>JANVCC010000027.1:513936-570353 GCA_025345505.1 Todiramphus chloris collaris | reverse complement strand
TTTTTTTTTCTTCCCTCTGAAAAATGTTCCATGTGTTTGCGTTGTTTGGAAATGAATATTTTTCTCCTGTTGCACTGGAGCATAATCTTAAATGACTGCACAAAGCCCACTTTTTCTTATATCCAGTAACTGTGGTGAGGGTGTTGTGTTAGGCACCCCGCAGACAAACAAGCTTTTGTAGCAGTTTCTCAGGTTTTCAGCTATTACATGGCAATGGTGTGCTGTAGTGATTTGCTGATTTTTCTCTTATGAGCGGCTGGCACAGATCTTGCAGAACTGAGGCATGGGTTTTTTTTTTTAATATTGCTTTGGGGTTTGATGATTGCATCATTTGCACAAGCAGTTCTTCCTGACTGACAGTTCTGTGGATAAAGCAACTGCAGCACCGGGCACTGGAAATACAGTGATCTGAAATTGAACATAAACCCATCTCGTTTTCCTGCCCTTTTTTTGTAACTGTTAAATGTTTGTTGCTCAGAGCTGCCTGAATGGAGCCCTAAAAGTGCCATGGATCAAATTTCCATAAATTTCCATAATTATCCATTCGCATGTGCAGATATTTGTATACTGTGGCTGTTTCTAAAAAAGCAAAATATTTGTGTCATTTTGACATCTTGATTTCCCATTCCCACTGCTGTAGCTGAAAGTACATCTTGTCTCGCTGTATCTAGAGAGCAGAAATTGCTGTTTCTCTCACAGAAAATACGTTTTCTGTTTCTCAATCCTTCACTTGAGCATTGGAAATTCCATTTTGATCAGTCCCTGCTCTTCTGAGTAGAAGATCTCTGAGCTCCTTTTGTTTACCTTTTGGAGACAGGCAGCTGAGAAAGCTGGAGATAAAAACAAAAAGCTGAAGCTCTAGTAATATGGCAGTGATTAAGTGGCACCGCTTGTAAATCATTTCTTCTTCATTCTTACGCTACAGAGAAGACCTGGTGGAGCACTGCTGTGCTTTGGACATCCCTGTACCTCACTGCCAGCAATTGCTGTGACAGGTTTCCCAGGTTGTGATTTTATTGTGCTTTAGGGCTGAGCAGAAGCCAGCTGGTAATAAGTGAAAGTTGTTGAAATGCCAACCCTGTTACCTAGTAGCCACCTTATTTAAACACAAAACAGGTTGTTATCATTTTTTTGGTCATTTTCCAAGTATCACAGCATGCTGACTTTCACTGTCCCTATCTGAAACCATTTCCACCTGTGTGTAGTAAACCTTAATGTGCATTGTTATGTCTAGGAGATAAAGAAACATACACATTGTCTGAGTGAAGGACCTTAGAAGCAATGTTAGAAACCCAATGACCTCCATAAATGGCACAAAACAGGCAGGCATCAAATTCGAAATTCCCTCTTTGATTTTTGTCTTGATAAGTATCTTTGTTAGGGTTCTGCGCGCCTTTTACATCATGACCTCACAGGACGTAGCTGTAGCTTATTTCTGTTCTTCCTGTTTCATAAAACAAATTCATGTAGTAGATGAAAGCATCCCATAGCCTAAAGGACTCAAAATACTCAGTTTGCCTGGATCTATTGGTTCACCATATATGGCTTAATATTAGTTGGGATTTTTTTCATCGGCGATCTCACCGAGCATCATCTCCTCACTCGTTTGGTTTTGCCCTTTCAGCTCTGGTCTAGGGTTGCTTTGCTGGTGTCAGAGAACATGGAGAAAAAGCAAAGATGGGGGAAAACACAGTTCATTCCAGTAAAATGTTAATTTGAAATCAATACACTCTAATATCTGCAGAGATAACCTGGGATTGTTTTAGTTAGGGTTGAATGTATTACAGCTCTAACTGCTAACCTGTCAGAAGGAGGAGTAAATATTAGTCTGTTGACTATTTTGAGCCATCTTTAAAAGATTTGTTTGCATCAAAGGTTATTTTCTTTTCCCTCCCCCCTGCTTCTGTTTCAGGTACTCAGAGCACATATATTGCCCCTGACTAATGTCGCATTTAACAAATCTGGTTCCCGGTAAGTTGTTTTCCAAGTCAAAATACATAATCACAAATGGAAGTTTTGTATTTGTAAATTAAATTCCAAGGGAATTCCAGTGCTCTTGTCTTGCTGCAAAAAGAATTCAGCACTGCTGCTCATAAGCAACTTCAGGCATGACTGGGGGGTTCAATTTCAGGCCTCCATGGGAGATACAAAAAAATAGCAGGTGAGATTCAATTTATGTAATTTTTTTCTTCCAAGGTGATAATTAGTTGCCTGTTACCATCATTCATAAAGAAGCACCCTTACGGCAATAATGTGAATATTGCTAAAAGCTAAATCAATCTTTGACATAAATCCATTTGAGACTTTCACTGTAGTGGAATTTCATGTTAATTGATTTTGCTGTGGACATATGCCTAATCTTTTTTTCCTTCATGTCTTGAAAGCAGCAGCTTGCTTTCTAGTTGAAATACATTAAAGTTTAAAAACAAGCCTTTTTTTTGTTTTATAAATACTATTAAAAAAAAAAAAAAAGAGAGAAGAAAAGGATATTCTCTGTTCATTATATTTTTGAAAGAAAAAACATTTAGGGTCTGAGACAGTTTTAACTGAATATAACTCAATTGACTATGCACCCAGGACCAGCAAGATAGTCACTATATTCAGAAATTCATGTCTCTTTGCTTTAGCTTTATCACTGGAAGCTATGACAGAACCTGCAAAGTGTGGGATACTGTGTCAGGAGAGGAGCTACGCACGCTGGAGGGACACGGGAATGTGGTCTATGCAATAGCTTTCAATAATCCCTATGGGTAAGTATATTTTCTCTCAGATACATAGTAATTGTTGGTCATGTTATGTGGCAAATATAGAACTCCTACTCCAACTTGAACATAAAATAGACTATCTCAAACTGCAAGAGTTCAAATTCTGTATTTGTGAAGTTCAACTATAGGTAGTCACCGTGGGATGGCATTGGATATTATTTGTACAGGAGATACATTCCAACATGTTTTCTGCTAGAAGTTTTTGAAATGAGATTTAGAAAGCGAAAGCACAAATGTCATTATGTATTCAGGATCTTAAAAAATACATATATGAGTCACTTTAGTGAAATACAGATTTATTTCAATTATATCTACACAACCAGATAGTGTACTGAATGTTAATCATTCTCTACTGCCTCCCTGTAACTGTACATGATGTGAGATATAAGCACCTATGACAGCTTGTGTTGCTTCCATTTAGGGGAAAGAACATTTCTGTTCTAAAGGGGATTTCTCCAGTTGGTGTTACAAATTAGTTATTATTTAGGACATGATTTCCAAGCGTGACATCTGTTGAGTCATTTGTATAAACTCCACAGGGTGCCGCTGTATGGATGTCATATAGAACCCATGCACCTTTTCTTTTCTGCAGTAACTTTGCTCCAGGTTAGAGTTGCCACCTTTTAGGCAAAGGCAATTACACATTAGCTGCTGAAGCTTCATTGTCATTGGCTTCCCAAGGAAGCTGTTTTAAGTAAATCATTTTGCTTCCCTGCAAAGAAAGAGAAATTAGTTCCTATTTTTATATTGAATCACATAACTTCTTTCACTGTCAGATGTCCTGTTTACGGGCTAAGCAGTACACAGTTACCATCAGGAAATAAATGTCAAAGTCTTCTTTTTATGCTATTTGGAGCGTCATCATGTCCTTCTAAATGAAAAGATTTTATGTAACCTAGAAGCTGCTATGTCAATGTCTTACATTCTGATATTATTCTTTAAAAAAAAGCAATTAATGAAATGCTTTTATATACTTTGCAGAAATTAACGTATGACAAAAATCTGTGCAAAGATCAATAAGTAGACTGTACATAAAAGTGGAAAAGCAGTATATAGTGAGTGAACAGCTGATGAGAACATTAAGCTACTCTTAAATTAAAAGTTCAGTAAAAAAACCCTTCTTTTTCTTGCTGAGCTTTAGGGTTTGATCCAGGGTCCCTTGCTACATATTCGGGGTACCTCCGTTCAGTTCAGTGTTGCTCTAACTGCAGCTGGTCACAACACTTTCACTGACCTCAGGGGGGTGGAGTCTGACCTCTGAAATTTGGGTAAACTGCTTTTAAAAAGAATTTAATAACTGTTGACAAACAAGCTGATGAAATGACATAACTTTTAAACACATCTATTTTCTCTAAATAAAACTGGTTTTTTTCATTTAGTGACAAGATTGCCACTGGGTCTTTTGATAAAACCTGCAGACTGTGGAGTACAGAAACAGGAAAATGTTATCATACTTTCAGAGGACACAGTGCAGAAATAGTGAGTACTGAGGGACATTCCTTATTTCTTTGTTTCCTCACAGCATCGCTGATGACTGTGGGTTCCTGGTCCCTGTGGGCTGACACTGGAAGTTGCAGCTGTTCAGATACTGTGGACATTTCTGCACTGCAAGAAAAGATAATCTGACCGAGATCATGTGCAGGACCAATTGGAGCCATAAAAAAATGAATGAATTTCTGAAATTTTAAGTGTATTAACTGGGAATATGGGGGAAGCTGAAGTGTCAGAGAGATATGAAACGAAAACAGTTTAAGCTTAAAAAGAGTTGGTTTCCTTTCCAGTGCACTAGGAACCCTGTGAGCTACAGTAAGTATCTCTATGCACAGCATTCTCATTTAAAAGATCAGGGCAAACCCACTGAAACTTTTAACTCCAGTGCAGACTATATTTTTTTAACCAAAATAACTGTACAATCGTTAGGTATAAAATCAGTTAGCTAAACAGTTAAAGGCTCTCAATTCCTTCTGGATTCTGTAGCGTTAGATTAGACCCAACATGTTACAAGATGTGCTAACAAGTAATTAGTAGAAGGTAACAGCCAGCAGAAAATTATGTGTTTTTCTGAATGAGGCCTGTTTCTGAAAAGCCATTATTGCATATGATACATTGCTGTCAAGGACAAGTCTGTACTTACTCAGTATTAAAAAAAAAAAGGAAAAAAAAAATGGACACAGTGAAAATGCACCAGCGACTTCAGCTACTGTTTTCCATTTTCCATGGCATCTCCTAGTCTTTATTAACAGAACAATCATATTGAATAATTACAGAGAATGGCAAGTAGCTAACATACTTTTTTTTTAGTGTGAAAAATTAATTTAATTTAATAAAAATTTAATTAAAGAAATTGTTGGGCTTTTGTTCTTGCTTTTTTGTAAACAGAGATGATGTTGTGGGGATGGCCTCGATAATGGCCCCTGGTAAGATAAGAGTGTGAGCATGCAGAGTGTGTTTGTGTGGGTACACAGAAGTGTCGGGAGGGTGTTTGCCCCAGATTCATCAAGCTCAAGAGGAAGCCAGATGGCTGTCAGTCAGATCGAGCAGTAACTGAAGAGTTTCAAAGAGATTTTTGAAATAAAGAAGTAGAATTTCAAAATAAAGAAAGAGAAAGGATAACATAGAAGAATCAAGACCATTTATAACAGGGCGGGGGCGGCACCCAAGGCTCAGGAGACAATAGAGGAACTCTTGCAGTCAGTCCTGTTAACACATTGCCATGGCAGAGCCGCCAGTTAGCGCATTTGATCTGAGGAGTCACCCAGAGCTGTGTGATAAAGATTTGTTCCTCTGTGAGTGAGCTGTTGGGAGAACGCTGCTATTTTCCATATGCCATAAAATACTAATCTAGACTTTTGTCTTATTTAAAAATATTAATCCTGACCTGTTGTTTTTGAGAAAATGTATATAAAATGCTCTCCTTTCACACTTTTTATAGTCAACGTTTCTTCCTACAGGTGTGTTTAGCATTTAACCCTCAGAGCACACTGGTGGCGACTGGAAGCATGGATACCACTGCCAAACTATGGGACATAGAGAAAGGAGAAGAAGTAGTCACTTTAAGTGTATGTTTGCCTTCCTTTTGGTTTTAAAGGTGTTCCTTGCTTTCTTAGTTTTCTAACTGAGGTAAACAACAGTCTAACCTTACAACAGTTTCAAAACGTGCAGTTGCTTTTACCGGGTGGTCCCACAGTGACTGCAGTTACAAAGCTGATGAAGAAAACTTCAAGGGAATGATAAAGCTGTGGTATTTGGTAAGAAGTCCTATTTATCAAAAGACAAATTTTCTCCTTTCAGTGACACTGCTGCTCTAGATCAGAATGCCTTCCATCGCTCATTAACACGTGTTGCTGTGCTGTAAATTATGACCTCCTCTGTATTAGCACAGAATAACTCTGAGAGCATTAATGTGAGACACTCTAGATCTGTATGGATCTTCTTAGTGGAATTGTCAGCAGAAGACAGCCATCCAGTTCCCTTGAGACTGTGATGGCTCTTGGCTCACTGGGATTCCACAGATTCAGGTTGGTTTGTGCTCTTTAAAGGCTTTTCTCCCGCATAAATCCTAAATAGCGGGTAGTGCGTAAGCTTCCTTTGGTGTATGTGGCCTCTAGAGTGAGGAAGGCATCTCCTCCTCCTTGACTTTCTCTTCCTCAGAGCCCTGAGCAGAGAAAAGAGCAGTGGAATGTGTGACCCTTGAGCTTAACATGTGCTGACATCCATTTTTCCAAACCTCTTCCCCCAACACCAATGTCAGGCTCTGCTGTGGTTTACTGTAAATGAATCATCTGATTTCAGTAGGTGTTGGTGAACAACTGTGATTCTGTTTAAACTAAATATGGAAAATATGCACTGGTGACATGTCTGGATAGTTGCTCACTGCTTAGGCGATGTGCCTGATTTTTTGCAGTTGTTGGGATATTGACTACACCACAGTCCAGCAGAGCTTTCTGTCAAAGTTGTAATATACTGGACAGGACAATAAATAATATATTGAAGGGTTATAGAAGGATTATGCTGCTGAAGAAAAGCATATTAAACCACATTAATGGAAAAGTCATAATTTGCATTCTTATACTCCTTTTTAAAAATTCTCTCAGGGGCACTCAGCAGAAATTATTGTCTTGTCTTTCAACACCACTGGAGACAGGATTATCACTGGCTCCTTCGACCATACAGTAGCAGTGTGGGATGTTGGCACTGGCAGGTACTAAATGACTAATAAATACCATTTTACATTGCATGTTTTAATGACAGGTAAAAGAGACAATGGTGAGCTTCAAATTACAGACCCGTTTTTCCTTCACTTAGAGTATGCCTTCCTTTATCTTATCACCTTATCATCATCTTCCCTTTGTTCTTCTGAAAAGGAATGCTGTGCATGAAATGCTTTTGTATAAGCTTTTTTGTTCTAAATTTCCATCTTATGAGCACTGAGGAGGCAACAGAATGGACAGATCCTGTGTTTGTTGCTGATGAATTCTCCAAACAGGAAAATATTTTGTCAATGTGGAAACTCATGGTTTGGAAGGTGTCTAGAATTTCTAGAGGGAACAGGCTGTTTAAGTAGAAAGAAAGTATATTTTAGGTCATAGAAAATTAGTCTGAGCACATCATCTTAAAAAACTACAGAGGGTCTTTTTCCCTTCTTGCAATCCTTTATGTCAGTATAAATTTATAAAGATGAGAAAATTTGGCCCCTCTGACTGCAAAAAACCAAAATGCCTTGAGTATGTTGCTAACAAGTAAGAATGTAATAGCTAAATATGAACTTGTATTATCCTGACAAATCCACTTGTTTTTTCAACTGGAAACTCAGTAGTATGAGTAATAAAATGATTGCCCTGATTACTGATAGAGTAATTTAGGAAGATAATGATTCTATTATGCTTTCAGAGGACATGTCGTTTTTCTTTTTGTGAAAGCAAGGGGAATATCTCTGAAATGTGTATGTAAAGGTGTGTGTATATAGTGATATCATTCTAATTGTCTATCTAATCGATGAAGGTTTCCGTGAGATGTTCCACACATTGCTATTTATTCTGTTTATTGATTGGATATTTGCGTTGAAGCTTGAAGCCTGGATTGCCTTTTTGAAATTTGAAAATGAAAGCTTTTAAATTTTAGATGAAAACTTTTTTTCTTTATTAGGCATTTTAGGTATTAGGTATCCCAGTAACAGCAGTCTTGATGGCCAAATAATCTGTTCACAAAATTAAGATCTCCACTGTTTTCTGCTTATTGATTATTATTTTTCTAATAGTTTTTTTTTTTTTACTGTAAAAAGTTTTAAACAATTACAACAGAGCAGGCCCTACATTACTAGAAAGTAAAAAGAGTAGTTCTGTAAAATGACATCAGTATAATCAAGTGTTTGTTATTCTAAACAAATGAAAAACTCAATTACTCAGGAGATTTGCTTTGCTCTTCTTTTAGCGTATGTATTAATTTAGCTACCCTTATATGTCTTAGGCAATGAATAAAAACATTTCAGTCACTTAGACTCATTCAGTTGTTTTTCTAGTCGTTGGTTTATCCATTAGTTAAAGCAGTTTTCTCTTAATGGTACAGTGATATTAGCATTGTGATAATAACCTAATTTACTTATCCTTTAATATATATCTCTCATTTAATCTTTTTTAGGGTTCCTTGCCTTATAGGCCATTAATTCATGAGAAGCAATAATGGCTAATTGTGCCCTCTCTATTCAGCTAAAGCTTAAGAATTTAATGGAACTATTGCCAGTCTTGTGCAGCAAGAAGTTTAGGATTAATGAGGATTAGAAATCATATTTCAGTTTGCCATCATTTGCCTGTTACTGGGGAAAAGCTTACATTAAGAACCTAATTAAGTTCCACTTGATCTTCAGTGGATTTTATAAGAAGCTTTAAAGTTGCACTGTTTTCAGGTCGTTGTAGTTGGCTAACAGGAGAGTAATGTGGAAAAACTTGCTGTAAATAAAAACTTACCACTCCATTTAATTGCTTTAATAGATAAAATGGACACCTAACTGTATCATTTTATAAACTTACATATAATTTTTATGTGTATATCAAAATACACACTGAAAATGTAAATTTTCCTTTTTTTTGTAGGTTGTTACATACTTTAATAGGTCACCGAGGAGAGATTAGCAGTGCCCAGTTCAACTGGGACTCTTCTCTCATTGTCACTGGATCAATGGACAAAACATGCATGGTAAGGAAGCTGAGTACCTACTGAATACAGACACTGGATATATAAAAATAAATACTTTTGTAAATAGAAGAGTGTTATTTTCAGCAAGTACATGTAATTCATTAAAGAATTTGCAACTAAATGCAAAATATCTAAGCTTATTCGTTTCAGTGAAGTCCAGTTAAATAACAACAGTTAATTTAAAGCTTGTTTAATCAATACACTGAAATAAAAAAACCCACACAGGACTTCATTAAACTGACTGAACAGTGACTTTTTATTGATCTTTGTCCAGTCTTCATGTTAATACATTTTCACGTGTCAGAAAGGGCCTACACGTGTTGCTTTAAGGATCAGATAGATCTCCACCAAGTAACTTAGTGAAAACAAGAAGAAAAAAAAGATCTTTATTTTCTATTCAGCTGTGGAATGCTGTGACAGGGACACATACAGCCACTCTAACAGGTCACAGTGATGAGATATTGGATGTCTGCTTTGATTATGCTGGCCAGCGTATCGCGACTGCCTCCGCTGATGGTGAGTGAGCTCCTGGGGCTGCTGTAAGAATAGCAAGAGCAGCAGAAAATTCCTTGCGCCTTTTCCTTTGGTTTTCCTCTGAATGTAGATGGATGAAAGAAGCCTTAAACTTAAGGTTTTCCCAGTTAAAATTTTATTTAGTTTCACACTTCAATCAACTCAACATGCCTTTCTCCTTTAACTTCAAACTTGCAGGGAGATACTTCAGTTGTGGCTGGAAATGCATTTCAACTGTTGTGGTCAGTAGCTTTCGAGTGAAGTTTGATTGGGGTGGTTCAAATTTAGGCTTAAATGAATTGGTAGTTGGAATTTTAATGGAGGATTCGCTTTCCAAATGCCCAGCAAGAGAATACAAAATGAAGAGGTAGTGAAAGGAGCAATGTTGTTTTGTTACTGGTACACAGCACCTTTGTTTTTTAGGAATCATAAGAAATGGTTTTTTTATTCACCCGCGCAGTGCCATATTATAGCACATAAAGACAACACCATATTCTTTTTACACCCCTAAGTAAGTATGTAAAACATAAGTATTAAGAATTTTCACATACTTAAGTGTTTTGATTTGCACTGTCAGAAACAGGATACCTGACTGGATTACAGATCCTTTTTTGACATAGTTCATCCTTGGGGGGAATTGGTTTAAGATTGTCCTCTATTTCTTTTGAAATGAAACCTGAGGATGAGGTCCTTCAGACCTTATCAAAATGTTCTTATGGATATTCACACTTCACACCAGTCACAAGTGGCTCCTCATCTACTACCACAGGATCAGCAAGAGTCTATAACGCAGAAACAAAAAAGTGCATTGCCAAGCTGGAAGGACACGGAGGTGAAATTTCAAAGGTAAGTTGTTTGCGGTTTGCACCTTTTCTCTTTTCTACTACGTGTGACATCCAGCCCGTCTGTCATTCCACAGCACAGGAATACTGTTAAGGAATGTGGTGGTAAAATCATCACTATTTAAGACTGATATCTCCTGCTAAGAACTTATCTTTATGAAAAGAACTTTCCTTTTGACTAAAAGTGCTCAGTCGGTGATCATTTCTTACTCCCCACTAAGCTAAGATGATACTGGCACTGGCAATGCGTGGTGAACAAACATGGAGACATACTACAAAATGAGTTCCCTTCAGTGGAAGTTTTTATATTCCAGAGATGTATGTTATTTAAGGTAGGATGTATAAATTTTCCATCATGATAACGATAAAGTTTAGATGAAGTCATTACAGTTGTAGAGCAATTGTGATTTGGGGCGATAACATTCTGAAGTCTTGATCCCATAGTAAGGTCACTGTGTTTAGACCTTTGTACACACACAAAGTTTTCAGCCCCGGGAGTTTGCTGGTGTGACTCTAGTGAATACTCTCCTTAATTTTAGCTGAAGGCTGAATGCACGAGTTGCTGCTTTCTGTTTTCATCTTCCAATCACTAGATACTCTTCCTTTTCTAGGCATATTGACTTGCTCAGTAATGTAACTCTTTTCTATATGTTTTTAAAGGTATGTTTCAACCCTAAAGGCAACCGTATACTAACAGCCAGCTCAGATAAAACAGCTCGAGTCTGGGATGCTGCCACTGGGCACTGCCTGCAGACACTAGAGGGTCATACCGATGAGATATTCTCCTGCGCTTTCAATTACAAAGGAGATAGAATCATTACAGGTAACAAATATATTCAAATTTTTTCTCTTTCTCCTTTTGACACTTGTTTGAAATGTCATCATGGAAAAAATAAGAGTCTGAAAAGTTGCGTGGGGCCATATCCCAAATGCAGGTACCTGCAGTGACTTAAAATGTAGTCAAGAAAAGGTCAAAACTCACTTTTTAACTGGGGCACGGGTGACTATGGACATGAACAGATGGGTCTAATGGGATGGGCATATCCCACCACTTCTCTGGACATATGCTGGCACCAGACCTTTTCCCACAGTGCACTGCAGCGATGGAGGTCTGGGTAAGCAGAAGGCAATGCCCTTTAAACGGAAGCACACCTTTTGTGTATTTGGCACTGGACTCTTATCAGGTTTCCTTCATTTCAGACAAAAAGTGGTGGGAGCAGGAAGGATGTGAATGGAGTATTTGTGATTGCTTTGGTCTTTAGACCAAACTACCAAAGTATGGGATGCATGATGATCTCAGCTAAAAATATTGCTGTAGGTCCTGATGCCTCTTGCTAGGCATGGGCAGAATAATATTTCTGTTTCCTCAGCGTTCTGGGTAGATTGTTGATGTAGGTGTTAACAGAAGTGGATAAACTGTGTGATCCAGGTAAATTATTCCTTCACACTGTGTGTTTATTGCCAGGGAGCAAGGATAACACCTGCAGAATATGGCATTGACTGAAGAGAGGGCCAGGTCCAGTCGGGTAAACGCCTGTTTTGTGAGTTTTGTAGTCAATAAACTCAGGCTCTGGCAACTGTTTTCTTTTACCCTCTTTGTTTGCCTTCAGCTTTGCTGAGGTAGTTTTTGATAGGTGTGACTTTGCAGATGTCTGGTAGATATGGAACCACAGAATAGGAGGGGGCAGAACATGGTCAAGCACCACATCCCTGCTCAGAGCACTGTCAACCAAGCAGGCTGCCCAGGGCTGGCAGTGGTTTGACTATCTCCAAGGATGGACTCCACAGTTTCTCTGGGCAGCCTGCTTAGTGTTTGATCACTCTCATGGTAAAAAAAGTTGTTGGTTTTGTTCTTATGTTTAGATGGAATTTTTCTTGCATTTCAATTGGTGTATGTTGCCCCTTCACTGGGTACCACCGAGAGGAGGCGGGCTCTGTTATCTCTGGCAACTGAGAGAAATCATGATTAGTGTGAATGAATCCAGTGGGATGACCCCATTTCTTGTGTGTCAGTTTTAACTTGTAACCCTTCTAATAAAAAAATACAGCATGTTAATACTCTTCAGTGTGAAAGGGGTGTTATTATGCAGTTGCTCTGAGTACTTGTGTACTATTTTTTTCTGTTGTCTAATAAAGTATTGAGTTAAAACACCAGTTTCATTACTTGTAACAGTGCCCCATTGGTATTTCTTGAGAAAACCAGCAGCCCTTTGTGACCTGCATCGCCATTCGCTATCGCACACATGCTGGAGTTAAGCTTTCCCTCACCCCCTTTGCAGGCTTGCCCACATCTTCTTCCCATTCTTTCATTCCCCTCTGCTCAGCCCTCGTTCTGCCATTTCTACCCGAGGTAGAAAACATAAGTGGTGACTCTGAATCCTCACCCAAAAGTTATAGCCAGCATGAAGAAACTCTTCCCAACAAAGAACTGGAGCCAATAATCATGGCCTAAATTGAGCAGTGAATGAGGAACTCCTGTGAATTATTTACCACCCTGCTGTGAGCTCTGACTGGTTTCCCCTGGGCAGGGCTCGTCTCACTTCTCAGGAGAGCACTTGATGCCGCAGGAGCTGTTTGCAGGGGAGCAGCAGAGGAACAGCAGAGGAGCAGAGCCCACTGGTCTCTTCACCAGCCTTGGAAGGAGGACGAGAAGTCAAAGAGGTAGGAGTGAACAAAGCATGTGTGACAAGAGGAAAAAGGAAGCGTGTGGCCGAGAATGAGCTTGAAGATATTTCGTTTATTTTGAGTATGTCTGGGTGGTTACAGGTGTGACTTGTGGTTAGGTTTAATAGGAAGTTACTAATGATGGTGTGTCCTGAATAATCTCTAGTGCTTGCCAGAATCCTGGTGTCTAAATGAAGAAACAAAAGTGCCTGTCACCACTTGGCAGATACCCTGTTGTTTCCAGTCACATTGCGTTGAGGGAGAGCTGAGCAGTGACTGCAGGTTGTTTAAAATGACACCAATCCTGGCTGGCGAAAAGGCTGATGTTCATGTTCCTCTAATGCTCCTGGGGTTCCCCTCCTCCTGTGCACAGACTTAGGGTATCAGACATGTATCTCAGTACAGGGCACTGAGGGGGCAGGAAGGGCAGTGCCTGGCATCCTGGACCAGTGTGTACCTGGAGCTACAGGGGTGGCCTGGGGGATTTTGGGCTGACAAAAATGGGGGGCAGTTTGTGTAATGAAATGTGGTCAAGTGCTGCTACTTGGTACAAAACTGAAATGTTACTTGCTGCGTGGCCATCACAAAGTAAAAAATATTCTTTGGACTGTGATTCGAAAGTAGATTGTTGTTAGTCTGTTGGTTTTTTTGTCTTTTTTTTTTTTTCCCTGAATCTTTCAGGTGGAGCTATTTTCTGTTGCCTTTATGTTTTTTCTGTTATCCTCTGGTAGTGATGCAGTGAATCAAATACCAGTAGTAGTTTTTGGCTTTGAGCCCTTGTCCTGTTTTTATGTCAAATTGTTGAGGTTTCACAGACTGAGCATTGGACTGGGAGGCCATCTGGGCTCTATTTCTGACTCTTCCTGGATTCATGGAGTGAGTAGAGCTGCTTTTCAGCCTCCAGTTATCCAGGTTTGCTGCTCAAATGTGAAACCCTTCCACAGCTGGTGTGATTCACAGCACTGCTGCAAGAGCTTCAGCAGTACCCAAGGTACCATCATATGAATGCTTTGAGACTGGATTCTCTGCACTGTGGTTTACCCCCATGTAGATTTAATAAATTATATAGGTTAGGAGCTCATGGCATAGGTGTATCATCCTGAAACCACCCCATGTCTCTCTCTGGTAGCAGCTTGATCCCCGTCTCTTAACTCCACTCCCTGCAACGAAAATAGCCTCTGTGTATATGTGTACTCCAACTCTGGTGCCTTTTTCATCTCAAAAACCTTGGGCTTCTACATACTTTATGCTCCCCAAATTGCTACTTTAATCCCTGGGTGCTTGAGTGGGAGGTGGCTTTTGACAAGGTTCTGAAATGCTGGCAAACTGGGTTCCCTGTGACCTCCCTGGATGGGATGACCTTGGGAGACCCTGAAGTGTGCACTGAGAAGGGCTGTCACCATGGAAATCATATGTGCTGTATTGTTGCTGTCCTTCAGACCTCTGCATCCTTCCAGTATGTACCTCTGTGAATGGGCAGGCTGGTGTTTCTGGGATAGAAGCCCACAGCTTGTGTCACGTAACTGCCCTGGGACAGAATGTGCACTTCCCAAGGCATTTCCATGGAAGTAAATGTGCACTTGGACCCACGTGTAGGCTTTTTGAGCCTCTTGAGATTCACATTCTTGTGCGGGTGGGGGAGGATAACAATACCCACTCAGGTTTTAGAAGTAGTGTTTTACGAGAATTCCTTTGTCAGCTCCTTCTGTGCCATCGCAGCATTTCCTGGGTATCGGTGGAAAGATAAGAAATACATCCTGCTTGGCTGTATTTTCCACTTTGCTGCACTTTACTGTCTAATTTTCATCTGAAGCTGGGAGGATGTCACATTATCTATCAGCCAGACCTGTCTTTGCTGCAAATTGTTTTAATTAGTATGATTGTCCAGCTGTTTAATTGAGCTGTCTGTCCTGCTGAATGCTGCACAGCTCCAAGTTGCTTTCTGAGTGCCTGTTCCTTGTGATGAGCTTGAAAAATCAAAGTAGTGGCTCTGTGAGCTTGCCCTTAGCAAAGGCTCAAGAATGGCTCTGCCTGAAACTACCACACTAGAACTGTCTGGTATGGAGGTGTGTCCTCCTCAGCTGGCATTTGGCTTGTTTATCAAGTAGCTCGTGTGGGCTCTTGGTTTCAGCAGAGTGGTTTTCATCAAAGCCCACAATAAAGTGGTTAATTTACTTTCAGACACTATAAAAACCTTCAGTGTTATGACAAAACTGAGGTAGATGATAGTTCTCAGCCTCTAATGGTCCTAATGTTAAAAGCACCCTAAATAAAACCAAACTAAACCCAAAGTTTCTAAATATTTATTTTTCAATAGTGAACACAGTGAGTGTGTAACTCCTCCTTCTTCTACTGTGACACTGGGAATGTCACGATGAGCCTTGAATGAAACATGGAACCTGAGTCAAGCCACAGTGCTGGTACTGGGGTCAGAGGACCTGGAGCTTGCTCTGGCTTGGTTTGGCCAGGGCCATGGGTCATCTTCATTGGGCAGCAGAGCTTTGAGAAGCAACAGGGGTGGCAAGTGAATGTTATTTAGTAGGTCAAAAGCCCCACAGCACGTTTAAGAACTTTTTAGGAAGGCAAAGAGGATGCACATTGTAACATAAATTTATTTCTGAATGAACCGCAACATCAAGGAGCTACTGTACAGAGAAACTGCATCACACTGTTACAACTCTGTCATCCTATTTGTGCTTTGTAGGATAAGGAAACTTTTATTCTATCACAGCAAAAAATCGTATACTGACAACTAACTGTATTTGGTTTAAGAATAAATACACCTTCCCATTTATTGACTCGCACAAAGCACTTTTAGTCCGTAACACTTGGTGCTGTTATGAACTTTCCACCTCAGGAACGCTGAGCATCCCGAGGTGCTGGGTGGGGTTTCGGGGGCTCGGCCGTTCTCTTGGGAGCAAGCCCCCTGACCACACGGTTCTGTTGACTGTGTGCAATAAATGGACCCCTGTCGTGACAGCAAAGTGACCGTTGCTGTCCTGTGTGTACTGCAGGTGTAGAGTTACTCATGGTGTGTAATGTTCCACCTTAGGTTTTGATTTGCTAACCGTTTGTATTTTGTAACAACTGAGTGATGCATTTATGCAATTTTAGGGATGGTTTTAAAGATAAAATTGAGAATATGGATCTCTTTCATAAATTATTTAAAACCACTTCAAAATTTTCAAAAATATTTAGTGCAAAAGGATAGGGTTTGGTTTTTCCTCCCAAGAAATATTACAGTGTATACTGTTCTATGGAAAATAAAACATCTCTTAAATATTTTATTGGGAAAAGCAGGCAGGTTTTCTGTTATGCTATTTGGGCAGGGAGAGATGAAAGATAAGTATTTTCAAAGAAACAAATCACAGGAGTGCTGTGATGTGCTAAGTCACATTTACCTTGAAATTCAAACCAGATCTCTTTGGCAGAGTCAAGAGAACCTATCATTAAGTGCATGATACTCACAGATCATCTCAAGAAGACGATACAGTAGTGTGTCTTGTCAAACAGTTATAGAAATGCTCTAGTGAGCTGTCGGTCATGTGTAGTCTGGACACTTATCTGCAAAGTGAACAAGTGCATCTGCTGAAGTTTTAACAATCATTTTGCTTTCTTGTAAGTTACCCAAACTAAGAATTTTTTTTTTTTAATGAGGTGCTACTCTTTTCAGATATGTATTTCTTCACCTTATTAACAATGTATGTGAGGACAATTAAAATAGTATTTTTGTTTTCTCACCGCTTTTAGCGGCTGTGTAGTGTGACACAGAGTGCTTTCAAGAGAAGCACTTTGCTGTCGCGACTTCCTCTCGCTGGGCAGGGACACTGAGGCACAGAGGTGAAGTGTCTCGTGGCAGGTCTGTGGTGGGGCAGTGCTGGGAGACAGGCTGCCCGGGCAGCAGAGCTGTGGCTGGGGCTGTACTGGGCACAGATATGGGAGCTTTGGAAGGGCTGTGACTAAGAGCCTGGGGTTCATTGACTTGAGAAACAGAGGGGAATCAGGAACAGCTACGGAACAGAAATCATCAGATGGAAAGAAACACGCTTTCAGCAGCTTTTAGGTGTTGTCTGACTGCAAAGGTGTTAAGTGTTCACAAGTTCTTACCCCTTGGCAGACTACGGGTATTTAAAATAAAATAAATGATTTATCTAGAGACATGGGTGTCTCCAGGCATCCTGGAACAAGCTCTGGTTTGATAGGTTAAACTGTACAAATACTGGTGTTTTAGAACTGAATGTTAATGTGCTATTCCTTTTCAGCTGATTGATTTACTCAAGCTGATAAAAATAGAATATATTAGATAATTAGCTTTTACTGTGTGGTCCATTAATTCAGAAGGCTAAAAATCCCTCCCCTTCCTCGTGCAGTACACCCCATAGCACAGGACGTCACCAGTCCCTCATGGCACAGACAGATACAACACACCACGGTTCGCTCGGCTCCGCGTGCAGCCGTGGGACAGGCGTGTGCTGTTTCTGTGCTGTGTGTGTGTGCCTTTGCTCGTTCTAGTCAGTCCTGTCTGGAAATCCCAGCGTTACACCAACTGCTGCCTGTCCAAACTGGAATCCAACAGAAACAATGAAGAGGGGAACCTCCTTAGCCCAGTTCGAGAAGCCAGTCGAACAGGCTGGGTGTCATCTCTCTGCCCTCCTCGCTCAGCTTGCAGTACTGCACCACAGCCTGGAAGATATCCCCCACCTTCCAGGACTTCCGCTGAACCAGCTGCACAACATCTAAAAACTGAATAAGAAACCAAAACAAAACACTCTTAGCATCTGGGCGACGTTGTGCTACGGTTCTGTTAATGAATCCACACAATTCTGTGTGGGTTCTATTAGCTGTATTGGAATTCATATTTAGTTTTCTGTATTTGCACATATACATCCTGTAGGATTTTAAATATTCCCATAGTACTGGGGAGAGGGGAATTCTGGGTAAACTTCTGTCACATGAAGGCATTTGCTGCAATTGTGTTGGAATCACAGAATATCTATAGGGTTTTTTTAACTTCCAGATAAACTGGAGGTTAAATATATGTTCTTAAGCAGCTGTAAAAAAATCCTGAATTTTGACCACTTTTTACTTAATGATGGGCTTCACAGTGTCAGGCAGCTGGTCCCATTTTTTTATGAAGCACAGAAATGACAATCAAAGCTTTTCATTTCTTTGAATTTCACAATCAATATCTAATTAGCTTGGTCCTTTGGCGTTTCCAGTTTTAAACCATGCAAGAAAACCCTGTGCGTCTGTAGTTAGCGTGGCTGTTTGCTATTTACATAGTGAAGCCTAAACTTTTAATATGTATTTTAATGATATTTAATAGGCACACGATTTCCAAGAGCACTGTTGTCGGCAGGATGTGCTTCATTATTCTCCAGTGGATTTTTGCAATTGAATTAAGTGTTTGACAAAGCACACGGGTAAGGCTGACAGCTGCTGCTTTAATTAGACCCAATTTGGGCTGCTGCTGCTGAATGCATTTTAAATTATGTTTATGATTCCCAAATGCGTGCGCTCAAGAAAATCAAACAATATCTCTGCTACTCAAAATGATCTTCCCATTAAAGACCAAAATACTGATTTGTAATAGTTTTTTCATTAATGGATTTGATTGTTGCCACGCTCTTGGTGAGCCTTGAGCCGCTCTCGCTGACCTTGGCAACGGGGCTGGTTTGCTCTGTCCTGAAGTGTGCTGGGTGGCAGCTGCTGGTACCCAACACCAACCATTGCTTGGGAATACAAACTTCTCCTGGCCGCTCTGGCCTTCAATGGTGCTCCTGGTGCTCTGTCTTGGACTCAGAAGGTTCTACAGTTCTGTGCTTCTCCTGGCTGCTCTGGCCTTCAGTGGTGCTCCTGGTGCTCTGTCTTGGACTCAGAAGGTTCTTCAGTTCTGTCTGCTCCCAGAATGGGGGCTGGCAGAGCCTCAGCTCCATCGGAGCAAGAGCCACTGGGACCCAGAGCGCTTTTGTATTGCTAAGGCAGGACAGGTGCTTCATAACCTCCATACAATGATGCAAAATACTTCAGTCAGTCTAATTTCCAAGTGCCAGGTCTGTGACTGCAAACAGGGCTCCACTGGAAACACTGGCTGGGCACTGCCTGGGCTACAACTGCCTTGCAAGGTAGTAATGACACAGGGACACCCCTACAGTGACGGGTCTGTCCTGCCTGTCCCGAGCCTTCCCTCGGCTCTGGTCCAGGAGCCTTGTAGTCCCCTGGTGATACCATCTTTGCAATGGACCATCTACTAAATACTTCATGTACCTCCCATTCTGTACTAAACACCAGCACTGCCATCTTGCTGCAATGGAGACGGTTCTGCATCTGCCCTTAATCTCAAGAACTTCAATAAATCACAGCTGTGATTAAAGCACATTAATAGCATGCCCCGTTCTGTAAATAGTACCTTCTCAATTCTGTTTTCCTGAGATTTCTTAAAGTAGATGGTTGGAATTCCGAGCTCGGAGGCAGCTATCCACTGGAGGGTGGCTCGCAGCTCTGTGTCCGGGCACTCTGGTTCCAGATCAAAGTTTATCACCAGCAGGTCCTTCTGACAATTTGCTGTTCCCACTGAAAGCGCAGAAGTACTTTCTGGAAAAATAATCCCAAAAGTTACTGTGCGATTACTCGTGTTGACTTCAAACTCTCTGCTCAAATTGGTATCGTCCAACTTACCCTCCGTGTTTTCTGTCTGTTCTTTAAGGAAAACCTTTTCTTCTACTAATTCACTTGGAAACAAACAAGAAGAAAGCTCATTAGTAATTTTTAGGAACGGTCTACAACATGGCTTTGTGATGGATAAACTTCTGCCTCAACGTTAGACCTAGAAAACTGCAAGAAAAAAGTTACGTAGGACGAAATAACTAAATGCTGAATGTATTTAATTTATTTCATCTGCGAACCAGGAAAAGCTGTGGGAATGGCAGCACTATTCCTGTACCAGGATGAAGTGCTTGTGCTGGCTGTGCTGCGCATTACACTTCACTGGGGTCTGAGTATCTTTGTGGCTTATGTAATGACCAGGAAATGACATTATGGGAAGACACAGCAAGTCTTGTCACCTGGGTGGGGACACTGAGCCTCCAGCACCTGCGGTCTGCAGCGCTGCGCTCCCTCACTGAGCCTTCTCCCTACTTCTGAGTTTTATCTTTGATAGTTACTTACAATCATAACGATCAATGACTTCAGCTACTGCTGGTTTTAAACATATTGCTGTTTGCATAAACAATCTCTGTTCACCCCTTGTAAAGATTTCCAAGAGCTTTGATTTCTTATCTACCTTCTCTTTCTTAAACTACGGCAAATGCATGCCAGGCACATGGTCGCTGCTTCAGCTTCCCCTTCTGAAGACGTTCCCTTTCTGAACACAACCTCCATGCTCACGTGTGTGGGGCAGGAGACTGCAAACCCACCACTGAAGCCATGTTCTCGCCCTCGTTTCCTTGCTCCTGGAGTCCCATTCTGCCATCGGTCGGGGGGGATGCTGCACGAGACAGGTTTTGTTTCTGCAGTGGGAGGACACTACTCTCTCCTGGAGGAAAGGCTAAAACAGCAGCATGCCACCATACGGCTTGTCAGGACTCAATCGCAGGTGCTTAATAAAAGTCTTCCCCACAGACTTCCTCTGTCTGAACAGCAGATGCATTCTGTGCCTTGACTTTGCTTTGGGGAAGTACAAACTTCTCACACCTTCTCCAGCGGCCTACACAGAGAACAGCCCTGAAAGCTAACAAGGGGAGTCAGAAATTTAACTCTTTGGTCCCTGAAATACAAGGGGTGGGTGCACCTTTAGGAATGTGTGTAGGAGGTATCACTGCCCGCCGCGGAGATGGGAATGTTTTAATGAGGTCGGTCTCTGAATCAGCAGCTGAGAGAGAATGCGTGTAACTCCACAGAAATACAAATACCCAGATCTCTTACGAAAAATAATAAAGGGCCTCTTGAAAGCCAGACAGTTGTAGTACAGTCTGGTATTGAGCTTTTCTGATGTCACTGATCTGACAAGGTTTGTGCCGAGCATGCACTGAGCATGATGTATGGTCTGTGTGGTCCTGCCATGGCCGTGCCCTGACTGCATCGTGACAGTCACCAGCTGTCAGGTGACACCAGCTGGCAGGGTACCAGAGTCTTGAGGCAGGTACTTGCACATCTCTTGGTAATTTAGTTGCATGCTCTGTAGAAACGTGCCCAGAAACAATAGGCAAGATGTTTTTTTGGACAAATTATTATTATTCTCAGAAAGAGTGCTATCATATTTTTTTCCTTGGACTTCAATTGATCCTTATTGGCTTGACCTTACTTGTTATTGCAGTAAAGTTTTGATAATATTTGAGTTTTCCCAATGGGAAACTGCTATCACAGAAAACTGTCTTTTGGGCAGAGTGGTTGGTGGATCCATATTCTCTTGAGATCCACCCAGCTGAGCTTTCCCTTACCCTCTGGCTGCCCGGTGCTGTCACTGCACAGGCCCCTCACATGCTTTTGTCGGCACCTAATGGTGCACTCAGCAGCAGGCGCAGAGCAGGGCTTGGCACGATTTAGATGGCATAAATGATCTGCAGTTAAAATCAGACTAAACATCAAGTCTCACTTCAGTGACTACTTACTTAATCACAGGAGAAGGTGGCACGTTCTCCTGATAAATTTCCAGGTCCATAATGCCAAGACTGCTAGTGGTACTGCTGTTGCCATTGCTGACAAAGCAAAAGTTTAAACGTTAGTGCCAAGCTGCACTGACCACATCTCCATACATCTTTCTGTAAGTTATTTCCGTACAAAGCAAAGCGAGCAGGCTGCCCCTGTTCCACAGAGTTCTGCAGAACTGACTGTGCTCGGTGAGTGGTTCCCAGAATGAAGCATGCTCATCTGCTCAAAGTAATGAGGTTTTTATTAAAATAGTTCTAGGTGGAGCACGTAGCAAGTGATGCTGTAAAGTGGAGGAAAAAAACCATAAGTGTCTCTCTTCCTGTGAATGGCTTATGCAATGAACATTTGGCCTCAGGCAGAAAATGTGGGTCCTCGACAAGAAGGATTATCGGGTACAGAGATGTCCTGGAAAAAAACTGCAGAAATTCAGATACCTCTCAACGTGGTGAACTACAGCAGGGCATTGGGTCACCCATCCTACTGCTCACCTCCTGGGTCACCCCATGCCTGTAACCAGCAACAGTTCGAGGCTGGTGCTGCAATAACAGGATCAATGTTCCTTCTCTCGCCCTGATGGACAGGTTTCAGCTAGGCAGCAGTGCTGTCCAACAGAAACTCTTTCTCTTCCCTGCTTTGTTACCTCCCAGTCTTCCCTCCTGGTCATCCTAATACTCAGGAGAAAGTTGTAGTGTTTTAAAGCCTAATCTAAGAGCACGTGAAGAAAAAAACTTAGCTCAACTGGAAGTCATGAAAGGGCTGAAGTCAAACTAACTTCACTTCATATAATCTCTAAGGACTAGATAATGTTTTTAAATGCGCTTCCTAACTTGAATAGGAACAAAAAAGCAGCACATGGCAATGGGAGCTCTGGAATTTATGCCTGCTCAGGGGGAGCTCAGGCACCCTCTGCTGATCTGCTCCCCTCTGCCAGTTGAAGCAGATTAGGGCTCTTGGTGCACAGCCACCAGTGGAAACAGCAATCTCATCGGTCTCAGCTATGGAGATGCCAAAATGGACATTAAGCAAGTAGCAGCAAGCCAATCAAAGGAAAGACTGTAGCAATTATCCTATCCAATGGCCCTTTTGTCATAGGACTGAGGCACTTGAGTGGTGCCCAGAAGGTTTTCCTTTGTCTTAATCAAGCTGCTCGCCAACAGTAAAAGGACCTGTCCGAGAACCTGAATGTGGCCGATTTTTGTTCCCGTTTTTAAAACTAAAGTGATGAACTCTGTCATGAGGCTTTTTTTACAGCATTCTGAATAAATCTCAAGCTGTCACCCTCATTCCTGATGCACAGCAGGCAAATCATTGCCTTGGTTGCCTAGACCATACTGCACGCTAGGAACAGACAGCACGGGTACCTCAGGGATCGCTCACTGAGTTGCAAGTAGCTGCTTGTGTCATCAGGATTGTCCTCGTCGTTGGCCAACTGGGACCAGCTGCCAGTGCTTTCCTCGCTGCTGCTGAGATGGTTTGGGAATTCTTCAGCTGGTTTGGTCTCTCCGGTGATCTCGGCATCTGCTCTGCTCTGAGGGCTGCTACTGGTGCAGGGTGAGAAGGAAGGGTCACTGATGTCATAATACAGGCAAACACACCAGTGCCACCAGTTCTGAGGCAACGCGACTCAGTCAACTCAAGCAAGCTGCACAGTTACATGGATGCAAGAGACGGGACAAGCTGGTAATTTATACACCAAGCCCAGCAGCTCTTCTAAAGGATGTCCCTGTGCCTATTATGGACAAACACAAATCTAGATGAGCTTCTACTGAAGTATGTGTAGGCCTTCTCTGTTTCTTGAGAACTTTGCTGCTCAGGTTGGGGAAGGACAAAGTGTTCTTTTGCTAGGCAGGGGTGCAGCAAATGGTCAGAAACCAGACCAAATGTAGAGCCCAGGCTGAGCTCAGAAAACACAGGGTTAAGGGAAAAGTAGGTGACACATGTCACGCAGGCACATATTTATAGGACACATGTACATGCACGCACTCCTTCAAATGCAGACCCAAAGAAAAAATAAAAACTAGATACACAATAAATTTTCAGAGCCAAACTGGAGTGTGACACTGTGAGACTTTTGATAAGCAGCCAGGAAAGTATATAATAATTCAATTCCCCCCCCTCTTTTTGGATGATAAAAAGGAATTAATTACTTGACTGCAGCACCAGGATAACAATTAAAGCAAATCTGCAGTTTTGTGGTATTTGCTGGGTGGTCTGCATGTGTAGCTGGGTGACTAAAGCATGGGCACCGAGGACCTTCTTAAGAAGTCCTTGCCCGTAACTGCGCCTGTCCACCCTGACCCGCTGGTAGCGACCCCCTCACTGGGGTCCTGTCAGGGCCGTTTTTCCCTGTCTAAATTCTACCAGAATCAACCCGAACTGAAGGAGATGAGGGGTGATGTTAACTACTGTTTTATTTCCTACACTTAAAGAGTTGTTAGTGCTTATAGCTCCAGACTGTAAACACAAAGCTGAACCCAAGCTCTTGGAAGTCAAGTCTTGTTTCCAGGCACTCAAAGCATTTGGTACACGAACGAGTGAGTGCTGCAGAGAATGACAGGTCAAATTCTGCTCTCCTCTGTTTTACACTAACACTGACTTGTTTGTTTGTTTGCTTTAGTTGAGAGATCGGCCAGTGCTAAATGGAAGTTCAAACTTTGTTGACCATGCCTGTCTTGAGTGTAGAAGACTTAGGTGTGTGTAGAGAAATGGGACCTGTCTGTGCAGTGTTAGCTGTGAGTCTCAGAGCCGCAGAACTGTCATGTTCCACGTCAGTCTGCCCCAGAATTGGCACCGCGATATACGACGGGGTTGATTTTGTGCCGTTAGAAACCTATAGTCAGAACCCAGCCTGTTTGTTTCTTCAAAAGCACTTCTCTTCTTGTCTTCTGCCTTTATCAAAATATTTTTTTACTGGGAAACTAAAACAAACACCAAAGCAACATTTGCTGTTTTGTCACTTACCTGTTTCGTAGGGAACTGGGAACTGTCTGTTTCACGTCAACAGCTTCTGGGGGCTTTTCTTTGCCTTGATGCTCCTTTGCAGAGGGGCCACCTGAAGTCAAGGGCTCCGAGTGTTTATCTGGCTCCTCTCCTTGGTCAGTTTCTATCTGAATTAAAGGCACTTCCCTGTGCTGAGATGCAGGGAGGCATCCAGGGCTCTGCCTGGGCTCTTTTTTCTCACCCCCATTTGCTCCATCCCTTCTGGGGTCTGGCTGACTCGGAGTTGTGCTCTGGGGAGGTTTGCCTTCCAGCATGGTTTCTTGGCTTGTGTAGTCAAAGGAATCCTGCTGGATGACAATGAAATTTTTGCCACTTTCGACGATGTTAGCGGCCAGTCTGTTTGCGTACCACTCCACGTGCGTTGGGGAATCGCTCTGGGACTGCTCCGCCTCTGCAGCCTCAGCCTCATCCGCTATGATTTTGTTCTTGCGCATCAGGGATTCGATGGAACTCGCCCACGTCTCATGAATCAGCATATCCGTTATCTGATCAGTCTTGCCTCTTTGGTACAGGCATGAGTCGGACTTGCAAAGGCCCGAGGAAGCCACAGTACTGACTGGCTGTACGCTTAAGGAGTCTTGGTGATGGTGGGCAAAGCTGTCTAATGAGTTGGCCTTAACAGGGACGGTGATGGTTAGTCTAGAGCCTGCCGACCGGCTGTCGGGCACTGACGACTGCCTGAAGCAAAAGGGTGATCGCAGGGCAGGCGGCAGCAAACTGCCACACCAGTCCTTTGAGTTCCGAGGGGATGATGTGTTTTCTTTGTTTTCCTTTTCTATTTCTCTTAGCATATACCTGTAAAACTCTTCTGTTATGCTTTCTGTGCTGGACTGTTTGGATGGGCAACTTGGTCTTACATTAAGATGACCGTTTTTCTTGGCTACCTGTTGCAAAGCAGAAGTTAAGATACTGTTTGCATTTTTTCCTGCATAGTAATCCAGTAATAAATCAAACCCTCTGCCTTCGTTTTCCATCTGGTTCACCATAAATCTTGAAAATTCATCTGTAATGCTTTCACAGCTCGACTGCTTTGAGACAGAGCTTGTCTGGCTCACAGACTGACCGAAAGTGTTCATGAGGCTGAGGGTATTGAAAGAGGCTTTGGAATCTGAGTCCTCCTCAGGTATGCTCTCACAGCTCGAGGCCTTGGCTCGGCTCCACCTTTCACAGTGCAGCCTGTTCCTGGGGTGGTTTGGACCTTGCCAGATGCTGTCGACCACAGAGAGTTCGGTGAGGTTCATGATCTTGGCAGCCACCTCATTGGCAAAGATATTGACTGAATCTGGAGTGTCCTCGAGGTTTATAGATTCATCTACTACTCGATTCATCAATCTCTCCTTTAGCTCGGGATGCTCATCTGTTTTTCTTTTGATCTCGCTCAGTCGAGGTGCCCTGTGCTTCCGAACAACGGAACCATTAGCGTGGGCTTCCTTCTTCCTCTTCAGGGTTCTGCAGGATAAGCTCTGGCTCACCCGATATTCATTGCCTCTCTTCCAGGCGCAGAACCAGGGTTGCTTTCCATTGGAATTTTCGAGACAAATGGCAGCTATTTCTGTTGCCATAGAGACAACTGTTTCCGCCAGTTCTTCTGCAAAGTCCGTTATGCAGTATCTGTCCCGTGAATGTTTCACCTGTAGCACAGGCTGGGAGGGAAGCAAGACGTGGTTTCCTAGTAGAGACAGGCTGACCTGGATGTTGTTGCTTAGCCCAGCATCACACTGGTGCTTGGCCTGGTTCTCTGCGCTGCCGCTGGCACTGGAAGGCAGCTGTTCTTGAACACCGTGCCTGCACTCACTGTTCGCAAAGGTGTTTTCTCTGTCTGAAAAAGATCTGTAGTCTTTCTTCTTATGGTGATTGTTGCTTTGATTCGGGGACTTGAAACAGTCTCGCGCAGTTCTTTTCAGGTACCTTTTCTTGGGAGATGTTTTGGCCGTGAGTGCGTTATGCCTTGGAGTTCTGCCTGCTGCGTCTGAGTTCAGTGCGGCACTTTCCTTGCTATTGACATCTTTCACATGAGTTGTCCTGGCGTTGGTGACGTTTCCAAGATCTTTGTTAGCACTGGTGCTGCAGAATGCACCAACAGGCTTAACAGCAGAGCGATCGAGGGGGGTGTGTGAAGTTTCACGCACTGCTGCCTGTGCTGACCATCCTTCTGCTCTTGTTACTTTCTCTGCTTTTGTGCCCTCAGAAAAGAGAAGGGAGCACTCTTCCACCTGCCTTAGGTCGTTCATTTTCTTGCAAGTGAAGTATATTATGTTAAAAAGCAACTCATTTGCAGTCTCCATGAAGATGTCTGGTGTACTTGAGCTGTTTTCTGAACAGGGGTGTAGTTGCCTCTTCTTCCTGACCTCTTCAATCGAATGTCGTAGAATAATATTGGATAAGTTTTGTGCAAGCTCATCCCTGATAACTTCATCAGCGTGTGGAATCCGTGGCCTTGCTGCTGTTTCAATAATTTTCCCGTTTATGGATTCCATCAAATGCCCTATGTTCTTGTACGCGTCAGGTTTTGTCAGAATCATCGACGCCTCTTTGAGAAGCGCCTCTGCGATGCTGTCATTCAGCTTCTCCAGGCTGCTCCCCACAGCGATGCTGCAGTGCAGAGTAATGGCTGCAGAGGTCTGAGCAGCAGAGAGGAGTCCACGCGAGGCCGCAGGGTACTGCTCCTCCCTCGCGTCCCCCAGGCCACAGACAGCCACGGCGCTCGCCACCTGAGTCATGCCACACAGTGCAGACGGGAATGAGTACTCCACGCTGGCACTCTGCGAAGGTGCCACGTGTCCCTCTTTGTTGTCGGCCGCTCTGCTTTCCGAATCTGCGGCTTCTTGATCCTGCCTGAATTTTTCCGCCGCCTGGGGACTGGAAATGGTTCCAATAACAGTGGCTGCACAAGCCAGAGCCACTTCCAGCGTGCTCTGCCCGTGCCTGTTTGAATTTTCTTCCTCAAAGCAATCTGAAAGTTCAGCAGAACCCTCTGACTCCGTCCAGTGGCACAGGCTGGGGAAGGCAGGCCCCGGCCAGTCGGATACATTCTCAGAACTGTCTGGGCTTTGCACTATGACGATCTTGGGAAGTTCATTCCACGATCGGGAGGCAGATGCGTCCTCTAACTTAGAGGAGCTTCCCACAGAGATGCTGACCGCAGCCTCCTCACCAAACGCAGGTTGCGACTGCGACAGTCTGATGAACGCGTCTTGCAGAACAGACTCTGCTAGGTTTGTAGCATACTGACCTGTAGTCGCCGGCTCGTTCTGTGAGGGAGGATCGGCTCTGGTGGTACCCATGCAGTCCTCCCCGTCTGTCTTGCTGCATTTCACCACTGGATCACAGGGAGGCCCCAGCTCCTTCTTAGCCATCTTGGTTAAAGATGTGTCTTCTAAAACATGCACTGAGTGGGAGTTGTCAGCCTCGTGGGTCAAATTGCCTGTACTGAAGGATGCAGTAGCTCTTCCAGCTAATTGCTTCTGTGACAGTGTTTCCTGATCTGACCTCTCTTCAGTTTCTAAGATGCCATCTTCAGCCACAGCACTCAGAGTTTCAGAAACTTTCCCTTCCAGAATGAACGGCAGCCTGCCCTTTCTGTAGTGGAGATTTTCAATTCCCTTTCCTTTATTTTTTCTGACATCTGAAGGTGCTTCTGACCCAGTTACTTTTTCATGACCTATTAAAAGAAAAATAAGGAGTCAGTTTTTGCAGAGTACCCTGCAGCTCTACACAGCTGTGCAGCGTGTTCCTGTTCCATGCAGCAGCTGCACAGCCACGTGACCACCCGTGAAGAGCAATTTAATAGCGGGAGTGTCTGTCCCTTCTCTAAACCCCAAAGCAGGAGATGCCCGAGTTCCAGCAGGTGCGTTTCTGCAAGCACTGCCGCAGCCATCTTGCTGCATGAACGACAACAGAATTAACGCTCAGACCCTCTGCCTTTACCAGTTTTACATTCATCAGCCTCGTTGTCATCCTCAAGGTGCTCAGATGCTGTGAGGAAATCTTCTTCTATTGAGGACACGGAGCAGTTTGTGTCATCCTCAGGCTTTAAGATGTGAGCTTCTATCTGCAGCTGTCTCTCCTGGACGAGGTCAAGTCCAATCAGAAACTTGTTTATTTCAAAAATGATGCAGCTTGCGCTGTTCTTCCTGTCCCCCTTTGCACACTGAACCAAGCAGACATCTGCCAGCCAAGGACACTGGAGGGGAAAAGAATCTCAAACAGTTACTGAATTAAGACATAAATCTTATTTAAGCCTCCCTCTCTGTAGAATGTTCTGCTGCAAAGATGCAGCAGGCCTCATTGTGCAGATACCTGCAGCGCAGCTTGCAGTTACATGTGTGTATGACTGCTCAGACCGGCAGCTTTTGTTTCCCGAGAATGCAGGTGCAAGGGATTCTCCTATTCAGGGCTTGAAACACATTTGTGTGCACAGCAAGGAAGCGGGGTTTGCGGCTCCACTGCTCCACCTCAGGCTTCAGCTTTGGTTTTTCAAACCTTTCTCTATTCAGCCATCAGGTGCAAGTGTCACAAAAGCTCAATAACCTTTCTTTACACAGATGTGAACAGGTGTGAAATACGATAACAATGGAAAGGAAGAGAAAGCTTTTGATGACAATAAGGAGTTAAGCTCCTGGAACTTGTATATTAAACCGCCTTTAAGCAAATGTTATTGTTTGCTTCCTTTCTCTGTGTGGTGCCAGTAAGAGGAGTTCTTGGCCTCCAGATCACAGATTGGGAACATTTCATTGGCAGTAATGGGAGCGAAGGAGGTGGTTTGAGAACTTTGCCTTTAGCTCCTTTGAATGTTAAGTTTTAATTAATGCATTAATTACTTTTTAAGTTGACAGAAGCTAAATGAGGTATCAGCTGTGATACGGTTAACGTGGCTTGGTATTTTCCATTGTCACGCTCAAGCTCACAGTAGCCTCTAGGATCTTCAAGTCCTACTGTCAGCTCTTGCCCGGGGCATGCACGTGGGAGACTGGGAACAGAAGTGGGAAGTAGCAGGACTTCACTTGGCTGGGAGCCTGCAGGAGCTGTGCCCCAGCCCAGCTACACGCACAGAAAAAGCATCACATCTTTCCCTGCCCTGCTCTGTGCTCCCTTCCAACTCCTGCTGCTCCTGAAATCGGGGCCCTGCCAGTGAGGCCCTCCCTGAGGGATCACCCACTAATGTGGCTTAGATGTTGGCACTGCCACCCAGCCATCCCCAGGAGCCAGAGGGAGCAGCAGGACCTCTCCTGTCGTTGTGTCACCCCCAGCACACATGCACATAACAGTCTTTTGTCAGATTTACTCTTTATATTTGAAAATTCACACTCATCTCTTAAGCTGGTACAAGGTCTTTGCTTCCAGCTTCCTTCTTCCCACTTTCCAAGTCCCATCTTTCCCAGGTGTGGTATGATCTTGGCAATGGGTTTGATCCCTACCTGGGGAACTTCATAATCGGCCTGAAGGTTTCCTGATGCTAATCCGCTCAGGAGGACTATTTCGTTCTCCTTTGGTGGTTGGATGTTCATCGAGCTGATGAGTTTGGGGAGACTCGGAGACACACTGATTAACCTCTGCAGTATAAAAGATACATTTTGCTCTCAGGTAATGGAGTCTGACTTGCACAGTTGCATTCATTAATATCAAAATGAAATACCACTTACAGGCATCCCTTCAGAAAGCTTACTTGAACTTATGACTTTGAGCCAATTAAAAATAGAACTGGCATCATTAAAATGCACATTCTTTCTTTTGAGCCACCAGGCAAACAACGGTGACAGCACAAATTCTGCACAATTGGCCAGTGGGACGATCTGTCCCCCCCCCACACTGCCACCTGCTAACAGCTTGATTGTATTTGTGCATCTAAACGCGTGGCCTTCCCATTATGAGTGAGGTCCTAAGAGACAGGGAACACTGTGTCTGCTGTTTTTTAAACCAGAAAAGATTCAGGAAGTATGGTAATGAGAACGGGGCACATCTTCCAGTTTTCCTCTAGCCCTAATTGCAAGCGGGGAGCCAGAGGGAAGGTTAGCTGGGAGCTGCTGGTCAACCTGATTTAACATTGAACCTGGAATTACAGAGCATTTTAATACACAGATGACACATGCGTTTCTCTGCTGCAGACTGATCTTCAGATGAGGCTAAGTATTTATAGCTGACATCACTAAATTCAGTGCTTCAATTCAGCTTGACATTTCCATGTAGTACAAAAAAGTTCTCATACTTTTCTTCTTTCAAATGATAACCTCTCTATTGCACACATTTCTCTACATATCTCTGGTTTTTTGCTGCCTAAATTGCTACATTTTATCAGGTTTCTTAGGTAGGAAATAATGGCATTTCGCATGTCTTTGAATTCAATTCCTTACCTTTTGTTCAGAATTAAAAAAGAAGAAGTCTGGAAAGATGACTATTGTACACCAAAAAAACCCCCCAATTTAACCCATTGCATGGTTCAACGGGTAATGCAAAATCCTAACAGCACCAAGTAGTAAATAGTTCTATGTTTCTATATAGTTATACATTTATATACGTGGTATGACCAACAGCCATTGTGGCTAATAACTGTGAAGACTCTGCACCAGAAACTGCAGAGGTCAGGAACTGGGGAGAAGGCTGCAGTGGCTCCGTGGCGGTGCCGGTTTACATTGGCTTTTACAGATGCCTCATTTTACGATTGAGGGAGAAGCTTTTCATAGTTCCTTGCGAACTGCTGTAGCTTTAGTTCCTGAACAAACACCATAAGCAACAGTACAACCATTGCCAATGAGAGAACAGCCAGTGCTGCTGTGGATTCAGTGAAGTTAAACCTCTCAAGCTGTTCTGCACAGCTAACCTGTTGATTCAACAAAGAAATAATTTTGCTGCAGGAAGCCCTATATATTTTAGGATGTAAAACACAGATTTTCACAGATCCGGGATGAAGCCAACAGCCTAGAAAACCAGCTCCTGCTAATGACCGAGTTGCCGGAGGCAGCAAGGTCCCAGCACCAGTTGTCCTCCCATGAGCTAAAAGTGGTTCCAGCAGCCTAACTGTGCTGCTTGCCTGAGGAACTGCCTGGGCATTGCCTGTGAACCAGGGGGAGGGAAATGAACTGATACAGCAGGACATCCACTCAAAAATGACACCAGGCCAGAGCTTTAAAATGTGACTTCCTCAGACCTGAAGGGGTTTTGGAACGGTGCCTATTTTAAATAGTGTATTATGGTGTAGTTTGTCTCAGTGTCTGTAAAAGAACCAAGCTTTGTTCTTTTTTAAAAAACACTTTTTTTCTACCCTGCAAACTTTTCCTTAAAGCGGCAACACAGACCTTCAATTCTGTTTGGTTTAGACTGTTCCTTGAGACCACATAATCAACCTGTCTGGAGAGGGACTGACTAAGGTTGGTCAGCTGAACGAGGCCTAAATGAGTAGAAGATTCTCAAAGGCTTTTTGCCAGTAGGAAGAAGAGGCATTAGTAATTATTTTTGTGCAGCATTGTGTCAAATTAAAAAATTGGAGGTAGGACAAATCGCCATTCACTTCTCTGAAAAAACAAGGCTGAGCAGGAAGTCCACTGGCATGGTAACAGGCTGCAACAATCCATTAGGTACATCTGGGATGGGACCAAGAAAATCTGTAAAATATGGCCTGGTGTTGAGGTAATTTCGTGTTCCTGAGGCACTGCGTTCTGTAAGAGTTAAAAATCCAGAGCTAGATTTGTTTAGTCCATAGAATTTTGACCTCGGTTTGTACTGGAGAGTCCTGGTGTACCTGGCTAGACACACTGTGCATGTTATTAAGACCTTAAACTGTTACCTGTTTCACTTGCTCATCGCTGCAGTCATCTCTGTTTGCATCTAAATTCACAAAACAAACCTGTAATAAGAGAGAAACAGAAAGAGTAGCTTATAAAGTCATATTGGAATGGCAACAGTCCTTTTGAAGCTAATAGGTGTTCCTTTCCTAACCTTGTAGCTGAGGATGTGAAGCCTTTTCCCAGTACAGGAATGGTTAAAAGGTTACTGAGAACAGTGGAGTAAATAATAAGAAAGGAGAGAAAAGAAACAAAAGTGAAGGTTGTGACTTTATCTGCTCTGACAATGAGCTTGTCAGATGCATGGGCAAATGTTGCCAATAAACCGTAATACAGATGCTATTAGAAAAGGCAGAGGAAGTGTTAAAAATGCATTTGATTGTGTATCGGACAAAGTCTTTACCTCTTACTTTCCCAGTGATTTCTTCTTTTCAGGCACTTGTTGCTACATGTTTCATAACTGCGATTCTAAGTCACTTGAAGAGTTTTCTCCACAGCACATAAATTTTGATAGCATTTTTCCCAAATTTCCAGTCTTCCTAAGCAGAAGTTTAAGACTTCATGAAACAATTTTTTTAACCTTGGTTCATCAGCCAGCATCCAAGCAGAAGTTCCCAGAACAGCTTCCCACCTCATAAGCTTATGCGCACAAGCAACCAAGCAGGACTGCTTTCAATCACAAGTTCATTTGCCCTTTCTTAGATCATTATGAGTTTCAGCAGCTATTTAATGGCAGTAAGATTGACTTAAACAGAATTTTCACATCTAAAGACCATTTAATTTCTGAGGACTTCCACACTGTAATTTTCAGCAACAAGAAAATCCCTCCTCCAGTTCTGGAGCAAGGGAGTCCAAAACTGACTGTCCTACTTGTGAGCGCTGCGGTATTTCTTGAGAAGTTTGTCAGAGTTTGGTGTTGTCTTGATTTAAACCAAAACCTGGCATGGATTCAGGGCTGAGCTGACGCCAACGCCTGATTCCAAGTAACTCACAAATCCAGAGTTTACCTTCTGAGAACTGAGCGATTGCTTTTTTTCCTCTTTCTCAGCAGACAGTAAATGTGTCTTTCCCCACTCTATGTCAATTTTCCCCTGGAAAAATAAAATGCTCTGAATGATCCCCTTCATGAATATTCTTGTGTTAGGCACTTGAGCTCTGCTTTTACCCCAAGACAACACTGATCTCAGTTCGTATATGCACATACCATATGTGCAGATGATGCCCATCTGCAGGAGCAGCCAGCAGAGCAGATGGAAAGACCCAGCCAGGCCTCCCCTTGTAAACGTAAAAAAAGCCCACTGAAAAAGAAAGCTTTTTGCCCTTTTAAATAGCTTAATGGCATCTTTTTATGTACTTACAAAGGTGTTTTCCTTCATTTTTAGGAAAAGTATTTCTATGACTGACAGCGTCAAAAATCAGGCTGTGACCTAGGTTGTGGGAGGCCCTTAATTTGGCACCAAGGGAAAGGGAGCTGGGGGGCTGTTGGTCCAGTCGCTCATCCTGAGCATGTTCTTGGCTGTACTGAAGGCAGGGCTGTTCCTCGGGAGCTTTGTTCCCAAGCCCCCGTGCCAGAGTGGCCAGGACTGGTTCTGTACTGGATTCGGTGCGAGATCTTCGTTGAAAAAGCTGCGTGGGGTGGGTTGCGTCTGCTCATACCTTCTGGACAGCCCTGCCGCTCTGCAGAACCTCCTTTTGCCATTTGCTACCTATGTGTTGTAATGATGGACAGTGTCCTTGCGGTGCTACAGGCTGGCGCTGCACCAGTGACACCAGCTGCCACCCTAAAGGTGCCACTGCCCTTTCCAGCAGCCGAAAAATCACCAGCTCGATTTCATGTGTCACGGATGGCATAGAACTCCCTAATGCCTCAGTAGAAGAAATGTCAGTGTGAGCAGGAATATCTATTATTTAAAATCATATTCTCTTTCTTTCACCTTTTTTTCTTTTTTTTTTTTCTTGTTAATTTTCAGAACCCAATGAACTGACATGATAAAACTCAGTACAGAATCCAGCTTTGAATTCCCCTGGCATCGGTTTCTCACACTGCTGATGCCATTTCTTAGTGTCTTCCTGTTCTGTCAATTTTGCAGTTTTCGTTATAGGCATTTTTTAAACAAAAATAGTTTTATGCTGGTGAAAGACACTGAAGGACACATTTAGTTTTTTTTTTTTGCTTTGTGATTAGCCCTGCTTTGAGCAGGAGGTGGGACTAGATGGCTACTGTGATCCTAACTTCACACTGAGCTCCATTGCAGCAGGCTCCGTGCTGCTGCTGCCTCTGAAGTTCCCTGTGAGGATGCTTTTCTTGGGAGATATATCACTAGAGGTGCTCAAACAGAAAAAGATCCATTCGAAAAATCTCACCCTGTTTTCTGTTTACGTAATACAAAATCTAAGCTCTCACTGGCTTGCGTTGCTCGGTGAACTTCTAATAATCACCAGGCACGCCTCCATCAAAAAAAGGCAAGACAACACTAGAGAATAATTCATCACCTGTAGGAGGGAAATATTGCAGAGATTATGATGAAACTTCAGGTCAGTATTTGTAACCTCCATTTAATTCTGACTTTTTTCCTTGGAATCAGATGCAGGTTAATGTATTTTAGTTTAGCTTAACTAGAACCTAACCTTGTCCTAATCACAGTGCCTTTAAATGCCAGTCCTTTCTCAAACACTTCTTTACACCTCCCATCTTTGTCTTCCCACAAACATCTTTTCACTTCCAAAATGTGTCTGCTCTCCGCTCACACCGAGCTACTGTCTGTAAACCAACAGAAATGCCAAGATAGCGCCTTTTTTCCTGGGTTAGGAAATAGTTATCTGGTGGGGGAGAGAACCACCAGCCAAATTCTGGCTTTACCCAGTGTGACTGTCACCCACAGCATCCCAGTTAGATGCTGGTATCTACTCTTGGCCCAGTGGTGGTTCGCGTCCTGTGTAGAAATGCTATCTGCTGAAGTGAGAACAATGCTTCTCTGCACCGCTGCACTCATATCTAGTCTCAGTGCCTGCAGAAAGCAGTGTGCTATGTGCCCAGAAACCCCTGAATGCACAATCACGCCGCAAACAGCAACCCTTACACTAGGCAGAGCCTTGTACACCAGTAACACGGCCTGGGGGCTGGCCCCCAAGCCTCCTCTTCACAAAACCCTCCAGGCGTTTGCACTAGGACAGAACCAGGCATATCATCATTAACTTGCTGAGCACTGACTATGAAGGAGCCTTTACTTTCTGGGATCATATAAAAAAGCAAATAAATACACTTTTTTCCTTCTTTTTTTTTTCTTCACTATTTTGCATGATAATTTCTGTGACTGGCAAGAGGTGTGTAGAGTAAATTCTCTAGACTGGCAATTTCAGGTCTTGAAATCTTCTCTTGAGTTGGTGCAGAAACTGTGCAGACACCTCAGCATCCCATCTGCAAATTAAAACTACGACTTCTTTGAAGAGCTGCATGTTAAGCAATGATTTGTTTATAAAGCACTGAAAGACAGAAGATGCCAGGCACGCAATGCACTTCACTCATTGGCAGATGGCCCCAGGGAATCGCTAAAACCATAGCGCTGTTCGCTCACTTGGGAGGTGGAAAGCAATCCCAGTGTTTGCAGAGCACTGGTGCTGGCCAACAGCTCCACGACAAGCAGATAGGTACATTATTGCCTGTATTTTCCTGATTGCTGTAATTTCAGCTTGCGCTAACCCACATTGGTATTGCTGGCATTCCAGCAGTCCCTAGATGCAAAAGCACACCGATGGTCAAGAAAGAAACGCTGTCTCAGAGTTATCATGCTAACAACAATACATTTTTTTTAAACTGTGTATTTTTCCCAAGTGTCTGTTCCAGAGTGAGGTCTATTTCAGCTCTGAAATAAAGAGATTGCCAAACTCCTTTTGTCTGTTTGTTTTAAGAAGCACTAATGCCTGACCATAAGGAAAGGCTTTTTCTTTGTCCTGTGAAACACCTGATACCTTTGCTGAGATTAAAACAAGCCCTAGCTTGTGGGGTGTTTTATTAAACTAGTGGGGTTTTTAAGTCAGAAGAAAATCTGTTTGTTTTCCTATCCTCTTCTGTGACAAAACACTAACTCAGCAGTGGTGATAGAAGGCTGGGCTCACCCCGACGTAAGGGTCATGGCTTCTGGCACCGTCCTGCTTTTGAAATGACAAAAAGCTTTGAGATGCTTGGTCTCTTTTCTCCCATTAAGCACGAGTTCTTCCACCTTCTTCTTAGGGAAGAGGTTGGGATGAAACCCCCCTGTATTCTACCTCTGGTTGGGATCAGAGCTTTTCCTACCTCTGCTCAGTGAAGTGAGCTCCAGAGTCTCATGCTCTGGAGCACTGTCAAGGTCTGTGATCATCACTTCTTAGAGCGCTGCAGGAGGGACATATATACTTTATATAACTTACATAACTTATACTTTATAAAATCTGTACACTTTATATACCATCGTCCCAAATAAATGTCAGTATCTATTTTAATAGAAAGGAATTTAAACTGAAGAGAGAGACTCAAAAGTTAGACCCGCCTAGAGTTAGACGACTGGTGCAACCTTAATTCTGCCTCGGATGCCTACAGTGCGTTTCGGTGGCATGGGCCACTCCTCATCCCCGTCGCTCTGCTGCAGTACCCACACAGCCAACCCTCCTCAGCTTTGGCCTGGCATCGCTGGCAGGCTGGGGCTGGTGCCACACACCCCAGCACAGGCTACACTTCTGTGCACGTATTCAGCATCGCGGTGGAATTGTGCAGAACATGCAGTGCGGTCCTGGCTGGTACGTCGGTATGTATAGGCCATCTGTAAACTGAGCTTATAGGGTCTTGACGTCCCAGGTCTGTGCTGCTCTGCTGTCTCCACCCTCTCTCCTGCCTTCTGTCACACCACCAAGTCTACTTAGATGTGCAAGGTGCCAATTCAGGCAGCCCAGAAGGGAGATATAGGGAATAACTGGTTTGGGATTATGCCTAAAACTCATACTTAATCTCCTTCAAACCGAACTGAAAAAGATAAGTAGCCCCAGGAGAGATCGCAGAAGAAAATAATTCTGAGCAGGCAGTTACTGGGTGCAAAGGAAGGACACAGTTTGAGTGCCTAAGCCTGAGGACACATGGGATACAGCCACGTGTCCCGGGCAGTCCGAGTGACAGCTGAGCCCAGGCCTGGCCATCACTGAACACAGCCCCAGCCGGCTGCAGGGTGCTGAGGGACATGGGCAGGCTCAAACCATGCTGCTCCCTGCGCTCTCAGCTCTCCCCGATGACGTCCCAGAGTTATTTGGTTGGCTTTAAACATGAGAATCTGCTGCTGAGAGGAGACCGGTGGCGGGAGCCAGACGGCTGCTGCATGTTAGGGCAGTCAGCTGTCTCCTCGCTGTCCTGGTCTGGGTGACACAGGCGTGAAACTCTCACAATGGGACTTCAAATTAACATGTCTCTGACTGGGCTTTTTTGTATCTTCCCTTGCTCCCTGTACCCAAGGCGAGTGACATGCATCTCACTGTAATGCAGCAATGTTCTCTTTATTTAGTGTCATCCTTTGGGAAATTAAAGTCTTGGTGTTTATATCCACGTTGTCTCCCCTCTGCACCTTGGGCAGGTGTTGTTTGTTCTCAGGAAGCGTATTGTTTCTTACCTGCTATTATGCTGATGAACACTTTATCCCTGTTTTAAATGTAGAATTCTGAAGATAGAGTTTGTGAAGAGGGTTGTGAAATTTTACAGCAAGTATGATTGCTACGACAGTTGTTTCTAAGGATGTAATGGGGTGTCTGACCTCATTCACTTATGCCCTTGGCAATACCTCTGAGCTGGGATGGCAGTTTTGGAATTCTGATCCCTCTTCTCATCCTAATTTCATCTGTGCAAAGGCAGAAAAACAATAGAGTTGAGCTGAGCTTTTATTAGACCAAAGTCAGAGTCTCCTGGCTTTAGAAAGATAGTTTAGATCACCGTAATTTCCCCACAGCACAATAACCCAATACAGCTACTCCAGGCATTGCTCACCGGAATGGTAAGTGTCTGTTCCGCAGCACGTACAACTGCGTCTCGGCCTCCCATGGGAGCTGAAATCAGCAAAAGCCCCGGGAAAAAAGATTGTTTTATTCCCTGCATCTAAGCCAAAGCAAACTGTGACCCACAGGAAATATCAAAGGAGTGGCAACATGCCATACTTTGTCCAGAAATTTTCTGTGAGCTTTGTCTCTTTGGAAATGACCAGCAACGCTCACACATTTTCAACTTACACTAGGATGGCATAAAATGCTTTTGCTAGCAGACTCTAGCAATGAAGCCATCTGTTTTTTTCTGTCTGTATGACAAGATCATTTCTTTTGATGGTTATGAAAATGCTGATCTGCAAAGCTCCCCAGAAGAACCTTGCATTTATTGTTGTTTATTTTCTTTCTTTTTGTACCCATTTAAATGTCAAGCAGAGTCCCAGAGGACAAGATAATATAACTGTGACAGCAAAGCTGAGAAATCCGATTTCAAGGCCAGTCCAAATAAAACAGTGGTAAACATAAAACAATAAGCCCTAATCAATACCATCATTTAGCTTTGTTCAAGTTAATCTTGTCCTTTTCCATTTCCTGTATCTGAAGACTGTGGGTATGGAAACATTCCAGCTCCATCAGACCATCGCAGGGGATGTTATTTTCCAGGAGGACTTGTTCCAGAGCAAAACAATAAGTATGAACCTAGGACCAGTTTGTGGGTTGCACTGGGCCAGTCCTGCTCCCGCACCCTCCAGTCTCCTGGTCAGCAGGGCCAGCAGCTGCCTGCCCCCCCATACCAGCACCAATGGAACAACAGGTCAGGGCCCAGGCTTCCCCAGAGAGACAAAGACCCAACTTTGTAAAACAGCACTGACAAATTTTAGATGCTTCTAGGGAAAAGATTTTGTAGAACACGTTGAAACTTTGTTGTCGAAAGGCCGTGGTTTTGAACTGTTGCAGTTGGCTACAGGCTGGACTCTGCTGCAGAACCACACTGAAGAATATCGAATACTTAATGGCTTGGAAAAACGAGCCATTTCACAGTGACACCGAGGTGGAAGGCTGACTCCCTGCAGTCCTAAACTCTGACTGTCTTGGCAGCTGCTGACCGTGCCGATGTTGGTAAGCCAAGAATTGTAACTGCCCGTAGTCTGCAGAGCCAAACAGATGCATTCTTTAATCTTAGCACCAGCCGAGGCAGGGAATGATTGCAGTGTTGGATTTATGGAGAAGAGAACGTTGACAGTGCATTACCAAACAAATGTCCTGATTTCTGGGATGGTGGAGTCTTCGCCAACTATTCTGTTAGCACAGCTAGTTTGGTACAGAGTTGCTCTTAATATACTATAAAAATCAGTTATTTTTCCCTGAAGACATTTGTATGTCATGTAGAAGCAAGAAAAGGAGATGGAAAAGTTTGTAAGTCCATAAATCCACTCTGCTTACCTGAGCATGTCAAACAGTTCCGTGGTGCTCTACAGGCATTCTCGGTACTTGAGAAAGGTGAGGAAGTAAATGCAGCTAAGCCCAATTTAAAAATGCAAATGATTTTGCTAAACAAAGATGACAGGTGAAAACATTCCATAGCAATGACAAGGGGAGAAGGATGGGACTCGAGGTCCAGCGGCTGGAGGTCTGCAGGGTGTAGGAGAGAGCAGGTACTGCTGGAGCGTAAGCACGTCTGTCAGCTGGATAACCGGGGTAACCGGGATGCTGCACAACTGGGCACAAGCCCTCAGGTCTGAAGCTAGAGCAGCGAGGCCTGAAAAAGTGTATTTGTTTTAAACTGTGTGAGCTGCTTTGTTCTTACTTGCCTCTCTACCACTCGATAACGCTTATTGCTTGATGACGACACCCAGCAGGGGTTCTCCCCCCTGCTGTAGTGCATGGTTAGCGTGCAGCGTAGTCGAGACTGCCTTTCTCCTTTTCATCCTGTCTTCTGTGCAGTGAGGCAGGTTTGCTGTGTCCTGCGGTCCCTTGGGCTCTGGTGCCTTCGCTCTGGACCACGGTGGGGGAAGTGGGAATGGGGAGATGGCACTTTGCAGGGCAGCTCCACTGTTGTCACACCTCCTGAAATGTGTCTCCTCATAAACCTCTACTCAGAGCCTTCTGTGGGAAGGATTTTGGGACTGGATCCAGTGGATCAGATACTCTTGTCTCTGAATTAGAAAGAGGCCCCTTTGCTCCCTCCCCTGGTCAGTGAGGTCCTCCTGTAGTTAAAAGCACCTTTCTGTAAGTTTTCTCTGCTTTTATAAAGTGATGCAGGAAATAAGGAAGGAAACACATGAGTCTGATGATGGGTTTGGGCTGAGCTCAGCTGTATGATAAACACGCATCAATATACACATTAAGAACAAAAGTCAGTTGTATAAAATCTAATGGATCAGGATGATGCCCTAAACTCTTCCTTCTCCACTTCAAGTCCATCCTGGCCCCAGGGCTTCTTGCTTCCTGGTGCACAAGATCGAGTTTTTAAACCAAGACCATCATGTTTTCTCCCCTCTGAAAAGGAATGCTGCACCATTCCCTGAACAGTATTTGCATTCAGCACGCACAAGATCCACCTACAGCTGACCAATGTTACAAGCAATAGGAACTACACCTTTATAATGGGTACAGTTTGGTGACATCATTCTTAACTCCATGTACTTGATGATCCACGTTTGACAGAGTCATAGAGCCATAGAACCATTAAAGTTGGAAATGACCTTTGAGATCATCAGTCACTTTCAAGATCATCAAGTCCAACCAGGAGTCACCCCATAGAAATCTTTAGATGAAGTTCCAATGCAATCTAAAAAATCCATTTACTCTGTGACAGACCTGGTTTGTTCTTTAGAGATTTTTTCCACGTAAACCAGACTCTTAGCAACTCGCTAGTGGTTTCCACTGCAATTCAGAAAATAACAGAGCCTGTTCTGAACACTGAGTTCACAACACATGGCACAGCCTCTAAATTCAGCAAATCATGGTCTCTAAATGCAGCCTTAAATCTAGTAACCTACATTAGTCCAGCTACGCAAATGCCCATGAAGATAAGAAACCAAGTGGAGAGGAGTTAACATGAAAGCAGAACACCAGAAATGCCAGTGCCAGTCTCGTAGGAGTTGAGGATTAGCCCAGAAGAGCCTCGTGTGTCCCCTTGTAGCAGTACACTGCCAAAAGAACACTAACTGCCCAGCCTCACCAGTTCAGGCTTTCACCGCAGGCTTTGTTCCTGCTGGGGCTCACCAGTCTCTCTTGTCACCATCGCCCACTAAAATTCTACAATAAAGATAACATATGGCTGCCAACGGCTTTGGCCACTTGAACCTCACCCTTCCGGGACTGCCATCTGCTCTGGTTGGAGGAGACTCGTGTGGCACCTGCCTGCCCATGGGGGCTTCACCCAGCCCAGGGCAGCCCAGCCCCAGCTCTTAGGGAAAGCTCTGAAGCAGCAAGATCATTCAAAAAAGAAGAAATATGACCCAGGCTCATTTTCTGATTGGGATCAGAAAAGCCTGCTTACCTATGTGTTAATGTTACAGGGTTAACTCTTCAGCACCTTGAGGTGTGAGCTCTGACTGCCACCTTCCCTTCAGCAGAGTGCTCACGAAGGGGTGGCTTTGTCTTGTTTCTCTGTTCTGTACGCAAGGTTCAAGCTCGCACCTAGTGCACTTAGGAGTCTCCTGGTTTCATCTCTGTTCATGAAACCTGTAGGAACTTTTTCCTCTGGGACCTCTGGCCTATCGTCAAATCAGATAGATATCATTCAGCAGTGACTACAGATTGTTGCATGGAGAGCTTGACCGTGTGCACTCATAAGCTACGTCTTGATTGGAAATGAAGATCCAATCTCTAGCATGCAGAATGGAAGCTTTGTGTGGCATGTCAAGCACATCAGATACCAGATCCTGCAAACTGCAGAAGAGTCACAAGAAGAACCCTGGTGGGGCAGAAGCACCAGTTCCTCCTCCTCCCACTGTCAGCACTGGTGGCAACACAGTCTGTCTCCTTATCAGAGTTACCCACCTCCCACCTTCTTTGTTCTTCTCACCTGCCTCCCACAGACCAGCAGGGCTCAAAATTTGTCTTGAAAAAAGCTGAAGCCCGAAGCTCAGCTTCTGCTGCTGGAGTCTGTTGCTGTGGGAGGTTGTTTGACACGGCTCTGCCGAGACACCGGACTCCTCGCTGTCTATTCAAGGCTCTGGGAGCCACTGGGGGAGGTTCTGTTGCCAAACGTGTCCCCAAAAGGAGTGGGCCTGTAGGTCTGGCTGCTTTTGCATAAGTAGGGGTTTTAATTTGGTGTTGCCCTCCTCTTCCTCCCTGTCTATTTTTAGAGGACTGCTTTGTGTTAGCATCCATAAAAAAAAGCAAACAATTGTCTTTTACAATACGACCATCTCGGATCCCACAATTTTCTTTGAAAATTAAATCAGAAATCACCATGCCTACCATGCTTGCAGAATGTGGTGTTCAGTCACATCAAAAAGATTCTCCGAGTCAGCTAAGTTGACATCTTAAATACACTCTCTCAAAACCCTAAATGCCATGGCATAATCAGAAAGAAAGCCTTAGCTGAACTTTGAAATTTCCTTTCTCCCCCCACCTCCTTTATTTGTTCTCCCCTCAACTTGAATTTGCTCTTTCATTGCTCTCGGTTGAGTCTGAAATTACTTCTGTTGGTAAACAGGCAACCAGAAACCATAATTATGCTTCTTTACTTGAAGCTGTAATCCTAGGTATTCTCTTGATTCTTGAAAAAAATATTACACTAATTTAAATCTAATTCAACCAGTTTGTCAAACTATTTTTATGCACACAAATCCACAGCTGTTCTGGGACAATGTTTTGCCTAATTACATGCAAGGTTTTGACAGATTTAGGTCTTGCCCCAGTTGCAGTCTGATCTGTTGATTTCCAGACTCCAGTATGAAAGAGTAAAGATAGATAATTCTCTCTTCCAGAGTTCTTTAAGAACCTTTCATGGGTAAATAAGGAAAGGGGCGAGGGGGAGATGTGGATCTGGAAGGACTTCTCTTACCTAAATACACTGTTTGGGCAGCAAGTTGGGAAGTTCTTCAAACTGTTCCTAAACAATGAAGTCATTTTAACTGGGAGTTGTTGCTTTTATACTGCGGTTATTTGCTTCAAGATTACAATTTCCTTTCTTCCACTAGCTAAATTTCGGGGACTTACTTTCCCTGCCATCACAGAATGTTAAGGGTCCAACCCCCCTGCCAAAGCAGGATCACCTAGAGCAGGTCACACATCCAGGCAGGTTTTGAATGTCTCCAGAGGAGACTCCATAACCCCTCTGGCCATCATCTGCCATTGCTTCTTTCTGGAGTGATTAACAGTTATAATTAATATGCGTAGCTCAAATCTTTGGTATCTAGGAAGCTGGGAACAGTATAAGAAATGTAGCTCTCTCCTCCATGCACAGTAGAATTTGAATCTTTACATTTCAATGGTTAAAGAAAGAGGATCTTGAGTTGGAATATGCCTTATGTGAGGTGCTTGGAATAGCCTGATAGTGACTCAGAATAAAAAAGCATCTTCTGGAAGAGAGCGCTAATTATCCATTAACATTTGGATGCAATGCTTGTCTCGCATTAATTTCCATGCTTGCCAAAATGATTCTGGCAGAGGAACCAGCTGTGAAATGTAGAAATAAAAATATTACTGTGGAAGTACGAGATCCACCACGTAGCTGCTTGTAAAAGGCTGCACATGAATGGAAGCGTGAGGCAGCAGTGTTAGACACATGGGACAATTTCCAAGCAACAACCCCGGTGCGTGAAGTGGCTCAGGCACATCCTTCTGCACCGCGATCAACGTAACTGACGGGGCCAGGTACCCCTCAGCTATCCAGTGGTACCCTCCTTACCTCACCTCAGTGAGACCAGCCTACGGAGAACCGTCAAAACATCCACCCCTGTCAAAGTAGGACAGTGGCACTCTGCTGACAGTTTCTCTGTCCAGAAATTCAACAGGGTGCAGGGCAGATTGGGGAAGGCAAGTCTGGCTGCTTCTTCTGTTGTTCAGTTCTTCGCAAGATCAGAGAAAATTTCCCTCTCTATCCACGAGTGGAGAAACTCTTTCTCCCCTTCTTGCCCTGGGTTTTCATTAGGATGGCCACAAAAATCCCAGGACTCCTTTCAGAATCTGTGTAAAACTCTCGCCCGTGAGCTGCACCACTGCTATCTACATGCAGGTTCCTCACCGCTCTCCTTGCAAACCCTGATGCAGTGCTTCCAAAAGCAGATGACCCAGTATATAGGATCTTCTGTGAGTCACTCAAAGTTCACCTAGACAAGGTCTGGCTGTGATTTTCCCGTGTCTCCCCAGCCCAGCCCCAGCTCTTTTTTAGGCAAACACTGCTTGTTGTCAGAAGGCCATGTTACACTGCTCTCCCTCCAGCACTTTCAGCAGTAATGTAAATTGAGTCCAAATTACTCCTCGGAAGGTGCATATCTCAAATGAGGTGGTGGATTTATGGATCTTGGTATTTTAGAGACTATCCTTATTTTAATGGCTGGGCTGAATTAATGAATCATCCTGAGTCGTCACTTCATAATCCGTTGCTTCAAGACCAGCTGTGAATATTTTCTTCCCATTAAGGCTTACTCCTTTGGGTCTGATGTAATTAATTGTTACTTATGACTTAAAGAAGACATGCCAATAAATATTTATGCCACGTGCACCATCTGCTTTCTCTGGTGCCCTGTATGCTTAAAAAATGCCCGTAAGCCTCTCACTGCAGTTGAGGCTGGAGGGAGTCGATGGGTAGAGCAGCACTAGTAGAGTGCCCGCTCCAGAGCCCCGTTTTCTGAGCAAGCGGAGCAAGGAGGCAGCGGGACATGCCTGCACTGCGCCTGCCTCACCTGGCCGCTCTGGCAGATGGAAGGAGGCTGTGCGGCGGGTTCTGTCAGATACAGACGGGACGCTGCCGTGCCAGAGTTGCACGGCGGGATGGGGAAGAAGGTGGCAGATGAGACAGAAGACTAGTCTCGAAGTCTGAATTTACAAGGAAAGAGAAGAAAATCTCTTGCCAATCTTCCCCGCCCCAAAATTCATGAGGCAGCCTTTGGCTGCCATGTGAAACGCACGTGTGGTACGGGAAACCTGGAAATACAGCCCTTTAAGGGCACGTTTAATTTCTGCCTTAACAGTAGCTCAGATGTGAAGATATATTTTTCAGAGCTATGTACAAGAGCAGAAAGAGAAAGGCATTTTACAGACTATAGAAGTAATCCTTATCTTTTAACCTAGCCCAGCCTGCCTGCACCGGGCTCTGTCAGGCAGTGAGTAAAAGGTGCAGAGGAGGGTTCTTTGGCCTCTGCATGAGCCAGCAGGGCTCCCTGGAAGGCACATCTCCTTGCCTCAGCACCACACACACCCACGCACGCACGCCCAAGGCAGGACTAGTGCTCGATGCCACGAGCGCGCCTGCAGCCGTCGGTTCCTGCCGCTTGGCAGGATGTAATTAAGGTATCGTCAGGCTGAATAGGAAGATGGGACTGAATGCTAAAAATATCCCTGGTAATTATGGCTTAGATCGGGAAAGCAAGGGATGGATGTTGACTGCCGAAAGAGACAATGCTGTTCTTGAGGATGGGTGAGTAATTACTGAGAGAAAGGTAAACTAAACACTCCTGTAATCCCCTGGCATTATGGCGTTGTGCTGAGGGTGTGCGCGACATCGGGAGGGAGGGCAAACCTTGTGGGGTCAGGTCTGTTGACTTCGTGCAGCCAAACAGGGAAATGCAAGTGTGGAAATGCAAGTCGTTGTTCAAACACGATAAAACACAACGGTTGTTTCAACTATGTACAGTCACTACTCAGGGCCACATCCATAGGTTTGATTTATAAAGAAAACCCAACAAACAAAAAAGCCCTTTTCTGGGACTCAAGATTGCACTTCTGTACTGGAGTGTTTAAAAAGCCTTGCTGACTGCTGCTACAGCTACCACCACCATTCCCATTCCAGGAAGAAGCCTCCTCCTTTTTGCACACCTGTAGGACCAGCTCTCCACCCTTCAGTAAGGGCATGCTTTTGTTCTCCGGAGACTCTGGAGAACTTACTGACCCTGATTAAGAGACACAAAACATCCCAGTGCTTAGAGCTCAACACCCTGAAATGGTGCTGCGCTATGGTTGGCAAGTTATCGTGACGTAATTCCAGCATCAAAGACTGATGCCTTTGATAAATAAATCTGTACGTTTGTACCTAAACATCTAAAGATAGATAGTGTCAAATCTTTAAAAAGACTGGAGTGAAGAAATGAAAAAAAATTTCTCATAATCGACTTCAGTTCAACTGAAAGCTGCTCTCTTTGCTTCCCTCAGAATAAACCTTGCCAGGGCTGTTACCTTTCTGCGTCTGTTACCATTCAGCTCTAATTAATCTGTGGGAGCTGGTTCCTGCGTGGTTTTTGTTCCAGCATTTGAGCGAGCACTGGCATTTGCCTGACAATACGGTGAGATGATTCAAGGAAGAACTGGCCAGAAAAACCAATTTCTTAAATTCATAGTTCCTTTTCTCTCTCTTCTCACCCCCCTGCCCCGTGCAAATATCATTTTTACTGGCTTTTCTATCTGTTGCTGCTCTAGAGTGTGAAAGTCCAGAGAATTTCTGGAAAACTCTGTGCTGTAATTTATGCAGGTTGTGGTAAATGAATGGTAAATTGAAGTCTTGTAGGACTGTAGCACCATATAATTTTTATTTTTGTTTGTTTGTTTGTTTCTAGTAGTACCCTACTTTTTTCTCAACTTTTTAAATCAAGAAGCCCTACAAGATAACATTAAGATACAAAACTAAAAGTTAAGATACATCTGCTGGCAACAGCACTTTAACCGTACTGATACTGCAACGGCAGCGCAAAGAAAAATGTCAAATCTTGGGAACTGCTAAGAAGAGACATAAATGCTTGTCTGGGTGCAAGATTAAGGTGTACTTTAGGAGAGTCCAAAGCTAAAAGACACCAGAAATCATCTAATTAAAGAAAAATTTAAATTTCTTAACTTGTACTAACATAAGCCAACCACAAATGTTAGCTCTGGTGATTAAATAATCTAGATCTTTGGAGTGAAAGTAGGGACAACGTACCTATCAGTTTTTTCTTTTCAAATAAGATTTATTTAGAAGCACGTGCAAGGCAGGGAACATTTGATATATATCTAAGGAAACAATGGAGTGGACAAAGGTGTATGTATTGATGTGCAAATATATTTATTTTATAAGGTCTCTCCATGGGGTAATAAAAATCTGACATTACAGATATTTTAACTATAAGTCACTTTGTGCAGCTCATGAATGATTATGTCTCTTGAATCCATGTATCTTATTGTATCAGATAGAATTTTGATTAAGTCCTGATTCAGTGAAAAACAAACAAAACAAGACTTGCATAATTAAACCGTATTTAAATTTTATAATATCTAATTCTGATATTATCATGAGGTTGTGTATTCTAGTCTGCAGCAGTAAACTGTTCCTGAACAGTATCATTGTTAATGGAACTAAGTTTAACATTTAGCAATTAGTCAAATATTCTCTGAAGAGGAAAAAACCACTCCTAACACCGCTGCAGAAGAAATAGTTCTTTTTCAGTGGACAGTGAGACAGGGCCACCTGAAATCAGGAGGGAGCACACTTCAAGCCAGGGATGTGTGATAGAGAGCTGTCAGGGGGGTTATTCCAGCACAGAAATGGAAACCATCGGTGCCAGTCCCCAGGATTTCCTTTCCCTCTCTCCCACTGTGCCCTCACTCCAAGTGCTAGGAGATCTCTCTCAGCTGCCCCTTCCCAACCAGCCTCTGCAGGAAGTCTCCTTAGTAAGCCCTGATAACCCAGGACAGTTGTCCCTGTCACCCAGGACTCAATCCCAGTGTAGCTAATCCTAAAGGTAAACACAGAGAACTGGAGAAAAATAACCTGTACAGAAAGTAGAAAAGGAAAGCTAGGACAAGACAATCTTTCAGAGCCTGTTCACATCACACTCACTATACATATAACTCTTCTTTTCACAGAAAATTCACCAACATATCTCTAAGTTTGCATAAAAAAGGAGAGCAGACACCACATCTCACTGTTACTTCTCCCTATGATTTTTATTGCTCATCCTTGCAGATGACCAGAAACACTGGATTAAATGTGGACACAGTAGCATTTCTTCTATTACAGTGGGGTACCAGAATTTAAAATTACAATTTTCAGAGCTCAGGAGACAATGTCCAACTTAAGCCAAAGGTGAAATACTGTTCCTCTAACACAATTTATTGTTTTCATATCATAATGGCTACATTTTCATTAACCAGTTTGGAAATGAATGGACTAGTCCGTTAACTATTCCGCTTTAAAAAAATCTTCTCTTAAAAAAAAAAAATCTTCTCTTTAAAAAAGCAGTCTGCTATAATTGAATTAAATGTTTAGTGTTTTAAGAAGCCAATGTTAGTACACTTGGTGAGCATATGTAGGACAGCCGTTAGGCTATTTTTACTTGTACGAACTGTGCTAATCTGTAATGGGACATAATGAATGTAGCATTTCTGAAAGCCATGTTCTCTTGTCTTGTTGCACTTACAGTTACAGTAAGACTAGACCAGACCCCTTACCACTAGGAAGGAACTCTTGACATTGAAAGCTATCTAGCTAAGTGTATTGCCAGCTATCTTTGGGAAAAGCAACATCAACGATACCGTACATTTGAGAGTTCTTTTTTCCTTCTGCCAACCTGGTGACAGCTCTGAGAGGCAGTAGTAGGTGGCAGTGGGAGAAGGTGGCTGGGCAGCCCTTGTTTCAAAGCACATCCTAACACTCATCCCATGTGGGTCAGGGTCTCGTGGGTTGGATGGCACTAGGAGCTGTGGGGCAAGACTGCATCCTGGAGGTCTCGCGGAGCACTGCTGCCCACCCTCTGCCTACAGGCAGAACCCACCCATCACACCACAGCAACACCAGCTGTTTGCTTAGGGAAGAGCTTGGTCTTGTTTGGCTTTTCTTTGACAAAGAGGAGATTAAAAGCAAATGATCACCTCGCATGACTTTGCCAGGAAAAAACATAGGCATTCCACACGTGCAAGATCTGAGTCTGTGCCTTGCTGAGAGACCTTATCTCAGAAATCTACTTTTGGGATCATAATGAAAAGTCATTTCAGTACTCCTGCCTCTTCTCTCACATCTGCAGCACCATAACCGTAATGCTTATTTTCCGACAAGGTGGCTGACTGGGGCTGAATAAAACCTGCTCTGTGCTTGCAAGAGGAGAAGTGTGTATCAAGCAGCTGTACTGGGTATTTTTAAATCAAATCTGAGTACAGTCTTGCTTTAACAACCTATCTTTTCTCGGTACCACCATCCTAGCACAGATAGATGTAATTTCCTACAAGATTCAAAGAAACATGAATAATAAAGACAAAGCTCAGCATATCAAAGAACAGGTCAGAATTCATATTTATGTTATTTTTTGGAGTAATCATTTCCTCTGAGAAACCAAGCCATTTTTAGGATGTGAAATACTGAACAGTAAAACCAAGTGACTGTGGTCAATGTCTTTTTGCGTTAAAAGCAATCCTCTCCTCTGTCAGACAACAAGGATCCTGCTAATTACCTGCCTGATGAGCCCCTTGTGGTAACAATGTGTTGAGGAGACTGTTGAAGCAACAGCACTTCAGTCCCGATCAAATGGTGTTGATCAAATGGGAGGGTGGGCTGAGCCCTGGCCCCTCCCTCTGCCCCTATTCCCAACTTCTAACTGCCACTGCTACGCTGCTGTTGGCTCCCTGGAGTCAGGGAGGAGCAATCATATGGGATTTTGACTAAGGATCTGCTCTCCTCAGTCCTTCACCACATCACTACAATCACAGCAATGTACTTTTGTCCAGTTTCACGTCGACAGTGCGTGAAGCAACACCACAACTCCTGTCTCTTCATCTACGCTCGTAGCCAAAAGCTGTTCTGAATTGTGTTATAACCCACAATAGCAAGGTTTAAATTTCATTTCAGAGGTAAAATAATTCTGAGTTCTTCAGCAGCTTCTCCTCATCTAAGATGGAAAGAGTTTTCTCTTTAATCGTATCTCTTTGCCTTCAGGAACATTAAGCAGCCTTTTAAACACCTGCTCTTTCCAACCTGCCACTTAACAACTTGCCATTTCGAATAATTTTCTCTTTGGCTTATTCGTCTCTCGTCAGCTGCAGATTAGGAACATAAAAAAAAATACAGAGGGCCACAAAGTCTGACAGCCAAATGTGGGGAAACCTCTGCAGTGATCTTTATTAATGTGCTCTCTATAGATGTCTGTATGCGTTTTTCTTCGTACGGTTGCATTGAACAGAAAGCTAGAACTTACAGAAACTATGGAGAGGTTGCTATAATTTCAGCATCTGTGAGTCACTGACTTTTTTTTTTTTAATGTAATCTGTGGTGGGCCCCACACCCTGCCCAAATGACTCCCAGTGGACTTTTCCCCAGGGGAGGTTACTGAGAGTACTTACTGAGGCACAGTTGCTTTCTGACTTGTCTTCCAGAAAGCCAATTTGGCATGGTGTCCTCTGATTCTGCAACCAGTAGTCTGTTGATTCTAGCAGACTGTTACTGCAGAGAATCTGTTAAAATAGTTAAAGACAGTTAAGATAATTAAAAAAATTTACTCAATCCTACTGTGCTCTGGGGGCCTCAACTCTGTTGTTGTAACTCAAAGGAAATGTTGCCTACAAATTGGGGGGGGAGCATGACTGAGATCCCTGCTTCTTTTGGACCCGCCCAGATAATGCACCTGAAATCGAGTGTTTATTTATCCCATAAAGTATTAGCCCATTTTCTTTCAGAACTGAAAGTCCTTTTTGATACATGGAGGAGATGCCTCCAAGATGATTTTTATTGGAAAATATTGCTAGGAGGTTTGTTCCGTTTTAAACTGAGAAACACAGATGATGGAAAAAACTAATTATTTAGTGATACCAGAGTGCACAAAATTGCAGCCTTTATGATTTACTGTGTCTCTCCACAACATATCAGTACTATTCATTCTGCCAGCAGTCTCATTCCTGGGACTGCCTGGGCTATAAACTCTTTCTTCTTAAACACATTCTCAGCTTTGTGAGAAATATAAGACCTGCTGCAAGAGTCCTGAGCTTGGCCAGAGCCTAAAACTCTGTGTTTAGTCTCCCTGTGTTGTCTCGGTCCTGCAGCTTATGCCACAAGCTTTGCTGAACTGGGGCTGCACTTAACCTGTCAGCTATAAAGAGGCAAAGCCAGTTTTGCAAGTCTGATGCTTAGATTGAACCCAGTTCGTTACCGGCAGCTTCTGTACTAATATTCTTCCATGAAAAAGAGGGATCCTTAGTATTTTTCAAGCAATTAGGTAATGGCAGGAAAAGAATAGCTGCAACAGTGATGCTACTCTTGGAACGTTTCATAGGGCTGAGCGTCATCCCCGTGCAGCAATGTTATAGAAATATGTTTGTGAAAAGGACGTGTGTTTGACTTGTAGTTCTCCCAATTCTTGCATTACATGGAAACAGGCTGTACTGTAGCTCTGTAGCCTTTTATTTTAATAACGATATTGTACAATGTAGATTTGTTGTTCTACCTGGGGGGGAAAAAAAAACCTATCTGCAGTACTGTACCTTGCTGCGTGACTTGCACAGATACAGCCTTGTCCTACGTCAGGAACACCTGATTCTTAAGCTTAAATCCCTTCCTTAGGAAGAGAAGTGAGAACTTGTGAAGCTTCTTCCATTTCTCTGGGAAGCCAAGTGACTGTGGAAAGCTGATGTGGCCAGTTGACACGGTTTGCTAATATTCAGAAGTAAGCTTATTACCACTCACAGACTAACACCCACTCTAATTTTTATCTTTCTGGCAGAACGCCAGTTAGATAGTTAATGCTGCACTCCCTGGATTGTCCTACATCGATTTCTGAACAGAAGTCATCAGAAGGCGAATGAGGAGGTCACAGGGAACACCACAGCCCCTAAGTTTGCCCTGCCTCTGTGCCCTGCTTCAGTGCCCTCCACAAAGGCTTTGCACCTCTGTGGTGGTTGTTCCCCAGTGCTCCAGCCCTGCTACGGGGTTTCTTCCAAATCTCTTCCGAATACAAATTTAAGGTTTGCAAAATACTCAGAAAAAAAAAGCACTGTGCCCAAAGACTTTGTTCTGAGAATGAGAGAGGCTTTTGAGTGCCTCATATCAACGCCAGCCTCTTCTCGGGGGTTGCCAGCTAATCTTCTTTGCCAGCCGAATGACTCGGCACTCAAATTTTATAACCTCCTGTCTCACTGCAAAAAGAATCCTGACGCCATAACTAAGTCTGAGATTAGATGGGGAAAATAATACATTTCATAATGCAAAGAAACAATTTCCTGTTAGTGTTACAAGTGGTTCTTTTTCTTTTTTTTTAAGTAGTGTTTTCAAATGTGAAAATAGTGAACTATTAGAAAGTGGTTGGTAAAATCTAGAATCAAGCATTTTTTTCCTCTGCTTCAAAAGCTACCAGGCTTTAATGACAACAGAAAGAATTGAACATATACATACATATACAGACACGTATTTATCTACACAGAATTGTAGAATGGTAGGTGTTGGAAGGGGTCTCTGGAGATCATCAAGTCCAAACCCCATATATGTATCATTTCAGATTTTGTCCGATTCTAGATCTTCTCATCCTCAAGGGCTCAAGTTCTAATTACCCATTAAGACATAGTTTTGCATACATAGGAAAGTTCTCTTTAGCTGAAACAGCTTTTGCTGTAACAAGCAGTCTTGTTTCATTTCCTTAAAAATCACAGTGGATTTGTCTTCAGCCTTAATCACTTCAGATCTTTCTTTCCTAAAACTCAGTTTCTGAGAAACTGGAATAAGCAGAAATTATCCTGCAGAAACAAGCTGCAGAAATCCTGGGTACTACTCTACTTTGTCTCATAAGGACCTGACGCTTCAGAACATCTAGATCCCGGTAGATGTATATTGTAGCTGGAAAACCCGTGAAACGAGCTGGGCAGTCCAAAGTTCACCTAGTTTTCCTCCTGTGGCATCTGAAATGACCCCCCTGTAGCTCTGTCTTTCTTTCAGAGGTTGTTTTTATCAGGAAACAACTGGCAAAGCGACAACGGAAGAAATAACTCTCCTAAACAAATGTTTTCATCCGGTCAGGTCATAGCTGCCAAGCTTGGGTCACTCCAGGATAGCTAGTAAGTTGTAAGGCTTTACAGTAAAGTTTTTATATCCAGCTTTTCATAGTATATGTTGTAGTCAAAGGTAGGAATTATTATGTGGAAGTTCTGGGCAGCTTGTGATAATTTTAAGTAACCCCAAGCAAGTGATCAACATTAGCAAGATGATGTCTTCCCTGGGCAGATTCTGCTCTCTCTTGTGTGTGCGTAAGCAGATCTGCACACGCACTTGGGAAAGCAGCCAGGAATGTCAGGAAGGGTTCAATGGGCATAACAGTTTTAGTGCTGGGGACTGGAGAAAAAAAGTGGCAGCAACTTGGATTTGAAGAAGACAGGTGAGAAAAGCAAAACCAGATATACCTGAGTCCGTGCAGCAAAAGCTGGTGGAGGTCAGCAATCTAAGGAATAGAGTTTGGCCCAAAGTCACCTGGAATTACTCGTGATGGATGGGGCTGTGGGAAAGGAAGGAGACACATGTGGCAGGGGCCTCCTTACACACAGTCTGGTTTTCCACATACCTGAATGGTGTTCAGGAGGTGGAAGGTGGCATTTGAGTAAGCGGTGGCAGGAATCAAGGGGTCAACTTTGGATGAGCTTTAACTCTATCTTATGAACTGCATGAGGCGCATTACAGACACGTTGCTGCTCAGAACGTTCCCGTCAGTGTTTCTTGGGGGAAGGACAATTTGGGCCACCCCTCAGTGCTGATCGCAGCAGGGTCACACATGCGCCCGTGATGCCAACATGCCTCTAGAGAAGCTGTGTGAATTCTGGGGTGTGTTTCTTTGATAACAGACAGTAATCTTATCAGGGTCAAAGGCAAGAGCATGGTCAGAGTGAGTGTAACACTTCTTGGAGCGTCTCGCAGCTGTGAGGCAGCGTCCCCATTAAAGAGGTGCGTGCAGGTGCCGGTGTGAAGTGGGAGTTTGCATATATATTAAAACTTACTGGGACATCCATGCTTCTAAAGGAATATACGGAACTCCTCACAGTAACATACTGTATGGCTGCAATGATCAAAAGCATACGAGCTGGAGGGAGCTGGCCTAAATTAACAGGGCTAATTAATTAATCAAGTGCAGTGTGAGAACTGGTACTGCTCAGAGATGTAACTCTACCAGTACATCCTGATTGCCATTTTTGCCTGTTAAGCATATTGTCAAAATACGCTGAGCTGGTCTGTACCGAAGGGTGAGGACCCTAAACCTGTCCTACTTCAACTGTCAGGCAGCATCCTTCTCTTACAGCCCACGCTTTTAAGGCAAACAATATCACTTGCCAAAATTTCCTCCCCTTATCTTGTATTTCTCTTCATTCTTCTAATTGAAACAAGTTCTGGGCCAATCCCCCTGACGTACATCGTTAGCAATTTTGCCGAAAGCAGCAAAGTTGCTTCTGGTTTGCAGGGGTACCACTGAAAGCAGAACTTGATTCCCTGGCCATACGTACACTAACAGCTGTACTGCTGCCTGTCTACTTCAGAGCAGGATCGTCGTGCTCGGAAAGTAAAGCAGGAGGAATTTGCATCGTGCACTAAATGTGAAATCAGCAGTAATTCATGGTTCTAAAAAAAAGAGTTTTCCACTCTCATCTAGAGACTCAGCCGTCAGCATTACTTAGTGTGTTGTGAATCAATGAACTAAATCAGCCCCTAGCAGAGTGTGGATTGGAAAAGTCACTCATTCCCAGAGGAAAATATTGCGTACAAGTTTAGTGTAACAGCTTCCTGCTCCCTGATTTAGATCATAAGACATTAAAATACAGTAAATATCTATAGCCGAGACAACATTAAAAAGGCTCTGCTCCACAAATGAAACATCTGCACCTTCGTGGCTGATCATCTTAATTGCTTTGGCTAATTACCACTCATCAAAAAAGCTCTGAAAGTGGGACATAGAGAATGCAGTATCAGGGGGCACATCTCCTGCACTTTCTCAGATAGGTCTGTGCAGTAACAGGCCACGTCTCACACGGTTCCCGGCAGGAGCTGCTCGTGCGGAACACGGCGACTGTAACCCACAAGCCAACCGTGAAAATGCTCCTTTCAGCAGGGCCCCGCGGTGTTCAGCTCCACCACCAACCACACCTCCAGCTTAAAAAATCACTGCGACTGACAGAGGCTAAAGGAGAAGGCCAATTTTGGGTAATTCTTTATGCTTTTCCAGACATAAGCAAAATAAAGAATGGTAGCGCATTCTGTGACGCTGCTGTAAAGAAGCCCAGAGTGCCCTGCTGCGCATCAGGAGTATTAGCAGAAGCGAATCGCTTCTTTCAGCGCATCGACCACCCAGCATCACCCCACGTACAATGGCAAGTTGAGGTGCAGGGGGTGGCAGTGGTGAAGCAGCTCTGAGGCCTGTGGAAAAGGCCAGCCCTTAAACCAGAGCGCTGCTTCCCGAGGTGACCACACTAGGGGTGCCTGTAAAGCCTGTGAGTGGTGGCACTTCTCAGTGCTGTACCACTGTCCTTCAGGCTAATGTGGAACAGACAGCTCCCAGGTTACAGGAAAATTTAACACATTCTCCCACACAATGGATTTTCTGCCTGTGTGAAGATTCCAGTTACAGCCAGCAGCATTTTTTTTAAAATCAGGTATTCTTGTGCAAACAAACCAACCCTCTGATCTAATGAAATACTGACTCTTTGCCTTTTCGCAGTGTCTGGGCAAGCTGGAGACGCCCAGTCCCAGACTCATATTGTTGAGTTCGTTTTTATAGCAAGGACTTTATATTTAACAACATTTCTGTAGACAGTTCTCACCACCCCCACCCGCAGTGTGGCTTTCAGGATGACGAAAAGAAATCTTCATCTTCTACATGTTTTATCTTTCTCTACTTATGTACATAAATATAAATTGTTGTTAG
>JANVCC010000027.1:446683-513836 GCA_025345505.1 Todiramphus chloris collaris | reverse complement strand
AAAAAGAAAGAATTATGGAAAAATGGGATGAACTGTGAAGTTTTCTAACATCTCTGTGTTAGAACAAATGCTTTCTCATCGGCTCCAGAATTGTGTCTGTGGAAGACAGCAGAGCTCGGAGGGTTACTGCAAAGTGAGGGATGAAAGATGGGTTGTCCTCCTCAGCAGGGCTTTGGCAGCGCCCCTGCCCTCAGACTGTGTGGCCATAACCTGGCCCTGGGGAGGAGGAATTTTTATTCCTATGATTGTGTTTATTTCAATATTGTCATATAATGAGGAAAAATAGAAACGTTCAGGCAGTTTCTCTTCCATATGCATATAATATATTTTGGGACCAGACAAGTGTAGAACAGGCAGATGAAATTGCAAGACACTAGAACAGCACCCAGCATTTATTTTCCTCTATCAGTCCTTTTTCATTTTTTCAGTTTCAGTTGAATTTTTAAGTCCCCAGTAAAGACAAAAGCTAAATAGCAAAGCTATGACCTAGGGTATATCTGCCTCTGAATAGAACATAAAGTTAGAAGTTACCTTCTTACATGCTGTGACAGAGCTCCCCAAACAAGTTGCCGAACTCTCTGTGCTGCTGCCGTGGTGCTCTGGGACTTCATGCATCAGTGGAGGTTCACTGGAGAACAAAAACAGAAACCAACCCTCAAAAACCCTTCCAGTGACTCAGCTACCAAAATACAGTTTAGTAAAAAGATGCAACTTAGATTACAAGAAGCTGTCCATACTCTCTCCATGCTGACATGACTTGTCTATTTATCACCTTAAATGTCCCACTTTGGACAACTCTCCTCACCTACATACCCTGCATATAAAACAGCAGACCACTGTCTTTTGAAGACCAGAGGACAGCACCTTGGTGCTGGAATGACCTCGGCCTGCTGTGGCTGACCCTGCAGGAAGAGGTCCAGATTGTTTTCCTGAGCAGGAAGCATGGAGCAGCAAACGAAGCACTTGCCGCCGCATTCATTCAGTTTGGTAGACAAAAGAAAGTGTTGGCTGCATTTTTACCTGCCTAGATAGAAGTAAAGAGGCAGTGATTAAAATGTAAAAACCACACGAGGAGTGGTTGAATTCCATAATCCAGACGGACTAGCTGGAAACCTTGCAGTCTCGGTGCAGAGGCGAGTCGTGCATGGCTCCGGTGAGTCAGCTGTAGATAACAGGGCTCTATTTACCTTGGGACTGTACAGACGTGAAACCCAAATTCACACAAACAAGCTCCCCCAGACAAGTTATTTGTGTGCACAGCTGATACCACCCCTCACGGTTTTATTCTGGAACAGCTCAGGCCAGTGTTGTAAGATCTCCCTCCGTGTAATAATCAAAGTGTGGCAAGCTTATGAGCAGGAGCGCGTTAAAGCATAGCTGGAAAATACAGTCCTGGTCTGGACTACTGACACTGCAGCTCAGCCCAAGCGCTGTGAGCACCAGGGACGCCAACTCCAGCCTCCCGCTGCCTGCACACTGCCTCGTGAAGCCAGGGTGCCACAGCCACGGAAAAGTGGAATAATTTTAACAGTGAAATGCTAAATTATGAAAGTTACACTTGGGAACAGCTTTAGACTCCACAGCCTTCTCCTCGGTGAATTTACAGGTGCACAGATTGTAAAAGAAGAAGGGAGAAACTCGTAGCCCCACACCCTGGCCACCACTGATGGTCAGCTTCCCGAACACCTCTAGGTATGGCACAAAGTAGCCATCTAGCAGCACATACTAACTGAGGGAAAATGTGAGCACCTGGATGAGCTTCTTCAGGGTGGGCAGCCCTGAGTGTCCCAAGCCTGAGTGTCCCACCGCTCAAGGAGGTGCAGCGTATGAGGCTCTGTCTAGATACCCTCAGAGTCGCGGAGCTTTCTTTCAACATGGAACACAGGCCTGGCTTTTCAGCATCTCTGTTTCAATTATTTCATCTCTTGCATCAAAGTTTCCTCTTTATCCTGTGGCCACCCTTTCTAAGCTGTAATTTTCAACTCGTATGTGATGTCTTAAGAGATCCTCCTTGAGCCATTCGGCTCTGCCACCTTCTCTTTCTGGCAAAGCTCGTAAGATAAACCCACTTCTCATTAACTTCCCAGGGAAGAACAATTCTGCTCTTGAGAAGCTGCCTGCTCTCATTAATTTCCCAACAGAAGGAAGATGAAAGAAATTACTGCAGAGATGTAGCCATCTCATCACCCAGTGACGGCTGTCCATTCATGTATGAGGCTCGCTACTCCACACTAAGAATTTACACAAAGCACGAGCCTTTCAAGGCGCCTGGCACAGATCGCATCCTTCTCTCTACAAGAAAAAGTGAGCTGCTGAAGGTTTCGGGTCCCAATTCTCACCTTTATTATGCGATGGACAATGCTCATCTCACTTCGACGTGCTTGTCTGACTTAGAGCCATCACAGAAGGCCACAGGGATAACAAGGACTCCCTGCTAAAGGAGGGCTCGTTTGGGGATTTTTCCTTTGCCGTGAGAGATTGTAACTCACAGCTCCACTTCTCAAGATGAAGCTGGGAACCTGGCCCTATGGCCCAGTGTTAAGAGGTACACTGTAATAATCCCTATGACATGACACTGTAATACTTCCACTAACAGAGGAGTCTCCATGGGCACTTATTTGCCACCAGGTGCTGTTGTACTGATTCATGAAGGATGACTGATACTTTCTTCCTACAGAACTAAATGCTCCCACGAAGAATGCAAACAAATTTCTTGGAAATTAGAAGACTGCAGGAAACAGCTATGAGGTTTATGGCACTAACTGTAATAACAGCACATCTTTTATTAGTGACCAAACTGCAAGCCAACTGCTTCTATTTTCCTGCATTTAATAACGCAGAAATCCTAACCTTGATGACTCAAGGCTTGATCAAAAAAACCACAGCTGCTCCTAAAAATAATTATCTTCTTTGCAGATGTGGCAGATGGTGCTACATCAACTAAGAAGAGGCAATTTAAAGAATTCCCCAGGTTATCACTAAAGAAAATTAATCTTGCAAAACAGTATCAGAAACTTCAGTTTTGTACCATCCTGAACAAGTATAACCACCTTCCAAAAACTTGCCGTTCAACGGTCATTCCTAAGGAGTAATTTCAAGAAATAACAACTGACCATTATATATAGATTTTTGAACAAATCCTATTATAGCCTAGTGCTTTTCATCTTTTCATTATGATTCCTAATCCCAGCATTTTGAACATACTGATCCATGACAAAAATAATCTCAACGAAGGAAGGGAACAGAACGAACACAGCGAGGCTCCTCAGTGCAATTAACTCCAAGCTATAGTCAGACACATTTCTCATGTTTTGATAATATTTGTGCAGAACGCCACGGACAACATTAAAAGGAACTCATCTCATTCTGAAATGGGAATACGTGACAAGTGAAGTCACTGCAAAGTGCTTTGGCACATTCTTACCTTTATACTCACAAATAAACCCAAGAGCTGATTGGAAACAGAGAAAGACAGATCACTTAATCCAGGCCCTGAGCAAGATGCTGGTTTGAAAGGCACACAGCATTCAAACAGCATCCCTTGACTTCAAAGCCTTTTTGAATGGGACAGACTAGTCACACTCTTTCCTCATGCTACTGTGCAGATTTTACAGTTTTAAAATTTACCTTTACTTGTAAACAGGTCAACAGAGTCCTTAGCAGTAAAAATCTTTAGACGCAACAGTGTCAAAGTTACTATTTTAAACCATGGAATTGGTTTTTAATCAGTCTGGACCATGTGCATACTTCAATCAAGAGCACAGATGGTTAGTCAAACAGACTCTCTATAAATACCTCAAACAAATGTCTTTCTGATTTTGTTATGGATTTGGAACCCATGTGCAGAATATAATCACTGGCAATATCAGGGTCTGATCTTGTAAGGCATTCACAGACTTGTTTCAGTCTCCCTTGGCTGCTGTTAACTCCCCTGGGAACTGAAAATACTGACTAAATACCCCGTCGTTACCAGACCCGAGTGGCTGTGCCATCTAACGGGGGCAGGACTGGGCTGTCAGTTTTACAGGTCAGCACGCTCAAAGAGTAGAAGTTTAAGTGCTTTATAATCAGATTGCTCATTTCATAATGTCTATTGGGCCCTCTTGATTTACATTTCATCTTTATCAGTGATAAATCTGAAAAAAGGCCAGGTCTTTAGCTGCATGCTAATGAAAAACAGGAACAGTGACAAGACAACCCACGTTACCATACACCACACAATAAAAATCCTTTTCCTTCCATGTTCTCTGAGCCCTGAATGCCCTTTGTTCCACTCCAAATTAAAAAAGCAAACAAAAGCCAGAAGCCTATGCAAGCATTAGCAATGAACAGCCTTCTTTCAAATCATATTTTTGAGATACTATCAAAGAATGGACAAATTTTACTGAGGAATAAATGTAAACCAAAGAAACTGAGTTTTATATGATCTCCTTAGAAATATACCTCCCTTCCTTTATTTACTGATTGAATTCTTAAAGGAAAAATAACAAGGTTTTATGTACAAGACTGACAAAGCTCTCCGCATTCAGTAGTTCTGACAGGGCACACTCAAAATGAGAGCTGACAATCCAATCCAAGAGTTGGCAATCAGGACCTGAATGACAGATGATTAGGTTGAGGGTTTTTTTGATGGTTAACTCTATTTCTGTAGTTTATTGAGAGCCAACACAAGATAAACTGGGCTTTTGCATCCTGCCTTTTTCCCCACTTATCCCTGGACTTGATGTGACTTCAGGACAATTCCAGGTGGACCTTTGATGTGCTGGTGGAATGTCTGCTCACTAAGGAACCCTTCCAGAAAGGACAAGCTTGGACCTTGGTCAGAAGAGACTAGAGAAAAGGCCCATGAGGAATCACGAGATCTCCTCTTGGTAGGGTGCATAAGGCAGTGAAAGAAAATGCCTCGAATGATATGAGGGATCCAGTACTGGGAACGATCATTTTTTAAGAGTTCCTGACTTGGAGGATTTTTAGAAGGTATAAAAAGAAGCCTTGTATCAACAGCTGGGGAACAGATAAGGCCTGATGAGGAAGAATGACTGAACCTGTGAAAGAGCAACGAACAGACCCATGAACTGAGGGAGGGATAAAACGCTGCACTTTATGGAGACAGACGGGCAGCGAGCCAAGGCTGCTCTTCTGCCCTAAAGCGAGGAGTCCGTACCCTGCTGCAGTGCCAGATAGTTACTGAGGGTCTGGCTGCAGGGAAGAGGATAAATCTTGTTAATGGAAGGATTCTTTGAACTAATCAGTCTGTATGTATGTGACCTAAGTGGGCAGTGCTGATCAGAAGATGGTTTTAGAGAGATAGAGACTGAATCCACTAGACCCTGGCACAGGTATTACAGGAACAACAGAACAAAGAAGTTGTGTTTCCTCTACACCAAAGCAAGAGGCTTGCTACTGTTGACGCATCCTAAGTCACCAAGAAGCAATATAAAACCAGAAATGTTCTTTAAAAGCTGCTCCACAAAAAGAAAAAACATATTCACTTAGCATATGTAGGTGTACTGTACAACAGCACTTGTCCTTGAGCTGCAGAAAGGAGGACAGAAACATTTGGTTTTCCTCTCAAACAAGAATGTTCATGACTATGTATTTATGAAGCAACTTGTGTTATTACTGCACTTTTGATGGCAATGCTTATTCTTAATATAGATTATGTTGTTAGTGCAGCACAGCGTAATATTCCAAGTGTGTGATGTTATCTGATCTTCTTTTAAAGATAATGGAAAAAACATTGTGACACAGCTGGAATCTGGTGAAATCTGGTCCGATTTAAATATGTATGTGCAAGCAGCTCCCAGAGATTCCAACTAGAAATGGAAATTCTCAGCAGTTTTCAAGATGAAGCCAAAGGTGTTGCAGATTAGGCTTCCATGCCATAAAGCACTGAGTAATTTTTAGAAGTCTGTTTTCAATATTTCTTTGTGTCTCCCAAACCACTTGTGTTCCTCGACTGCTCCCCTCGCCCTCTCACTCTGCGCCAACTCTCAGGGGGGCATTTTGGGAGAGCCAGGGCAACGGCATGTGGAAAGAAAAGGGTGATTTTGAGTGGAGGATGCTAATCTTGGCTTACCTAGACCATTCGGTGGTTTTTGGCATTTTGTTTATATTATACAGCCAAACTTCACAGCCAAGCTCCTCAGCTGCCTTTTGCCATTGACCCTGCAGTGCATTTCTGATTCTGAACATTAGAACATCGACAAAGCAGCCTCAAAGCACAGCACGTGCAATCAAATATTTCACTATCTGACAACTTTTCTTAAAGGTTACCTTTTAAACATCTCAAATCTACCCGATAAAAGCTCTTCATTTTTCAAGACAGGTACAAAGTATTTCTGAAAGGGGAGAGATGTGACAGAGATGTTCACAACTTAAAAGCAAATGCCTATGTCATGATTTTAGTTAAAAAGAAAAGGCACAAAGCTAATCAAAACTTGCTCCGTGTTCCAGTGTTTTCCTTGTTAGATTGATTACAGATCAAACAGACTGCAGGAGTGTAATTGGAATGTGGTTGGCACCAGAGATAACGTGCGTGACAGGAAGGTGAACGTGGCTGTTGTGGTTTGAATGGTGTGTTTCAAGGGTTCTGCAGACTTTCTGAAATTCGTGGGACCTGCTCTCCTCAAAAATAATAAAGCTGGCTCTGGAAATCGGAGACTAACAAAGGGCTGACTTGTCCCCAGATACCTAAGGGAGAACCTTGGGAATCTCCTACTGTCACATGATCACTTTCAGGTACTTAAAAAAAAGGTCAAGGGCAAAGCTGTTAGTGGAAAGGGACTGGTGGTACTGGAAAATCAAATTTTAAACCATGGAATCTGAACAGCTTGAGGTCTTGGAACAAAAGGATGTGTATGACCAGCTGAGAGGCCACAGTATCAGGCTGAACGGTGTCTTGGTTAGAATGATGAGATCTTAGAATTTACTTCAGCATAATGTAGTTGAAGAAGCAGTCTTTCATAGCACAGAAGTGAATATTTATAAACATTGTATTGGGCTCCGCTTGCTTTAATTTTTGATACCTTTTTTTTTCCATAGACCGTATATGATTAACGGGTTGAGTTGTAGGTATAAAGGCAACCTTCTCCATTTTTTCTAGCTTATACCAGCAAAAGGGAAGCATTGAGATTTCAGTCCCAGAAATTATGACTGAGGGGTTTTTTTGGCAAGACAAATCCTTCTTCTTTCTACCCCCTAAAATCTACTGCCTTTCTAACTATATATAAGGTACACAGGACATTATCTCTGAGAGTCTGAAGGTGATTCAGATCAATGCGTTATTAATTCAATTAAGATAATTTTTTCCTTGTCTGCGTGATGTAGATAAACCGCAGAACTTCTTCAGCCACTGCTTTGCAAGAACTTCAGGGCAACTGTGAAATTGTTGTCATGACCGGGCTTAAGATGCTTGACGTTCCCATGAGGATGCCCAGCAGGGTCCAGCAGGACCCACCGACTGAGCCCAGTTAAGCTCTCAGATAACCTTATCCTTTGTCACCTGCAGTGTGATGACTGAGTACTCGCTACATCAGCATTCCTGCATTTACACCCAATGCAAACATATAGTCCAGACTATGCATAGACGTGGATTTTCAGTTATCCACCCAGAAATCAACAGGAGATCTGGTCTCAGAGAATCTGAGAGGGATTAAATTACTCTTTGGTACCACTTGCTCTTCGTCATGCTTGGTCCTTGCTGACAGAGGTGTCCCCGTTAGATGCTAGTTCTGACACAGACCACTTCACTTGCACCACAGCCTAGGAATGATTCTACCATAACTTTGGTGAAGCTGCCTGTATAGCTGGGTGGTACAAGATGAACAAAAAGGGTGTCTAAATCGACATCCAGGCGTCTTTTTTAACAAAAAAAGTAATAAGGCATGTGATATATGGTGTCAAAATTCGTGTCGGTGGTGTGGTGAGGCATGCCGGGAGAGTCATTAATGTAGATAAACTGTGGAAAAGTAAGGAACCAACAGAAGCAGGAATGAAACAAAGTTTCCACATGCTCATCATTTGTCTAGCTTCAACATTTGTGGCCCAGACGGACCTTATAAGGACAAGGAGATGAGGTGGAGGTCGGGTGAAGGACGGAACCGGTGCGGAAGACTACAGCCTTCATCGTGGACGACCACCAGAGAGACCACCGAGACAGGGAATGCATGTGCTAAAGCGGGAACACCCTTTCCAAAACACTTAATTACAATGACCCTCCCTCTTCTTGGAATTACTATGAATATGTATTAGGATAAAAAGTATAAAAGAGGATCTGTTGTTGTGTCCTGTGTGCGTGTTGGTAGAGCAAAGACTCCCCACGCACCCAGCGCTGTTTACTTGCCTTTTATTAACCCCATATAATAAACATAACTGTTACTAGTTAATGGATGGAATCTTTATTCATAACAGGCAGCATTACATTTTTGTATTTCATAATGCATCAAAAAAGGAGGCACGCACCTAAAGCCAGGTTTTGCAAAAGACTCTTATTGGCAGGGACTCACTCAGACAACAGCAGAAGGAGAAAGATGCTGTATATCAGACAGCTCTGGTTCTGTGTATCCCAAAGCAATCCATGCCAAACTAAACCTAGGCCTATTTCTTTGTTGTGTTTCTTGTTGATTTTAATTACTGGATTTGTATTAGTATTTGTATCATTTGTTCATGGCCCATTTCTATTTTTTTAGTAGTAACTCAATCATTTTTCTAATATGGGATAGTTGAAAGCCATGCCTTCCAAATGAGAAAGTCACCTCCTGCACTCAGCAAGCATGTGCTTACCTGTGAATTAATTTTACTGGTATGCAATAAACACTTGCTTCTGATGGCAGTACCAGTGCACTGGTACAGTTCATATATGCTACTTGCTTTTAAGAATGTGAATAATGTCACCATTGGATTTCACTCAATTCATGGCATATATTATGCTTTTGATTGAATTTATTGGCCAGTACAATGTGGCCATTTAGCTAAGCTCATTAATAGCCATGCTATTACTTATGTATTTTTACATAAGCAAGAATAATTTTTTTTAATAGTTGAGAGAAGGGTCTTTTTCCAGAACTTCTGTGAGGATGATGTGTTTTTCATTTCAATATCACAGCATGCAAATCTTTTCCTTTTAAAAGTAAATGAGCTGTTTATTTTTATTGGATGTCTACAGTGGCAAAGCACATTTTTCACTGAGAAGACGACACTGCCTTGACAACATAGAAGAAAAATAATCTATAAGCACGTTGTTGAACTCTTACCCTGTTGATATGATCTCTTCCCTTTTCCAATCAAAACAGCATACGCAGTTATAAACAAATCTTGTGGGGAAAGGATCCGGACCTAATTAAAACATGGCTCTGAAAACTAGGAGACACCTTTTCTTTCTCTGTTTCCTATTCTGAAGAGCCACTGCATGTCAAGAAAAAACCTACCAATCTAACCCGTCGTATAGTTGCCACGAGTACCTAGTTCTGTATGTTATCCCACAGCATCAGCATCCAGTGCGTCCGCAGGAAAGCCAGTCACTGTAGTTAAACTGTTACCCACATCAGGGCATCATATACTCCCTGCAGTTTTCTGTTAAAAAAGTTTCAACTGTAACACAAACATGTCTTAGTTCAATGAATTCGTTTTTCAGTAATTCATGTAATAAATCAAAATTTTGTCAGAAAATTTAAAACTCCTGCAATACTTGGTTATTGCACGGAGCCAGCTCAGGACAGAGTATTGAGGGTAGGCCCCAGTCTTCAAGTGACCACTTAGGGTTAAATGAGACTTGCTGGCCAGTTTTGAGTTTCACGAGCTGGACTGCAGCATCTGGTTCCATGTCAGAATTTCTTAGAAAGTCCTTTCTTTCAGCTACAAATTCAATTGAATCAAGACTTAGAAAGGAAACTTTCTTATGTGGCGGTCAAGAATAATTACATACATAATAAATTGTGATGCCACAACCAAGAGAAAACACAGCTTTGGTAAAAAAACGCTGACTACCTATTATGTGTCATGGGCATTGTCAGCAGACAGCTATTTAGTAACAGCCAGGCAAGCCTTGAAGAAAATTAATGAGGGAAACTGAAGAGATTAATGAAAATAATTCAAGGTTGACAAGACTAAAAAAGAAGGTTTAAAATTCATACTGGGCACCAAATAAATCCTAGCAATTGTGGTATTAATCTGCACATGCTAAATTTTTACTTGTTATTAAAAGAAAAACAGAAATATCCAGTATATTTTTTTCCTGTTTTCAGCACAGCAGGAAGAAGGGGAGGTGTAGTTACTGCACATGCACTCTGGGCACTGTCTAATCCATTGATAAGCAAAAAGGTGGTTATGAAATTGGGAAACAATCCCCCCCCAGGTTCCTGACACTGAGCTGGTGACATATCTGAAGTGTCTGGGAGCATGCTGTCCCTACCCACGCTGGGAAGTTGTCCCCTCCTGCCCCTGCACACCACAACATGAAGGGAGATACGGGGAGCTGCTGCTGTATCTCATCCAACCAGCTGCTAATTAAAGCTATCATTTAGATGGAGAAGTTTAATTCATTTTTCTTCTTCTGAGAGACAACTAAACCTGCCTTTTCCACTCCTGGCTGAATGCTCAAAACCACTTGGCCATTAGTGCTTGGACTCCTGGTCCTTCAGGTTGAGGCTATTTCCCCGTGGTCAGTAACTCAGTGTTGTCTCTGTGGGGCAGCTGCAGTGTTCCAGCAGAGCTGGAAGGAATGCAACTGAGAGCAGTGGACCTGAAGGGACCCTCAGGGACCCTCACAAGCCCAGGCTGCCATCCTGACTGGAGAGAGCTCCCAGCCCGTCCTGCAGCCCGCTCCTACTCCACGGCCCCTCTAGCACACCCGACACTGCTGTCTGAACATGGGACTCGCTGCTTGGACTTTGGGCTGCCTGGGTGCCAGTCACGACTTACAATGCTGCTCTTCTCAGGGTGCTCCAACTCACAGTGTTCATTCCAGAATGACAGCTGTACGAGGGAGAGACCTGCAGCCAGTCTCAGTGCTGGCATTCGTTACCCACAGAGCAGATAAAAGCTCCTACCAGCCTAACCATGCTTCCCTCCCTCATACTCAGGGTGTAGCCTTGCAAACTGCACATAGCAAGAAAGAGTAAGTAACACAAGGCTGAGAAAAAAGATGGCAAAACCCTGACAAGCTAATATGTGTGCTTACAACAATGACTAGAAGGAGGTCACAGCCTAATTCAGGTACAAAATGAACTGCAGAGCAACAGGTTATGGACATATCAAATTGCTGCTGACACTTGTTAGGGTTTCTCAAGTCAGTCCTGAGGGAAGGATGTTTGCAGGAGGAGAGGACTGGATGATGATGAAGAAGGGTTGGCAGAACACAGGCAGAACTGTGACCAGAGCGACTGGCACTATTACTGACACTGCAATAAGAAAGGGAAGAAATGATGCACGGGAGTAGAGCAGTTCACGTGGGAGGCTAGAGTAGCCTGGATTAAAGAATTCAAAACAGAAAAGACTGGAAAAATAAAGGAAGAAGTGGAGATGCAAGTCTGGAAATAAGCAATAGCGTTCTGTCTCTGTAGCGTGTTCTGGGTTAGTGAAACAAAGTGTGGAAATTATATAGTTCATTTCTTTACTACTACTGCAAGCCTCCCTCTACCTGTCACCCACTCCTCAAGGGATCAGATTTCTCATCCACAGACTTAGGACCTTGGACAATTTAAGTTCCTGATGGTTTTAGCTTATTTTTATATCACCCCAAGTAGCTGTTCTTTGCTTATTTCATTCCACTTATCACAGACAATTGTTCCAAACAAATTCTTAGTACCAATTCCTCTTAGCTTGTGTGCTGCTGTTCAGGGCTTTTTTGTTGGACTGTTTTTCTTTTAAATTTTTTAATGCTTTCTTCAAAGAAACTGTTACCTCTAGCTTAGCCCCGTGACTGCTGAACTTTGTAATTTGTGTCTGCCTGCAATTTTGTCTCCTTAAAGGACCAAATTTATTTCACTCATTCCTAACAGCACGTTAGTACAAAGCAACCAAATCTGTCTCCTCGGTTGCACAAGATCCAGGGCTGCTTTGTCAGACCACAAGAGCAGGTGTCAGCTGAAGTCTGTGACACAGGCGTTACTGTGCGAGCTACCGACAGTGATGAGTGTGTGCCACGCACCACTGTCTCTAACGTGGGGCTGACATAGTTGCAGCTCTTGGAGCTCTTCTCAGCTTTGAACATCTCACCTTTCCTTCTCTGCATCTGCAGTCAGCCCCAGTGTGCTCACCGAATGCAAGGAATATGTGGCTCCCAACACGACCTGGTAAACCCAGGAAGGCTTTTCTTAGCCCATCTCTGTGTGCCCAGGTTTTCTGCCACGCTGGGTGTTATGGAGATGGAGCAAAGGTATGTCATGTTGTGTTGGTGATGCTTTCTCGGTAACAGGCAGACATTCTTTCGACTTGTCTTTTTGCTGTTTAAAACATAGAAATCAGCTACTTCTCATCTCTGCTGGGTGGATGTGCATTCTAATTCTTTTGAACTACTCTTGAGTCTAATGTTGCTTCTAAGCCCTAGCGCTGCTGTGAATTCTGAATCAAAGATCACTTTTATCCCTCCTTTTCTTTCTGCTGTTCACACTAAAGGCGTGTTGAAAGCACGTGTCAGTCCAAGAGATATGAAGACTCTTACTTGTCAGCTAAGACTAGTTTCATATACATGGGATTGGCCAACAATTGCCTGTGTGTATAGGTTTAGTTTGGTAAGCTTGGGCAGAGACACTGCAGTTGTACCGAATGGAGTGGTTGCATCTCCTCAGGCAGCTGTGCAACAGCTTCCCAAGTGGTCGCTGGGATGCAGGGGACAGAAGCACAGGTGTTCCTGGCTCGTATGTGAAAAAATCAAGTGTTTTTCTCCCTGACTCTTGCCTGAAGAGGCAGAGTGCAAGCTGGTATGTTACAGGTCTTTGTATGGTTTTGCTTCTCCACCATAAAAACCCAGTAAATCTTTACAGACACAGTTCCAGCTTCCCAACTGCTATGTGCACCAAAAATGTCTTTCAGCTGCTTGAAGAAGTGACAACTACCAGTCCTGTGTAGTTCTCTGCAGCTGCTGCTGTGATCCCTGCAGCAAGCACTCACTGCAAGAAGCTACTGCCAGAGATGGAGATTTCTCAGTGGCTGCCTGACAGCCAGAACATGCAGGCTACTGCCTGCTCTGCTGTGCTGTGTTCTGCTGTGTTGTGTTCTGCTCTGCTGTGTCCTGCTCTGCTGTGCTCCAGAGCAGCTGCAGGCACCAGAGCCAGGGCAGGGGGTTTTGCCAAAGGCAGGGCAGGCAAAGCACAGGGAGGTGCTGAGCAGGAGTTAGCGTGCATCCCAACTTTACGCTGAACTTGTATAGCGACCACAGCGTGTGACAGCAGGGTCAGCAGGGTGGGCAGAGCTGGGGCCTGGCTTTAGGTGGTTGGGGGTAGTAAGATCAGATGTGAGTAGCCACAGGAACAGGCCAATGCCCAAAGTGATTCTGTAGGCAAGAAGATGCAAAGTACTGTTTGATTTATAACAGTTTGACAGTGAAAGCTTTCTTTGGTAAGGTCTGTAAAGCTAACTCCCAACTCATTGACTGAATTTCTCTACAGCTGCTGTAACTGGTTCCCAGATAAAACTGCCAAGTTACTCCACGGTGGACATGATGAGCTGAAGATGTATGAGGACAAGTCACCTGTCCCCTGGCTTCCTACATGTGTTTTTTCCCAAGAGTCTCCTCATGAAGACAGGAATGGTCTGAATAAATTATTTGTTGTTCTGGTCACCTTTCATGGAGCTCTCTGACCCTTGTTCACTGGAAGTAGCAAGCTTGCACAGTTTGGCAAAGAAAGGGTTACCTTGATTCACAAATAACAAGCAGCTGCCACACACCAGCCACAGGAGATAAAAGAGGTGAAAAAAAAGCACTCTAGTTCTTGATGCAAGGAAGACCCTTCTAAGCTATGGGAAGAAGATCCATCTCTCTTCAGGATGAAGACAAAGGTATGTGCTCACAGGAGCAAGATGAGCCTTGGCCTTGCTACGGAACCAGGCAGTGGCTTTTTGTAATGGGCCCAGTTGGGTTGAGGAGAGGAGGAGGTGGCAAAGCTCTGGGCTGGAGCAGGATTGGTTTCCTCAGGTTCAGGCAGTGGTGGAAAGCCGAGCGACCATGGTGTGAGGCTGGGGTGACTGCAAGGTCAACGTGGAACAACCAAAGCAAGACCATAAGCATGGAAAGCAGTGGCTTGTCTAGTTCTTAGTAATTTTAAGACTCTCTCTTTACAGTATCTGTTTTATCCCGACCCAGATGACTGCAGTCAAAAGAGCTACTGATTTTTCTTGCAGAGTATGAAAGACAGGATGTCAGCTCAGACAATCTCACAGTCTCTCTGGCCTTAAACTCCAAGTTTAACTCTCATTTTCAGGTCGTGGCCTCCCATAAACCACTGAAGTTTGTACTATCACCTCGGTAGTCGGTGTGTAAAAGTGGCAAATAAAATTATCAGCCATGATTGATTACCGACCAACAAAGAGCTAAATCCTTCTTATTTCACCCTGAAAAACCAAGGGGGAAATCAGGAAGGTCTATTTCTGGATCGGGCAATTCAGATCAAAGTGCAGAAATGTTATTAAGCTCTGGTCAGCAAATGTTTATTGACGTAGAACACTACTCCATCAACTCCCTTTAAGGGGTTGATTTAAAGCTTTTTGTTCCCTTCAGGTAAACAAAAAGAATTTCTCCTGCAGATTACTGGCACCCGCCTGAGTGTCACCACCCCTCCCTGTCCCGCTCTTGCCCCCACATGGAGTCACCACCTTCCTTTTGAGGATCTGCTTCCTCTGAACTTTATTTCTATCACTTTTACCACTCATTTCTCACTTGGACACTGCATTGGCAGCAACTGAAGCAAACCCAACTGCATTAATTTGCAACATATGCTTTTGTCTCCGATAGCCTGTGTCATACTTAAATGGTACAATTTCAGTAATACCCTCATCTGCCTGCTACCATCAAAATGCAATTTACTCGTGATTGTTGAAAATAATGCTCAACTGCATCTCTGGCGGGCGGCGGCGGCGGCTGCTGCTGCCTGCACATCCATTTCCATCTCGGAAGAAGTTTTGCTCTGATCTGTTTGTTGTTCGTGCACATTTGGTGAAGCCAGGAAAATGAAACTGCTGGGATTTCTTAAGTGGATTTTTTCTTTTTTCTTTCATAGTGAAATAATCTGATCTTCTAGGGAGTGTGTGTACATGCATTGAAGTGATTCAAGCACGATATCCTGAAGGTATTTTATTAAGCACTAATTAATTTACCAACTCTCTGAAGACGCCACAGTATGAGCACTGGCTGTTATGCCAAATTAGATGACAAAATAGATGAAATATATATATATATTTAAATCAATTTTAAGAAAAGCCCTTGCAATTCTGCTTTCCATGCCGCAGTAAAGCCGTGGTGGCCGGACCCGACAGCAGCAGCAGCCCAGCCCCTCGCCGCCGCGCAAGGACACGCGGTGCCCGCTCCGGCTGCTCCCGCCACCCCCGAGCTGCGCCCGGTCCTTTCCCTTCGGTACCGCGGGAGCGGAGCGCGACGCCTGGGCCGCGTTCCCGCAGCTCCTCCGTGACCTCCCTCCGGCCGCGGGGACCCTTCCTTGCGGGCTTCCGCCTCCCGAGCCGCCCCAAGCCCGGGCGGGGGACCTTGGGACGGGGTGCCCAGCGCGACCCCTCCCCGGAACGGGGATCGGCGGGCGGCCGAAGCCGATACTCACCGACCGGACGCGGGGACCGGCGGGCGCCCAGAGCGGTTACGGGGCTGGGACCGGCGGCAGTGCGGGTAGGCTGCGGGGACCGGCGAGCGCGCGGAGCGGCTCCTCACAGGGTAGGGACCGGCGGCGGGAACCCGCGGGCGCCTAGCGCGGCTCCACAGGGAGGGGCGGCAGCCCTGAGTGGCCGGGCAGGCGGCACCCGGAGCCCTGACTCGCCGCAGGCAGCCCCGGCCGCTCGCGACGCGGCGCAGCCCCCCGCGCGGGCGGCGGGGAGAGGAGGGGCGGGGCGGGGGCCCTACCTGGGAGCGGCTGCGGTGGGTGGGGGTCTGCCGGCCATGGCGGGCCCGGCGGTGGCCGTGGCGGCGGCGGGACCCTCCGCTCCGGCGGTGTCGGGGCAGCGGCGGCGCGGCCCCGGCGCGCTGCGGCGCCTCGCGGCCCTGCCCTCCCCTCCCGTCCCCGCCGCCTCACTCCTCCCCTGCCCGCCGCGGCCGCCTCCCCCGTCCCTCCCTCGCTCCCTCCCGGCCGGGCGCCGCGGCGGGTCCGTAAGCGGCACGGTGGGCGGGGGTTGCCCGGCCAGTGGCGACCGCGTCCCCGGGGCCCTGCGCACCTGCGCGGCGGAGCCTGGCAGTGGCAGCCCGGCCGGGACGTGGTGGGGGCGGCCGGGGGAGGCTGCTCGGAGCCGCTTCCGTCCTGGTGCGGGGGCTGCGCCGGGGGCAGGACGCCTGGAGAAGCTGCTGGTGCTGCGGTGGGTTTGTGGCGTGGGACCTGGGAACTCACGGCGAGGTGTCGGGTGACTCCAGAAGAAAGAGGTGCTGGCTGCTTGCTGACTCCTGGTTGAGAATGTCACGATGTTCCCCGAGCCCCAGCCCCGTCAGCCATGTGATTTAAGTGACGGGCGTTCGCTCCTTCGGTCTGGGATGTGGGGCTCCAGAACGTAGGAAAGGAGCCTGATAGTTCCCCCCTAGGTATAGGTCTTGTTCCGAACTCCTTTAGACTCTCTTATGTGGTTACTTGCAGCAGTCTTGTATTATTTTTCTCTTTAAGAAAACACTGAACATCTCGTGGCTTTGCTCTGTGGTGCTTGTCCACCCATGTCTGAGATTCTGTGTGGCACAAATTAATCAGATTGGTCATGGAGAGGCAAGATGGAATGCATCAGAGCCCCAGGTGATGCCTGGTGCACACTTGAGTTCTCAGTGAATGCTGAGCTGGCGCCTACACAGAGCCTCCCAGGTTCCATACCGGCCCTTGGCTCATGGTCTGAAGGTTGCGGGGCCAGAGACAGCTGTCATCACCAGGCAGTTCCTGGCAAGATCACCTTTTTGCTGAGATTTGTTTTGAGGACATTTCTCTAGCTCAGAGCCCAAGATCTGTCCAGTTAGGTGATGAATATTTTAGCGGTGCTGGTTACATGGCAAACACTGTGCTCAACATTAAAATTCAGCAGTAAACCATGGCAAGAACTTGTGCAATATCCACAAAAACTGCTGGGAGTTGGAGTGATGTATGGTGAGCCCAGTTCTCTGGTCACTGCTGTGCTCAGGCTTCCTGAGTGAATTCAGAGACAAAGAGGAAAGGCAGGTGGCAAGGGCAACTTGACAACCATCTTTTTTCTTCTGCAATAAAGTTTCAGTGTTTCTCTCCTCTAAATGTGTCATTCCTGTGCCTTTTCTACACTTTGCTATTCCCTTTAGTTGGCACATTATGAAATCATGAAGTGTACTGAGTTTTGGAAGGGCCTGGGGCATGTGGAGAGAATTACTTTATGTATTAAATCAGGTTTTGTTCTCTGTTCCAATTTACGGCGCAGAAATGTCTTAAACCAACTCTGCAGCCAGAGGCACGGTATCATTTAACTACTGAGCCAACGTTTTTCACTCTTAGAAGGGCTACCTGAAGGGTTTGTTCTTGTGCGTGGCCAAGAGGAGGAAGTTTCGTGTTAATTTTTAAATACCTGTTAACACTTTGCGCTAAGGATATGGATTATCCCTGCTGTGGTAGCAGGCATCTGTCAACTTGTGAAGTGACAAACGAGAGATGGCAAGGCTGATAGCGACATTGGGGTGCTTAAGGGTAAATGGGAATCAAAGCAACAGGAAGTGTTGAGCTTTAAATGGAAAGTGGAGAAGCTGAGAAAATGAAGAGATGCAGCAGCTTCTTAGGGGAGCACTTGAAATATGCTGGCCTGAAGCCAGCCCATCTGACAGCACAGAGACCTGAGGAATCCTTCCAGGCTGTTGGGGTTTTGGGGAGTTATTCTGTTTTCCTTCTTGTCTTAAAGAATTTTTCCATACTTGTTTGTCAGGGAGGTAAATGGCCGTACTTAAGAGACACAAAAGGACCTGACCACAGGGGGAGGGGTCCAGCCAGCCGAATAAAGGGGGTTGGGTGGAGCCCCTGGGGCTCTCACTTGGTTTGCTCCCTGTATTAGAGGAGGAGAAGCTGCCCTCGTGGGGCGGAGAACTCATCCCCACGGCGTCTCCTGCTCTCCCTGCTGCCTACCAAGGATCCGCGGAACACCGGGATTAGCTTGGAGAGAAGTCGTCCCTGCTTCTCTCCTGCTTCTCCTTCTACCCCTGCTGTCTCACGAGGATCCTGCTGGACACCGGGATCACGCGGGTTTTTCGTCGGCCATTGCCACATGGGGACTGAGCTGGCTCCGGAGCGGCGGGGAGACCATCGCGCCCTCCCTGCTCCCCGGGAGCCCCCGAGAGATTGGCACTGGGTTCCTGGTGCTGTTTGCTGTTACTGACGTAGTTAGTGTTGTTTGTTTGCCTTGATATTTATATATATATATTTAGTAAAGAACTGTTATTCCTATTCCTCATATCTTTGCCTGAAAGCCCCTTAATTTCAGAATTATAAGCATTCGGAGGGGAGGGGGTTGCATTTCCATTCCAAGGGGGGCTCCTGCCTTCCTTGGCAGACACCTGTCTTTCAAACCGAGACACAGGCTCAGAGTGAGAGTGAAGTCCTGAAACCCAGAGCCAGGCAAAGCAGAAAGCTCCAGTTGGTGTTGAAGTGGGTTGTCTGCAGGAAGTTACCTGCTCTGTTTAATGCTTGTCACATTAGCCCCCCCTGTCGTGACTCCCTCATCACTGTGCCAAACCTTTCTCACGCTCACCTTTGTTCCTGGAAATAGGCTGTAAAGCCCTTTCCTCCTCCTCCTCAGTTCTCACCACACACGGTCCAGGTTTTGGCATCACTCAGACTCCTGGGTCTGTTGTGACCCTAAACCCCGTTGACCCCACTTCTCATCAGCATCATTGCCCTACCCACCTAGTGCTTCGTATTTTCCATCAGCTTTCACTTATCAGTTGCTTTAATTTATCTTTGTTTTTACGTGACTTTGCTTGTCTCCTCCTCCTTCACTGTCATTATCTTATACTTCTTCTGTCACTGTTGATGTTTAAGCATTTCTTCTGCCCCAGATCTTTACTGTTACCTCCGATTGAGTCAGCGCACTACCTTGATGCCTTAGGTTGCATTTAGGCTGCTAATAAAAGCTGGGCAAGGGCTCTTTGCTGGCCCCATGGGCACACGCTTTGTGTCTAAACTCCCTTTGTTTTTAAAGCAGTGTCACTGCATTTCCACCCCCCCCCACCCCCCCCCCCCCAACCCTTTACTTTTGCCCTCTCAACTATTCCACTCAAAGTCCTTTAACTTTACAGATACAGTTTTCACATTGTTGTTTCTGGGTTTCAGCTTCCTCACTGTTGTTGAGATGCCTTGCTTCCATTCTGAAGGAAAAGGACAGGGAGACCTTCAGCTAGGGGCAGTTCAGAGAAAGGAGTGACCATTTTCTGTCAGTGATTTTGGCACTCCAGAAGCTGATAACAGGTTTTCCACTCTCAAATTGCAGGTTGTCTGCTCTTGTGAGTTGTCAGGAGGAAGAGCTTTGACAGAGAAAGAGAGGAGGAGAGGTTTTTCCCTCATTGGAGGTGGGGATATTTGTTGCTCAGTCTCACCTTTACATTTGGTCTGTTTTCCCTGACGTGATAAAGCTCTGAACCATCGTTTTCCTTCGTAGACACTGCCACTCCCTTACCCCAGCAGATACCACTGAGAATACACACGCACTGCTCCTTCCTGTGACTTTTATCACATTCGTACAGTTGATGTGAAGCCCTCTGATTCTCATCTTGCAATTTGATTTCTTCTCTCTTTTTTGCATCAGTAGCTCTTTACTTTCTGCCTCCATCATCCCTCAAACCCTGCTCAAACCTGCCTTGTGGAGAGATGGGCTCTTCTCTTGCTGCTTCTCACCATTTCAGAGCCCCTCTTGGAGCTAACCATCATGCCTTGATTCCTTCACAGACTACCAGCCCTCGGTATTCAGGTAGCTGTCTCTCCTTCTTGAAAGCCCATCGTCTTTATTGCTGAGAGAAACGGCCAAATTCTGCTTGGTGCCATTGTTCTTATTCCTTGACAATGTTGGCACATAGCCTAAAAAAACTATTCTTTTTCCTGGAAACCCGACTTGTCAGAAGAGACCTGATTACTGTCACAAATGGACTCATTTCAGAGCTGTCACCAGGAGCGTATTTTTCTCTCAGCTTTTAGATATGAATTGGCAACAGGAAGAGAATACTGTGGCGTTTTTAGTGAGCTGTCTGTCTTTCATGTGTCAGCCTAGGACAGCGTTCCCATACCGGGTAACAGAAATGCATGACCAGAGAATACAATATTCTTGTTTTTTTAAGGATATGGACTATTCCAGTTGTTTGCCTCAAGCTTTTGCGGGTTTACACTTTTATAAAAATCCAGGGGGATATTGAAAAATAATTAATGAGCCCTTCTGTGGGGAACATAGGCAAGATGGCATAAACTGCTGCAGAGTTGTTAGTGAGAGCTGACAGAAGCTGAAACAATAGCACTGAACAGAGCTGGCTGTCACATGGGAAAATATGTCAATCACTCACAAAAAGTCAGAAGGAACCAAACTTATATTAAGACTTTGATTTGGCTCCAGCCACTCTTGGAGATATCCAAACCCTGCTGGACACGGGCCCAGACACCCTGCTCTAGCTGACCCTGCACTAAGGGAGCTCAAGAGATGCCTTGCAGCCCTAGTGGCGATGTGCTTTGTGTGCACTTCTGTGCTTCTGGGGCTTTGAAGCTCTCTTCATTTGCAGTTAAGAAACTGTCCTTGAAAACTGTGCTTATGGGTGTCAGGAAATCTAGCCGGTCTATGCAGGTTCTGTAACTGGATGGTATTTTCAGGAACAGATCAATGTTTCAGGGGGCTGGGGAAGACACTGTTTAGCTTTTGACTTCTCTTTGCTTGTCCTATGAGCTGCATGCTCCCCTGATTAGAAGTACGTAGGTGCAAAGCTTAGCATGCGGTGCGTGCTTACAAAAGCAGGATCAAAAAAGCTGTCAACGTCTTGGTTTTATAATGGCATCATATTTCCAGAATAAATATTATATTGTCAAATCCCCAATACAGGGACCATCTTTTTTACATAATAAAAACATTCATCCAGTTAGGACAACCAGGTCCTAATCCTGACAGAGACCTTTGGGCACTAGTGTTAATCAGACAGTATTGTATGTTTTGGACAAAATGCTTCTTGTCTGACAACTTTTTTTTTTTTTTTTTTTTCCCCCTGTCAATCAAAGTCTTTTTCCCTTGGAGGTGGGTATTTGGGCTGCATTTGTGACTAATGCACCTTCATCAACAAATCGGTGCTGAGGAAGCGTTAGAATGTGTTGCAACAAATAAGTAGCGTAACTTATTCTAATTTATATTGGAACAGATCTAGCTCACAAGGTTCTCGCTGGTGATGGCCAGCAGCTTGAGAGGAAGTGGGTCGGACAAAGGTAGCTGTTGGATGTAGTCAGAATGATAGTGGTTTTGGTCACTTAGTTCCAGACTGGATGACATGGCTCCCTAGTTAATAAATACAGATCTCTGCCATAGAACTTGGGTGGTAAATGTACCTATTTTTCATCTACATAGATATCTGTATCTACCAAGAGATTTTTTTCTGATGTAACCTCTAGAATTAATGTTCAAGTTTAAATATTAAACCTACTGATTCAGTCTGTCTGTCTAGCTCCCACACCTACACTCTATTTTCAGCCTACCTGCATTCCCAGAAGAGATGTGGGAAGAAAAAGGGGGTAGGAGATCACATAGAAATTCTGTAAAATATATCAAGACTATTTAGTTTTTGGAAGATTTTTGAAATTCAGAATGGTTTGTTGTTGGTCTCCTTGCAGTAAACTAGAGAGCTCCGGTAACTGAGCGTTTCAGCTGATCTCAGCGGTGTTATTCCCCGGGGAAAGAGGCCGGTGCTTGCAATAAACTCCAACTGAGTAGTTTAGTTCCTCTTAGGTCAAAACTCGTGTGCTCACTTGGATTCAGAATTGGGCTAGAAGCTGATAATAATAAGCAGCTGGCAGGCAATGAGCCGTCAGCTGTAGCATGAACCGAAATCTTTTAGGCATCTAAAGGTGATGATGCATATAGAGCAGACAGAAGGAGCCACGTTCACAAACACGTGCTTCGAGATCATCTCTGCTGTCCTGGGCTTTCACGTAAAGATGAAAAAATGCTTTTGGCTTCCCCCTGTTCTCCGAGCGTCGTCACATGAGCTGTGAGAATATGTTGTCGGGCTGCCACGCACTCTCCGTTGTCCCTTCCTGCCATGCCAGAGGTGGTACACAGTGCTGCTGCGTACTTCAAAGACTGTCACTGTGGGAGGCAGCTTCATTTTGAGAACACATGCATAATTTTTAAATTCCTCTGAATAATTACTGAAAATGAGGGCTGGAATTCAGACTCTTCCCAGAAGTGACTGGAATTTTTCATTGTTAATATTTTGGGTGAGCTTTATCTTTGTTTTAGCTGTACTCCTCCAACACAGCGTTTCCCTCAAGCTTCCTATTTCTCTTGGGTGGAATTTTCAAGTGCAGTGAGTTTTCAAATAGGGATTGTATTTTGTGTATCCTTAGAAGAAGAGGTCAAGTCAAAAGATGTGCTAGAAGTGCCTCGTAGCAGCTACTAATAATATTTTTCCTCGTGTGGACAGGGAAGGAGAAAACAAGAAAAACTGAAAGAGGACAGAAAAAGAGTCTGAAAAATTAAATTGAAAGACCAATGACAGTGCAGATAGGCAGATTTGATGGCATTCTCGTACTGACAGCGTTCTGTGCTTTCTAAGGTGGCTGTTGAAGCATTAAAATCACATAGGTGGTGAGAATGTACAGTTACAATGTGAAGGAAGGCGGTTTACTTTTTTTGGTGGATTTTTCATGTAAGCACACACCAACTGCTGCGTGTTAATTTTCTGGGTGGATATTATATTCATGAGATGCAATGTGAGAAACTGCTCATTCAATATATTTGAATTCATGAAAGGATATACTGACAGTGAAATGCAGGTGTATGAAAGGAGCAGGGCAACTACTACCAGTAAAAAAAAATAATAAATTCTTCTCGACTGTACACTGTCCTTCAGTCTCATTTTGGACATCTCTGGCTGAACTCTCAGCTGAATAACAAAAAGGTAGCAACCTTCACACAAGCCAGAAGGACTTAAATGAACGTGAAAACTCTTGACCATTCTTGTTTTTGATACTTTGCTGCTAAATTGCCATGTGCAGTGGTTTAAAGAGCTGCAGGAGGGGAGTGTTGGAAATAGATGCCTACAGTCAGGTACAAAATCCTATGGAGTTAAAAGTTTGTTTCAAAATTACTATTAAATCAGTTTGCATCACCATAGTAGCTAATGGTATTTGCAGAATCATAAATGCCAGTTGTTAAACTGAAATGCGTATTCTTCCCAGGAATAAAGGAAACTTAAATGATGCAGTCCCTGCACCAGTAATCCTCTGTGTTTGCCCGGGGAGTTTGTAAAACTGCCAGGTGCAGGATCACTTTTTGAGATATCCATGAGAACCAGGAGCCTCAACTTGCCAGAGCTCAACTGCCAGAGCTTAGACACTTGAGAATGAAAATTTTCTGGTCGGGCAGCCCAGGAATAAGACAGGAGTGGAACCTTAAGGACAAGGCAAGCTTTGGGAGGGCAAAGGCAATTTCACTTACAGCTCTGAAGGAGCACAGAAAGAGGTTATCTAGATTTGGGGAGAAGGGGACGAGCGTTCAGACCTTGGTGAGGTCCTGAAATAAATTTCTGTTCTACGAGGAAAAATCAAAATGAGGATCACATAACTGCATGTGAGCACAAGCGTTTCATTTCACAAATCCCCACCTTTTGACTTCTGTCTGTGAATTTCCACATCAGTGTTTATTACACTTGGATACCAGAGATGGTAATGAAAACGATGCAACGTGCCCGTACTTTTGCTATGTATCTGACTTCTACTTGCTAAACATACAATCAGCTGGAGCCAGAGTGATGCTTCACTTAAAAATGTAACTGAAGACCTATCTAGGGAGCGGTGTATTGGAGAATTGAGTGATTTGTGTGGCTGCTCAGCTTCCCTTGAATGGAATAAACTGCTTATGATTGGAAGAGGAAGGGGTGGAATAAAAAAGTTTGTCCTTTCATGAAACTTGAAACGCTTTAATTTTTCTTTCCCCACTGTTTGGTAGAGAGGGGTACAAAGGGACATGGTAAATCATGCAGGGAAATAATTTCTCTGCCAAAAGTTTTGGACTGCCATAAATTAAGAGTGCTTTTAGAATGCTGGTTGTAATGGTTTGACTTAAGTCTTGACTGTGTTGTATGTTGGGAACTTGTGGGGGAAGAATGAATACGATGCACAACAGGACAAAATCAGATTTCTGCCATGGCTGGGTATTCCCAGAAAGGAGTAAATCTGCAGAAAATATTTAAAGAGTCCTAGTTTGGTGATGGTTTGTTTGGTTGGCTTTTTTCAGGTCCATTTTTTGCTTGTTTTCTTTTGTTTTCCCTATAATTTTCTTTATTTGTGGTTACTTGAAGTCATTATCAAGTTCTGCTGCCCTGGCAGATGACTGTGTTTAGGGATTCTTAGAGTCTTAAGAAATTTGGTGTAGGTGGAGGACTGGAAGTCTAAGGAAAATAAGGCACTGGAATAAATTACTGTGGGATTTGTTACTCTTCTATCAGAGGGTGTTCTCGTGAGTGGCTGGGAACCTGTCAATAAGGAATGGGATTGGTACTACACTGAGGTTACAACCTGGGCTGGGTGACTTCAGTTTCTTTCCAGTCCCATTTTCTATATGAAAAGTGAGGAAAAAAAGGTAATGGACTTGATTTCTTTGGAAGAAAGTCCACACCTGTATAAGCATAAGAGACAGAGTCACACTTTAATGACCTCTCCTAGGAGATTTTTCTCTAACGCTCCTACAGCTGATGAGCAGCTCTGACATTGAGTTGCAATGCATGGCTGTTACTGTGGAGGTCTTCTATGAAAAATTGGTCCATATAGGTAATGTCATCAAATTTTCATCCCGGCAAAAGGATCTTGTGCTGCTGAGCTGTTAAATTACATAAACGTAATGCTGAGGCTGTTTTAAAATGTAAGATTATGATATTCTGGTCAGAAACTCAAAAGCATTACAGCTTTTTCTGTTGAAAACTATAGTTCACCTTTTTGTGGTGTAGTAAAATGTCATCTGAAAGGTGTATGATTTGACATGGAGAATTACCGTGCAAAGCTCTAAAGCATTTACACGTTCTTTTGCCTTTGGGGTGTGCCTGTTTTTGTAGCACTCAGCTATTTATGTCTTGAAATCTGAAAGGAAATTGAATGGAGAAGGCATTACTTGGCCTCACAGACTCACGGCTGTAGGCTTGGAGAGACGACATAAAAAGAAAGACGGTCTCTGGATAAAACGCATAATTATCTGAGGAGTGCGGAAAGGGCTCTGCCTTCCCTGCTGAGTTTTGCTCCATTTCTGGTATTTTTGTCCCATGCCGAATCTCAGATTCTTCTCCATGCAGTGGCACGGCTGCAGCAGGGAAGATGGCTTTTGCCATCTCGGGCTGTCTGGGATGACTAGAGCATCCTATTCTGCATACATGGCTGTGAACCTTCAGCAGGACACCAGACCCAGGTCTTTCCTTTGGGGCTTACCAGTGAAGTTAGCAGGCTGGATGTATGGAAGGCTCACGCTGGTTTGATGAGCTCCATCTGCTAAGTACGTAGCTGAGCGAACAGCTTCGTCCAAGTCCTTTGTCAGAGAAGCACGAAAGATGCATAAATAGACGGGAGCAGGAAGTGGACACGGAGAATTGTCACCACGCTTGGTCTCGCTTCTAGATGTCTGTGCAGTGATTTTTGCCTCGACTCTCCCCAGGGTGCTGTTTTAGTTTGTCTGGGAGGATTCACCGTTTGCCTGGTGTTTCTGTGTGCCAGGCAGTCCGGCTGGAGCTGCTGTGCCGAGCTTCGCCCATGGGAGCCGCCGGTGTTCCTGCAGCACGCGTGCTGGAAACCGCGCAGTGCGCGGAAGCCTTCGGCCCATTAAAAACCTACGGCACAGCCAAGCGTGTTTAATGTGTGGCAACGTCGGGTTGTACGCCCAGGCTAGGCACAGGCGTCTGGTTCTCCCTGGAAGGGTTCAGCTTCTCCTGCCTTCGCCAGGACATTCCAGTTGGAAGCATGACTGGCCTCCCAGTTCCCACAGGCTACCCAGAGAACACATGAACACAGGCCTTTCTACTTCAGGACTGACACTTGTTTGTCCTTATTTTTGTTTTTGAAGGGAAGTGTTACAGTGTTTTTAAAACCCCTCAGCCTTTGGCTTATGGGTAAAGCCTTTATAATTGCCATGGATATTGTTACCTGTTATTCTTCACTGACTGCTGTTGGCTGCATATTGATGTGGTCTGTTCAAAGTAATTATTGCATTCTGGAAGCTTCTCTAGAGCTGTCTTAATGCATTGGATCAGATTCTGCTCACCGTTGCTCCGATGCGTTTCTCAAGTTCTGTGACCAGGTAATAGCAGCTTTTGCCCTTCCCTTGAAGAAACTGGTACAGAATGGGCAGAATGAGTGTTGCTTAGTGGGGAGAAAATAGGCTTTGTATGAAATGTTGTTTTGTGAGAGCTCATGTTTTTTGATTGTTGTTCAGAATGAACTTTATTCCTTAGTACAGAATGAAGAATTCTTTCAAAATGAACCTAATGTTTAATACCAAAGACCTCCAATAGAAAATTAATTTCTGACATTTAACTCATATTTATAAGCTATTAATTGACATTAATTTAGATGGCTATTCAGGAATCCCCTTTCTTTACGAGTGTTCTAAGAATGCTGAAACAATTGCTATTCTCTCTGATGCAGGCATATAAATTTGGTGAGTCTGCTGCAGCACATCCCAGTTAGTTTCCTGTTGCCGTGGAAGGGGATCTGCCATGCTGTCGGGGAGGATGGTTTGTAACTGGATTGCTCTAGCATGAACAAACCCAGGAAGGCCAAGAACTGGAGACAGGTGTTGTGGTATTTTAGAGCTCTCTGTGGCCAGCAGCCTCCGGAGCAGCGTGTGAACATCACCACGGGCTCGGGGAACCCTCGCTGCGCTGCATGGCTTTGGAGAGGGCAGTGCTTCTGATTTCCCACCACACGGCTGCTGCTTTGATGTGCTTTTAGCGCTTTGAAACTTCGACGGGTCCAGCAGTAAGTGATAGTCCCTAGAGACCCGTCACCAGAGTAGCTGTGTGTTAAACTTTAATTAGGCCACAGCAATTCAGTGACAATAAAGAGGTGTGTTAAGATTCGGTATGGAAAAATGGAGACGGGCTTTCAGTTTTCTGAAGCTGAGAGGTGTTTATTTTCAAGCAGATGAGCAATGGCTGGTTGTTTGTCTTATTTTGGAATAGGAAGAATTAGAGTTAGATGGCATAAAAAAAGCCTGAGGCATTGATTAGTAGGTATTTGGTTTGGAAATGAAAATATTGTATCTAGAGAAAAGTATTTTACAGAATTAACAGAAATCAAGACTGCAAACGCAAATAGAATAAATTTCTAAAAATATCTGTCACGCGCATCTCATTTTAAGTCTATTAAAATCAAGAAGAGGGTTTTGTTATTCTTTAAGAATGAGCTTACGCTTCACAAGTTGCAGGGCTGCCATTTACCAGACTGCGCAACAAGTTGCTGCATAATTCATTCAAAAGTGATGACAATTTAAAATTTAAAAACCACTGCACAAGTCTGGGGTGTTTAAAGTTCAATGCCTCAGAAGAGTCGTGTGCGGATCCTATAGAAAGCCACAGAATTCTTGTGCTGGGTGGCCTCGCTGCGTTCCCTCCGTTCCGTTTCCACCGGGCAGGACCTTTGAAAAACCATCAGTGTTGCCCAAACTCTCTGTGGTGACTCTGGGACTGCCCCGGTGGGATGTTTTCTTCAGCTGTCTGTAACTGATAATTCAGTAATCTTACAAGCTGCCTCCTTTTTCTCTTTCTCCATAGATTTATTTGCCAGTCTGTCGTATTTGCTCTCCCAACTGCTTAAAAACATGAAAAATACTGCACCAGCTCCACTGCTTTTTTGCAGAGCGAGGCTGAACTTTAATTATAACCTTGGGAATTGGCAATTTATCTAGAATCTGGAAAAATGCTTCATTCTATGCAAGCCATTTCATAGGCACAGCAGACTAATTTCAGTCCTCTGCAGGATGAACATTTTTCTTCTCCATCATAAGCTGCACCTCTCCTCTCTTCTGACGGCCCCCCCTGTGCCATGACTCTGCTTGGGGTCCGTGGGCGTGCTCGGGGTCCGTGGGAGAGCACAGGGCACACCTGAGACGTGTGACCCCTCACAGACTTTGCACTTATTGCTGTAAAGTATCACGTCTGGTTTTTGAGTTTTAAACTGTGATGGTGGTGTCTGAAATTGTTGCACTGACATCTTGACTTCCAGGACTCCAGGGTGTCTGTATGGTCCCCAAATTCATCTTCTGCTGGGGGTGGCTGAGCCAGGACCTCTCTGCTCCCTCCTCCTCTAATTTTTAGTGCCTTTTCCTAACTCCTGCCATAGAGCTGAAATAGGCAACGGGACAGAGCTTCTGGTTGACTTTTGCAGCTTTTTGGCTTGCCAAAACATTTATACTTCAGAAATTAATGGATTGGTTCACTTCACCTTTCCAGGGACCCAAATTTCAATCCAACATTGATTACTGGTCAGAGAGTGAAATGCGGAAAGCCTGGATAGGAGGAAAATTAACGCAGGGTGACCAGTGACCAAGCACAAGCTGGAAGGCCAGGCTTGGTCTGATCCTTACTTTCGCAGGTGGAAGGTCCTCTACTCCTCACACTGAAGTCAGTGGCAGTTTCTTCAGTTTCTGGGCAGATCAGAGTGTACCACCTGCTTTCTGATTTCCTAAAATTTATAAAGATAATTTTAAACTTAGAGTTTCCTGCCAAAAACACCAGAGATTCCACTCCTGCAGCTCTCTGACATCTGCCATGTTCATCGCTCAGCATATTTCTGGATGCGGTTCAGACAACCTGAATATCCACCAAGCAGCACCGGAGCTCATTGTGTGGTTGTCCCAGTGAGAGGAGGCTCAGATTGGTGTTTGGGCTTCAAGTTTCAGATTTAGTGCTGTTTTTTTCCTTTTCTTCTTTTAATTTTAAGCGTCTATTCAGTCTTCAACAAGATACTATAAAGCATGTACAGATCTCATTAAGGGTAGTTCATTGTTATAACTAAGGTATGTTTAAATAATTTCCTGAATGTGGGTCTTGCATTTCTCTTTTATTAAAAAAAAAAAAAAAAAAAAAAAAGAAGTAAAAATGGAATAACAGTAGAGCCATACAAAACCAGCTTTGTTAAACTGAGTTAGTAGTTCGGTAATTCCATTAAAGCTTGATAAAATTAGACCTACTTTGTTTCCTTTTTTTCCCCATAGCTCTCAATTACAGATTCTTAAACCTTAGGGAAGGGCTAAGCTAATGGTAATTATATCGTGTCTTGCTTCTCTGAGTGATTTATTTTCATATTTTATGTGACACTGAACAGATATCTTTTTGTTTGAGCTTTATATATGCCTACTATAAAATAGCTGGATAGACCTCGGGAGTGTGTGTTCACACACTGCTCCATGGGGCACGTTCAGGTTTCTTTGTCATCACTCTTCCAAACCAAAATCCATGCAGCCGATCCCCGGGTCTTTACATAAAGCTGAACACGTGGTAACGTTACCAGTCCCTGCGATTATTTGGATTATTCTTCTGTTGTTGGATCTCCTTCAACATCCAGACTTGTTCTTGCCGACATCAGAGGCAGAACTCTCTTGAATTTCCCCTGCACAATATGAGCCTTCTAAGCAAATGCAGCTTGCTGTGGTGTGTGAGGCTGCCGTGTGACATCCCAGGGAGAGCAGTTCTGTTTGCACATTGGAGGCTGGGTCAAACCACACCAAAGTCGGTGCTTGGGGGGGGGGAAGATGGGAAATAGGTGTTGTTCCAAATCCTTCAAACACCATTAAAAATGCAGGTGGTGCCTCATCTGCAGGTCAATGCATTAGTATCTCTGTAAGTTTCCAGATAAAATACAGATATTTGAAAGTTCACCTGCATAGTTGCTATCTGATATCTTGCATAATTATCTTCAGATTCAACATCTATGCAATGACTCAATGATTCTTGTTGGAGTGATTACTTTCAGTTCAGTTGTAGTTTATTGGTCTTGTTTCTCAGTGGAACATCAAACTGTTTGTGCGCCTGGTCTGCGTGGTTGTCGCGGGGTCAGGAAGGGCTCTCTGAAGGATTAGTGTATCCCTACAGGTGGAGTTTGCCAGGAGTGGATGCAAATCTCTTCATCACTTAGGAAAGCAGTGGAACCAGCAGCTTTGCTGTTTGTGTTGCTAATTAGTTTGGTTCTTAATTCTTTTTCTGTTTTCACTTAAAAGCAGGGGTTTTTTTCCTTTCAAGTGTGGCCGTTGAGTTTAAACTGTGAATTCATTTCCTTTTATGAAGTAACTCCAAAAAACTTTGCTGTTCTGGCTTCATAGAATCATTTAAAGCTTGTCAAGACACTCACATTAAAAGTCCTTAAAGTCTTTATCAGTTGGCTTTTATTCATTCTTGTGGGTGGACTCACAAAGCAATTGTTTTGGCATATTTCCCTAAAATCTTCGTGTACAGGAAATCAACAACGTCAGAGCTTTAGCAATAAAAATACTCTCGTTCGGTAACTCTAGTTTCAGTTTTGAAGGATTGAAAGGCTTGCAGCAGCACAGAGCTGCCGAGCTGCCCTGGATGGGATGCGCTGTGCGTGCCGTGCCGGGCAGCGGGATCAGGAGGGGGCTCAGCCCTGTGTGTGCCACTGGAACTGTGGCTTCATGGGGAGGGGTGTTGGGTTCTGGTGGTTTTGGTGGGAACGTGGGGCGTGGAGCTTTTGGTGGCTGTGAGGTTTTTTTAGTTTTTTGTTAACTTCATTGTTATTTTTTATTAACGAATCTAAAGGCAAGCTCTGCTTTCATTCTTAATTTCTGGTTGATTTAAAGGAAAACAGGAGGAAATAAACACAAGGCTGAGCTGAGGTTTGTCATGTTCAGTGTCAGTGCATTTGTGATGGGAATAGAAGGGTGGTGATGCCACATGATGTTGAGGGAACTCCTCCTCTCCTCCCTGACTTGTAGGAACAGGGGCAGGTCACACGCGGACCTCTGAAAATCATAGAATCATAGAATTGTCAGGGCTGGAAGGGACCTAAAAGATAATCCAGTTCCAACCCCCCTGCCATGGGCAGGGACACCTCCCACTAGAGCAGGTTGCTCAGAGCCCCATCCAGCCTGGGCTTAGAAACTCCCAAGAATGTGGCTTCCACCACCTCTCTGGGCAACCTGTTCCAGTGTCTCACCACCCTCATGGTAAATCGACCGAGTCCTGTTTTGTATGCAGTGCTGTTGTAGTGGGTCTGGCTGAGCTGCTTTTCCCCATCCAGCCCTCACGCTGCAGCACTGGGAGATGGAGGGTGTTGAGAACACACCCGTTTTATGACTGCCAGTGCTCACACGGAACCAGAGGATGGGGGGGCAGGATGGGGGAGAGGATACAGCCGACCTGAGCTGACCAGTGGGATATTCCATACCATATGATGTCAGCTCAACTATAAAGGGAGAGGGCAGGAGGAGGATGGGGGTGCATTCAGCTTTGTCCTCCAAGCGGCTGCTACGTGTTCCTGGAGCCCTGCTTCCTGGACTTGGCCCGACATCACCTGTGGACGGGAAGTACAAAATAACATCTTATCTATCATAACCCACACCCCTGTGTTTTGCGTCTTATTCTCTCCCTGCGTGCTGTGCTGAAGGGGGTCGGGGGGAGTGATAGAAGGGCTTGGTGGGCACCTGGTGCCGTGATGGGGTCAACCCACCACAGCTGTGTTTTGCTTGGTTTCCACATCTCATCTCCCTTCTCAGCACCTCAAAAACCTTCTTAACCTAAGGAGTAAAGCGCCAGAAATAATAATAATAGAGAGGAAATAATAAAATTAACTTTAGTTTGTCTTTGGGATATCAGTTATGTCGTCCTCAAGCTGTAGGGTTTGAAAAAAAATAAAGGACTAGCTTTGCTGCTTCAATGTTACTTTGGGCATAGCTAAATTTTGTCTGTCACCAGAAGCAATCTCCAAATGTTCTCATTCTTTCAGAGTCTTGAAGCTGTTTTTCTTGTCAGAAAACACTTGCTAAGAAGCAGATTCTAGAGAAAGAAATAAAATTATTGTGTGGGTTTATAATATGCTATAAGAACATGTAAATTACACCATTTATCAAAAGCTCATTTTTGCTAGTCAGATTATGAAGCTAGTTACACTGGAGATTGAACTCAAGAATGCTGTGTTTTTTCTAAGGTGATAATTTCTTTGTTGGTTTAAATTTTTATTTCTGCATTGAGATCTTGTAGCCAAGTCCATGTATTACATACTTATAACCCATTATATAAAGGGAAAAGTGTTTACTGCCTCACAAAGTTAGTTACATAAAAGATTATTGCTGTAGCAGCCAAGTTGTTACTTTTACTGCAAATTGAAATTCAAACAAATATTTTTTTTATTAATTTTTTCTTTCTTTCATTGTTCCAAATGTTCATCTGTAAATAGAGCTCAGTTAGATGTGAAGACCTCTCAGAATGACAAAGGTGTTGCTTTCCGGAGGCAAAAAGAGCAAGTGAAAGGCATCGAGGGGAGGACAAGGCAAGCACGATGCAGAGAAGCAGAAGGGGCTGTGGGTGCACCTGGGCACGAGGGGCTGGAGCGTGCCCTTGAAGAACCACGGTCACATGCAGGAATGGGGGGTGCCAGTCTCCTCCAGAGTTCTCATATCTGATGCTTTGACCTTCAAAAGCACTGGTGTGTAGAGGGGATCAGCGTGATTGATGTACAGCAGTCTGGAGAGCTGTACAGAGTATCAGTAGATCGTTCTGGCTGGAAGGAGCTTCAGAATGCCACGTGGTCACACCAAATCCCTGAATATCCCAATTGCTGCTGTTGTATAACTTTCTACTGTGGCTTAAATGTCACCGTGCTGTGAGATTCTGTAGACCAGCTCTGAGAAAACCCATGGCAGAGAACCCCGTTGTCTGAAGGTAACATCAGCTATACTGAAGCGACTGTCAGGAGTCTGTCCAATGTATTCTTAGAAAGCCTCCCTGCTCAATGTTTCCATGGCTGCTGTAGGTGAGCTGTTCTTGTGCTGTGGGACACTGGACGGGCAACGTGCCCGGTGTGGCAGCGGGTTAGGGCTGGCCAGCCGCTCGGCGTCACAGTGGCTCCACCTGCCGTTGTCCCACAGTTCTGAAGCCCTGACTCCTCGCCGAGTTCAACAGCCGGACCAAATGGGCTTAACTTCATTTATGTAATGACCAAGTTCAAGATACCCCCTTACTTTTGTGTTCCCATCCAGGTAACTTGTGCTACATTTATAAGCCATGATTCAAGCTCTCTGCTGTTGCAGTTGTCACGAGAGTATTGATTTTGGGGTGTTTCAGCTGGAAACATTCAAATTGAGCCTAATTGAAAGAAACTGGGGGGGGGGGGGGGGAATACAAGGACCGATCTGAAAACATGTAAATGTATACTTGGATAATTACAAACCTGCATTAATTCAAGGACGTTTAGAAGAGGAATTGAGTGGAACTGCGTGATGTACTTGCCTGGATTGTGATAGGAGTGCTGTGAGCACTAGGTAACCATGAGCTGCAGTAGTTCGTGCAGCTCTGGCAACAGCTAATCCAGGCAATTTGTGCTCAGTCAGAAAGACGGAAGGTGAAGCTTGCTGAATGATAGTAAAACTGGGAGGATATCTGCATGGAGGCATGGATTTGGAGAACACAAGTGCCAAGCTCAGTCCATTAACCCCTGTGTAAATGAGCCCCTCCGGGCTCTGCGGAGCGGTTCAGCCAACGCCAGTGCTTTGCTGAAGGAAGGTTGCTCTGTTGTGCTGAAATGAAAAACACTGAGTTTTACAGAGCAGCAGCCTAATGATGTCAGCCAATGCTGTAAAAGTCTCCAGGCAGAAGTCTCATCTTTAGTCCTCATTGCTGCCAGGGGTTGTCACGACTTGCTACTGTCGTGATATTAGAGGCAAAAATATGCTCCGCCAGATTATCTGTTGTCACTGGCACAGCCCAATCCTTTCTGCTGATAACACAAGATGGAATTATAAGCATCAATGAGGAATGAAAAATCAAATCAAATTGCCCACAGAGCAACTCAATTGCATTTTCTGTTTATTAGTTGTGATGACATGATAAAATACCATCATTCCTTGGCAGTCCAAAAGCAATCACTAGCAATTTATTTGATAGTTTTCTCTTTGGGCTCTGTCTTTATTTCCAGTCTTCACAAGAAGGGGTATTTATCTGCCTAAATTTAGCCATTTTGCTTGGATTTCTGTGTTTGCCAGCTTGTCTCCTCATCTGCCTGGGAGAGATGGAAACACCTTCAGAGGATTTTTGAGGAGGTGTTGAACTCTGAATCACTGTCTAGGGGAGCCTGCTGAAGCCTCTTTCTTCTGTTCTCGTTGAACACGTTGCCTCCTTTGTATAACAGTCAAAAGTGAGGTGACGTTGAATGGCTTTCCCCCTTGCCATAATGTGACTCCTCTGGATGTCCACGGATGAACTCCACCCTATGCTTCTCCTTTCCTTCTTGTTGTCTTTGGGACCAGGATGTGTATGCAAGGGGTGAAGTCAAGACAGAGCAACCTCTGAGAAGAAAGAAGAAAATATAAGGTGATAGAAACCAGGACTCTGGGGTCTGTCTGCTTTTGGCCTTTAAATCGCTGGGACTGCCGAAATAGACATACTGCTTATTCTTCATGTTTTACTGTCACTTGAGCGACAACAGCATGGAAATAACTGCATAAAGGGATTTTTTGAAAGGTTTTCTTTAATAATAACACAAACTATCGCCCAAGGTCCTGCCTTCAAGAAAAATCAAAAGCCAGATGTCTGGGATAGAGCATGAGAACAGGGCAAACATGTTTGAGCAGCATCCTCTAGTCCTTTCCCCACCTCCAAGTATTTTTCATAGAGAAGTATCCTGAGGTAACATGATGTCTGTGTGGTCAGTAACTGCTGGCAGGTGTCTCTTGGATAAATTTTTTCAGTTTATCTTTAATTCTTATAAGTTCTCACTGCTATATGGTAAGGGTATCCACAGATCCACTATTTCTGTACGGAAAACCAATGCTTTCTGTTTGTTTGTGTTTGGTTCTTGCTAGCTCCATGTGAGGCTGCGTGGTTCTCACACTGAAAGACATGCTGGATGGGCTGTCCCACCCAAGGCATCTCTGTGCCATGCATAGTTTTGAAAAATCTGTCTCCTAATGTCTGCTGCTTACTTTTCCAGATTACTAAATCTTGGATGGTTATGCCAGGCATTCCCCTGCCTGTTTCCTCTCTGTGAATTTTGTCTAGCCCTGCTTTTTGAGAGGAGACCAGAACTGCCCCCAGCACTTCCCACTGCTCCCCTCATCCCTTTACTATGCCCAAGAGGTTTCAGGATTCACTTACATGACATCTTTCCAAGGTTTAGTGTTTGTGCAAATTTGGCACAGCATAAAGCGTAGGCACAAACACGCTGTTCTTCCAGAGCTCAGGTTCCTGTTCTAAAACCTGTGAGCACTGCAGATTGGCAAAAGAAAGGTAACCAGGATTGTCTTGGGGGGCTGCGTGCTAGTGTACTTGAGTTGTTTTGGGTTTTTGTAATAGCCATTACACAGAAAAACCACAGGGATGGGCAAAATAGAAAATGGAAGATTTCAGCCATGTGCGGAGTCTAGCAAAGTTCTGTGCAGCTGAACGGAGGTTGGGGATGGAAATGAGCTCCCAGAGCTGCTTTGCTCGCTGCTCCGCAGTGGAGCTACCTGTCAAGATGAGCTGCCAAATATAGGCCTCCTGCTTTCTTTGTCTAATGTCGTCTGTAACGTAATGTTTGATGAAAAAGGCTGCTTGGCTGCTGTCTTTTTCATTCAGCGGCTGTGGAAGCTGGTTAGTGTTCCTGTGCTCTGCCTCTTTTGCCACACTCCTGTGATGCAGTTTGGATTTGCCACAACATGTGTGCTTTGTCTAGGAATAGTAACCATCTTCCTATGGCCTCATGCAGAGCAGTGCTGAACCGGGGTGCTCTTGGTGCCTTTGCTGCATTCGAGTGAAACAGTACATGAGCTTGTTTTCCTGTAGTAAAAGCCCTCTGGACTTGAATTTACAGGGCTCCCATGCGAACCACTGCAGAAGAGTAAATCCTATTAGGGGATTTCTGAAGCCAGGCTGAAGAGCTGACAGAAAGATTGGTCAGTTCAACTAATCAGCTTTTTAAAACGTATTAACGTTTCATTCAGGAGAGATGACCTAGAGCGGCCTGCAGTGTTCATAAGAGCCGGGACCGTGTTCCGGCATCGCTGGGGCCGGTGAGCTGCCTGCTCACAGCCCTCAGGGCGGGCATCAGGGCCGGACGCGGCAGTTACGCTGGCACCTCCTGCTTCACCCTTCAGTTAGACTGAGCAGGCATCTCCCACAGGATTTGAGGGATCTTCCCATAGAGCGTCTGTGCAGAAAATACCTAATACTTGACAGATGCGGAGCTGCCGTCCTAATTGGAACATAATCGTGGCACAAAGCGCGCGGCAGCAATTGTGTTCACAGAACCGGTCTTAGCATAAGATGGCTGCAAGTGTTTTAACTGCTTTGTCAATCAGACTTTCACAGCAGAGTCCCCAGTTGGGCATGTTTTGGTGCTAATTATCTGCAGCAAGGCTAGCTTCATTGAAGTCGAAGCAACCGCTGTACAGAACGTATGTGTTTGTGCGGATTAAGTGATTAAGTAACTGCGGGTTTCTCTCCTATTTTTACTCAGTGGACTTGACAGGCTACTGCTTACGAGCTTGAACAGTCATGTGTAACCATTGCATTCTAATGAAAGCTGCAGAAATGCAAGTAAAAGCTTGTATAAGAGCTATCAGCCTGTGCATTTGAAATGGGAATGCTGAGGGTTAAGGAAAAGGGCAGCTTGCTAGAGGCACTCCGTGGAGCACAGCAGCACCAGGTCCCTCCTTAACAAAAGTTCCCCAGTTCTTAAAGATGGCCTGGTGCCTTCCATCGGGATGTGGCTCAGAGCAAGCAGGAGCTACTGCTGCAAGAGAAAATCCGAGTATATGGAGGATTTATTGGGTTATTATTTGTGTAACAGCAAGAGAGTACTGGGTTTTCGTATCTAGGGTCATCGTCCTTTTTTCTAGGCCCATATCAAACCCAAAGGGTAGGATGAGTGAGGCAAAAGACAGCAAAATCTGGTCAAGAACAAAGTATTTGTGTGTGGGCTCTTTGGTTTCTCATTTTTTGGGGGTTGAGGGGACAGGGTGATGTATCAAGTGTGTATATATAGAGTGCTGTTAGTCATGTATGTAATTGCATTGACTCACTGTTTTTGATGCACTGAGCTTTCCTCCCAAATGCATGAAGACAGAGAGGATCAAGGTACATGATGTGGCACCCAAAAAGAAGTCACAGTGAGTGAGGTGTAATGAAGAGCAGCTCTATAGAGTTCCCTGGTCTTGTGAGAAATGAGGAGCTGTGCCAAAACCACTTTTGCAGGATATTTACATCACAGTTCCTTGTGTTGGCATGGACTGCGTGAAAGCAGGGAAAAGGGGTTTGTGTTGTTGACTAGATGTAGTTATAGCCGAGGCTGACAATCTGCTACTTCAACACCAGGGACATCAGGCAGGTTAGTCAGGGGTGTGGGTGCATTTCCAACGGGTCGGGGATGCCAAGGTCTAAAATAGCTTCTGGTGCAATAGTGCCTCTGTGTTACCTGTGATCCCATATGATCTGTTGTCCCAAATAACAGGAAGCCCTTGCATGGCTGTCACCGTCACACCTACCCCACAAAGGGAGTTCTGGTAGGGATACCTAGTTCTTCTCTTGAAACTGCATCATTTGTATGCTCTTACTTTGTATTAAAAAGTAGTATTGAGCATGGGCACACACAATGACTTTTCTTTACCTAGAACACTGTGTATGCAGATTCCTACCTCTGTGGAGTTTTGTGCAGGTTAGTGGCGGCAGACGAAGACGTGATTATTTAAGTGGTGGTTTTGTCCTTTAAGTCAGACAAGGCACGGATAAATATAGACCAAAAAGAAGAAATCTGGTAAAACATTTGACTTTGTAACACACAAGCTATGTGGGAGGACAGTAAGGCTACAAACTTTACAGTCCAAGACAGTAGAAACAAAAAAATGGAAGTGACTTTGTGCCTTCAGCCTTCCACCTGCAGCTTCCTTGTTTCGGTCTGTGCTTCCTTCCACCTTCTCATCCCAGTACTTTCCCACCTGCCAACCTCCTGCCCTGGCCCTCTCTGCCTGGGGAGAGGAGCAGGAGCATTGGCACCCAAGACCCAGAGCCTTTATGCTGGTGTTTCTGTGCCTGTGGCTGAGGCTGCTCAGTGCCTGGAGACACGCGGGATGCTCGTGATCTGCATGGGAACAGCTAAGTGGTGTTTTTCATAGGAACTGTGAAAAACAAGTTCCTGCTGACAAGGAACGCTCATACGTAGACAGCTGCTTGTGTAGTGAGGTTTGTTAACAGGGGCAAAAGAGAAGTTTCTACCGATGCTAGTTTTTATGAATGGCTGACGTACTTCTGATACAATGTCCCCAAAAAAGCCCCAGCAAGATTTGCCTGTGTGGAACACAAAACGTGAGGAATCTTCAGCTCTGTTTCTTGAAACATGACCAAGTTCTCGAAGTCCCTGATGGTTCCATTATACCAGTTAGACATTGTAGTGTTGGACACCACCACCTTACCTGCAGGCAGCACTACTTTCATTTACTCCCCTCTGCTACGATACAGCTCGTGGCCTTTCCCAGGGCTTTTCGGACACACACATCTCCCCTGTGTCACCCGTTCCCAGGCTGCCCCGCTTTTCTCCTGCTGAAATTGTCTCTGCTGAGGGGAATCTCTCTGGCTGCCGTGTGCTGCAGAGCTCTGAGCATTGCTTGAGAACGTTGTGTGGCACAGTGCTACAAGACCTTAGAATAAATCAGAGAGATGCTTATTAGGAATTATTTGCTTACTGCTACTTACTAATTTGCTTATAATCCAGAATTTTGGCATTAGGAAATGAATACCTCTTTTGGGGGGGGTTAAGGACACAGATTGCTCTGTACATGTGACTGTATATCAAACTATTTGATGAAAGAAAGCAAGGTTTGTTTGCTAACATTCTCATGACCAACAAGATAAAAATAACCAATATGTCACTGCATGTAGTCTTGTTTTGTTTGTTTTCAGTGGCAAGCTGTTGTTTTTGGCGAGTTAAACTACTCCATGAACCTTCCTTTGGGTAACTGTTGGAGTATACTGTGTCTGTAACATGAAGAGCAGTGCAAAATAACATAACTCTTGAAGCAGAAGGGGAGTTTCCTCCCAGTAGTTTTCTCTCCAGTTTTTGAGATACGGTCATCTGCATGAGCAGGTGAATTGACTTGTATTCCTGCTAGTTCTATTGGAACGATCTGCAATAAAATTGTCAAGTACAAATTTCAGTATTAGCCACTTCAAGGATTAAATCCCCCCCAAGTATACAAGATTGGGTAAACAACTAGGAGATTTAAGAAAAAAAAGGTGTTTTTCATATATTCACCCCTAGATTTTTATTTTTGTCTTTGAAATTTACTTTTCCTGTCAGTCAGGAATACTACAGTGTTCCTTGGCTTTAATGAAAGCCGAGGTTCTCAATTAATGCCTGATGTCAGTAGCAGAGCCTTTCAGACCCAACCCAAATAGCAGAAAGCTTGAAGCAGAATAGAGAATAAGGAAGGCTGTCTTGACACCGTGCCCAAGTGTTTATTAAACAGCTCTGCTGGTATCCTGCTTCCAGCCTTGCTCTGTGCTCCTGAATTACTGGTCGTGTTTAAGACCTTGAGCTTTTAGCCGTTCAGCTGCCTGTGTGTTTACCTTTTATAGAAACAGAGCAATCTGCCTTGTAGTAAATGGCTGAAGTATGAATTCAGCATTGCCAAGATCAGATGTGAAGGAAACAAAGCTATTTTAGCAAACAAAGGTCCCTTTTTCTTCTGTTCGCTCCAATTGAGACTTGCCTCTCTACATGCAGAATTCTATTCTATCGAGTGTCAATTCAAATGCAAAGCTTTATCTTTAGGTAGCTCTCCTCGTCCTCCTCGTCCTCCTCTTCCTCCTCCTCCTCCTCCTCCTCAGGGATCCCATATTCCCAATTCCCTGGGACAGACTTTGGGTCCCTGCAGCTGCTTCTTTGCTTTGAGGATGTGTCCACCCCTGCACATAGACAGGTCTGTGGGTGATCCCTCTGGGTACATAGAGTGCGTGAGATAGAGGACTGTGCTTTTCTTCGAAGGAGAAAAACAGCCCACGGTTGTCCTGTCTGGATAAGAGCACCTTCATCAGAACATAGCAGAGTGGTCACAGAGTTGGGTTATAGGTTCGTAATCTAAATGAATCCATTAAAACAAGGCGTGGAAAATCCCTGTGAAATGGATGTGCTACCAGATGAAATCTTTATTGAATATTTTGAGGCCAGCACTTGTCTGATATTCAAAAGGTGTTGGGCCAAAATACATCTATTGTAGAAGACTTTGCATCCCGTGTCCTTGAACCTGTGGCAGCAGAGAACAGAGACTGTATGGATGAAGGTGTAACAGCAGCAGCTCCTGCGTCCCAGGGGCTTCACAGCTTGGCCAGCCCTGGCCCCTGCCTGCCCTTTGCCTCCCGAGTGACCACGATTCACAGTGCCAGACACCTCCTTGGTGGTGGCTTGACCCCCGTAGATGAGCAGCCTGGGGTCTGCCTGGTGATCTCTTCAGTAAACAAGTGATGTGGAGGACAGACAGAGTAAAGATTACTCATGTTTTTTAGCAAGGAGCTGTTTTAGCACGACCTCTAGTGATGGATCAAAACGTGGGAATGTGTCACTAATAAGATTCATCCATCAAAAAGGCCACAACATTTTTCTTTTCTATCAGAGGTTGGCTGGCTATGGCTTAAGGAAATAGCACCAGCGACAGGAATGTGTGATCTCCAGCTTAAAGAAAGGAATAACCGCAATGCAAAGCTCTTTGGCTTTATGCAGTGCATGATGCTCAGGTTAAGACACATCTTGTTGCTGACTCGAGGAGGAGAACCTGTCTTTTACAATGCTTCTCTCCATATTTCTAATTCTGATCTTTCCCTGCAAGAATGCAGTGCAGAGGGAGGTGACCTGCCAAGCTTCTCACAGCTTGCTGTGCTATCTTGGCTTTTTAAGAACTGCAGCAAAAGGGAAGTGATATGTTTAGCCTGTAGCTGCTGTTGAGTCATCATTAAGAATCGTCTGCTTCTCCAGATTAAAACTTCTATTTCTTTCCTAATTTAGTTGATGTAGTTCCCACATTGATTTCTGGTTTGATTGCGCTTACAGGTGCATCTTGGTATCTCTCTGTGCCTAATGGCTTAAGGAGAATTTAGTTAGAGCTTCAGAGAAACAAGATGGCACAAGCTGATTTAAATGAAAAGATTAATGCACTAGAGAATTGCCTGTGTGAAATTTCCCGTGACTTTTGTCATCCCTGTACTTATTTCTTCATACAGGGAATTTCACCTGCTCACATTTTATTTATCAGTGTGTTCAATATAATCCTCAAAGGCTATAGCACTTGTATTTCTGTTTTTCAGCATGACTCTTGTTTCTGCTATTACTTGCAAATTAGTCTGTACATAATTTCTTTAAATTTCTTTCTGCCAGAATTGGATGCATCATTTTAGAGGAACAAGCCCACAGGGCTTCCAGATTTTGCCCATGTGCAGCAAGTAATTTCATGAGCAATATCTTTAATATCAAATCTCTACTCCGGTATTTTATTACTCTCAAATTTTACTGTATGACACAATAACACTTGTGACAAGAGTGATTACATCTTTGGCATTAGGACAGGAAGCGACAGGTTAATTTTCTGCAGATTTTATTCCCAGCTCAAGAGGGACTACAGCAAGCTTTGTAAGATCACCTAGAAACTTACTCTTTTACTTCAAGTGCCATTTGTAATTCATAAGAATGTTAAAAAAGCACACCTCTGCCATGAAGGCTCCTGACTTTTTGTGACAAATTTCTGCAGCAGAGCGATGCTCCTTCTGAAGCTTTCTCTGCAGTGGAGAAAGAGAACCAAAGGGATACCATCCATCGTAGCTTGTGTGGCAAAGATTTACGGTTTTCTTTACTTCAGATAGTCAAAAAAAAAGCAGAAAAAAGGACTAGGCGGTTCAAACATTCATGCTTAAACCTAAACACTCTCTCAGCTTTGGCGTGTGGTTCTTCAGTTTCAATTTTAGAGGTATCCAGTCCCCCGTGGATGCCTCAGGGGGTAGGGACAACCAGTTCTTGGGCACAGGAGTCCCTTCTTTCTCCTGGCCTTGTTAAGCACGTGCAACTAATGCTGCTTCCAGGGATGTACCTCCCTGATCGTGCGACATGTGCTTTAGTTCTTGCAGACGGCTGCTGGCAGAGCCAGCGTTAGTAGCAACGTAGGGATTCCTCGTGCTGTGTCTTAGCAGCAGCGAGACAAACGAATGGTACTGCTTCTCTGATCAATGTGCAGCCTGTCCCAGGGAGGACTCTAGTGCCTCCTTTGAGCAGAGGAAGGTAGAAAAGTGGCAAAAGATATCGGCGTGCAGGAATCTGAGCCAAACTGGGAGAGACTTGTAAACCAAAGTCTGTTTCCATCTCATTGATATCACAGGAAAAGTCAGATAGAAATGCTGCTGCCTGGGTCTGGAACATTAAACGTTAAAACGTTAAACGTTAAAACGCTTCAGGCCCTTATCCTGTGACCTTGTACATGCAGCACAGACCTTACTGATGCATTTAATAATTCTGAGACCAAGCCCACCTTTTGGCATTTCTCATATTAGCAGAGAAAACTGCCTTATATATCTTGGTGATGCTGTTGTTCTAGAAGATTCCCTCTTCTTTTCCTGGAGTATTTGAGAAACCTGACAGTCTCAGCTTGTCCCTGCAGTGATCAGTGTGAATCCAGCCCCTGAGCCTGGAGTCTGCTGTTCTGATGTTCCAGTCCAGGGCCCATTCCAGCCTATAAGAGCAGGGCAGGGGTCATTGTGGCACCTCCCTGAATCGCCAAACACGAAGCGTGGATCTTTCCCTGACTTTGCCTTTGTCTGTCAGTCTGTTGACTCCCTCATGTATTTTGTTTGGCGTTTTGTCTCTCTTCCATGTAGCAGGCAGTAGGAGTGTTTTAAAAGTTGCATAGATAATAGCAGCCCCAGCTGTTAACTTTCGGATGGTTGGCTCTTGCTCACCCTTTTCCCCGTGGCAAGAGGAAAGTGATTGCCCTGAGCAGTGCATGGCAATTGGCAGGAGGTACAGATGGCACTGTCAAATAACTGAAGGAAAAATGATGTCCCATCTACTGTGATTTGTCTGGCAGAAGTTAGGATGCTTCTGTCATTTCCCTGACACAGTGCTGTACTTATCCGTGGCATGTGGACAAGACTCGTCACTTAGATAAGAGCCAAAGTGAACAGAGACAGCAGAGCCATAGTAGATGTATTAGTTTGGATTGAATTTGGAAGAAAAACTGCTGTTGATAGTTTTGATACTCATTTTATGTGATTCTGCACTTGCTGAGAACTATAGCAGCTTGACCCAGCAAAGATGTGTCTGAGCTTTTAAACAAACCTGTCCCTGAAGCTGAAGTGCAATACCTCTCTGCACACCCTGTTAATGGCTCTCCTCTGCAGGCTGTAAAACCATCCCTAACTGCGGCACCAATCTTGTTGCACCGATGTTCTTTAAAAGCCCCCAAGTAAAAGGAGCCTCAGTAATTCTGTGATTCTGTGTGATTCTGAGTGCCCGCATCGATCTGTATTGTTCGATGCACAGAGGCAATTCTCCAGCCTCTAGCCTTCTTCTGCTCCATGCAGCAGCCGAATGTCATTTACAATACTGTGTTATCATTTCAGGTGTAATTTGTTTTACATCTTGTTTATGCTCAGCAGGCTTTTTGCTGGTCTATACGTGACTCTGAACTCACTTCAAGGTGACTTGCACAGTGCCCTAAACCTTCAGTAATTAAAAGACCAAACCAAAAAAGCAACGACCAAACTGCGAGTAAGGTGGAAATTCTGTTCTCATTTACACTGGAATATATCCAGAATGTGTCAGCAGAGAGAACTATTGAAAAGACTTGTGAAGAAACAGGTCAACAGTTTTGGGGAAAGAAACAGAAATAGGAAAGCCCAGGAGCTGGGCTGTTAACATGAGGCTGAGGATTTGCCCTTTGTCACTTGGATCCTGAGCAGTCCAAAGCAACCTTAGGAGAACTCGCTTGTTCTCTGTGCCTTTTTCTGCTTCCTTTCTGTGCTCTCTATTTTTTTTTTTTTTCCTCCCAAAGGTTGTTGCTTTTTGGGTTTTTTTTTTCTTTTCTCCAAAGAACTTGAATAATGCCTTAATGTCTTCCTTACTCTTTAATTTATTCTTTAGTTTGTAAAATACTAACTTCCTAGAGGTAAAATCTACTACATGCTGGTAGGTTTGGTCATAACAAATATGGGGCCTTGGAGAAATTGTGTGGTGTGGGTGGAATTCTGTAGCTGTAGTTTGATATTGAAAACAATGAAGGGAGTAAGTATGTAATGGGAAATAGCTCAAGAGCACGTCATTAGGAGGAACAAATGTAAAATGACGAGGACATAAATCCAAAACCTTAGAGAAAACAGAAAGGAGGAATAAATCAAGCAACTCACTTTCTAGATATGACTCCACTGTTCTTTTCTACTGCACTCTAAAGGGCGATGAACATAGTGAGATGCTGATGTGGGGCTGTGTCTTTCTTCAGAGCTCTCACTGGAGTCCAAGTGAGAAGCAATATGTATATTAGAAGGAAGAATTTGAGCCAGAATTTTCAAACCTTGACTTAGATTCATTCAAATGTATCAATGCAAGTAAAACAAGTGACTCAAAGTAACTGACCAGACTTCTGGAATAACCTCTGATTATTTGTGTTTCTCCCAGATAAAATCCAGTACACCCATACAAAAATTAGGATCCTATTTAAACCTGACGGGAGAAAGTCAAAGAAATGGAAGTTTGCTATTACTCTTCAGGAAAAGTGCCTCTCTGGATCCTGGGAGAGGAGGGATAGGGAGGAAATCACTGCTGAGATGTAAAGACATTCCACAAGGCAGAGCCAAGTGTGAATTTTTCGTTTTGCTTCTCATTTCCTGTGTGGCCGCGCCGAGCCTGCGTGCAGGTAGCCGGTGGGGAGGTGGTGGGGGTGCCAGGGAGGGGGGAGGCTGCGGCCGCTGCCACCCTGCCCCTGCTTACGCCCGGACACGAAAGGTCGGTCCACTGGACTCGGTGTAGGGGAAGGCGAGGGTACTTCAGGAAAATGAACGCAAACCGCAGGGTCACATTTGCTGTGTCAGGCCAAAAGTCTTCTTTTGTCTTCAGCTGTGCAAGCTGTGAATAGATGTCAAAGCAGGACGAGCGCGGGGTGATGCTCTCCCTTAGCCTATGGGAATCTGCAGTCAAAGCGCTGCCAAGGCCAAAAGCTGCATTGACTGCATTTGTGGTCCATCAACAGACCTACTGTCCTTGAAACTGTTTGTTTCTGTTTTGAACTTGCGTATGTTTCCAATAACCCCAGTGTCCTGTGGCAAAATAATCACGAAGTATGTAAAAATATTTATTCTGCTATGCTTTTAAGAGTAGCACTTAAAGAACACGACGCGGGTTGTTGTCATGCTCAGAGAAGCTGTCAATAATCACTTGCCATTTATTCATCTCCTCCACGTGAAGCGAGCACCCTCCATCTTCGGCGTCAGGACTCGGCTCTGAAGATTCCTTTTCTATTTATCCTCTATTTTTAGAAAATCATTTTGTACTTCTAATCATCCTTGGTTCCCCTTTTCCACTGTGTGTGTTTTGAGGTGAGGTTACTCAAACTGCACTCAAGATTCCAATGCAGACTCCCAAAGGATTCCTGTAAAAGCATAACAATGTTTCACGTTTGGGTCTCTGTTCTTTTCCTTACAATTTCTAGCATCTTATTTACTTTTGGACCACTGGGCGTTTAAATGATATTTTTATCAAAGTAACTGCTATTTCTGAGCAATATCAGAGATGCTAGATTACTTTTTGAGTAGGAAGAGCATACGATTTGGAGCATATGATGTTGTACTTACATTTTTCTCCATGCACATTTTTTCACATATCGATGATGAATCTTTATCTGCCCTTTAATTACTTACTCAGCATTGTCAGGTCTTTCAGGAATGCTTCTGGGTTTGTTTTGGTCTTCATCTCCTTGAATTCTCTTGGTGATGCCAAGAGAAGTGTTTATTATTATCATTTGCCTCCTATCCTCTAGCAAATTATTAATCTGCCAGGGAATATTCCTTCTTATCCAGTGATAGCTGATTTTCCTTAAAGGTCATTGAGGGGCTTTTTCTACATAAATTTCTTTCAGAAAAACCTAGGACCTCCCATGGCTGGACCTCACTAGCTTATTTGCTTGAAAAATTTAATAAATGCGAGATTTGACTTATTCTAACCAGAAGTTGAGCATGCTGCTAGATTGTACCCTTGAATCATTATCTTCAATAAAGAATTAACCCAGATAGGGTAGCCACTGAACAGCGTAATCATGCCATATTTACCTGATGTGCCATTTTAAACTGGTGCACGCAAGGTGTTTAAACACACACAGTGTGTTTTCTTCTCCACTGGGGGAGAAAAGGAGTAGCCATCTTTCCAGGTTCTGGAAATGTATTAAAAATGATCACCCACCCACAAGTGCTTTATTCACGATCCTTAACTGATCAAACTCCTTCCCTTGACAACATCTCCTGCTGCTGGGTGCGGGCTGAGCGTTTCCAGCAGCAGCAGCAGCCTGGAAGAAGTTCCACTGGAAGGGGAGGCTCTGGCACAGGTCTCTGCTTTCCATGCTTCATTAACTCACCTTTCCGGGAAGAAACACTGTTTGTCTCTTGCAACAAGAGCCTCATTTCATCCAGCCCGTGATGAAGAGTCACAGTTCAATCACCAAAATGCAATTGTGAGGAAAAAAAATAATCACGTATCACTTCAATAAACTCTTGTTTGGTCCCCGGTTCAGTGCAGTTAAGATTATTCACGACAGAAACCCCTGCAGACAGAAATTAGGCAGGTTACCGAGGCCAGGGCTGAGTGGCTGGGAACAGGGGACTTTTCATTAAGTTGATATGAAACATTTATATGTAAAGTGTACGTTAGTTAATATTGGCTGCATGAATAATTCAGATGAGAAAGAAGAGGGAGATACTTAGAGCAGTAGATTTGACAAGCCTGATTGTGCTCATGAAAGTGTGTTCAGACAGAGCTTGAAAATAATGTGCTCAGAACAGGGATCCTAATGCCACCATTAGCACAAGCCGCTGACTTGGAAGGAGAGCAATCCTGGCTTTTTTTGGCTAATAAAATTGCGCTGGTAATGGCAACAGCAACAAAGCCATCAAGTCTCCTGCGCCCATTAGTGAATATATTGGGTAACACCAGTATGTAATTACCAGACTGGTTATGTGTGAAGTGCTGGGTTGTTTGTGTGTTTGTGTTCACGTGCACACAATCTGACTGGAAATATGTGCGTGTGTCTGTGTGTGTGCACAATCTGACTGCAAATACCTGATTGCCAGATGAGTCCTGTTGGGCTGGTCAGGTTTTGTTCTTAATTGGATGAAACCCTTGCCAGCACTTTGTGCAAATAAGTGTTTGCAGTGAAAGTTTGTTTTGGAGTCTCCCTGGTGGAACCAGAAAATACACTTTGTTACTCTTGTTTTATTGCTTTCACTGAAACCACAGCAAAATTGTTTATGCTTATCAACATTTAAAAAAATAAATAAATCCTTCTTTTTTTCCGTTCCTCACGTTTTGGTATGATTTTCTGTTGTTGCCAATTGTGCTGCTGAAGAGGAGATCATGAGAAAGGTTACTCCACAACAGAAGTATGGGGGGAAAGAGATACTGTCTTCTGCAAAATAGTCCCAAACATGATGTTAAGAATGTATCTGTGTAGCTTGCGCCCTACAGAAATTGCTGTACGGAGTTCTGCCTTCTTCCAAACGAGCAGCATGTTTGGCTTGGTGCGGGTGGCATACAGAATTCAAAGGCACAGTTCCAATTCCCTCAGTATGGGGAGAGGAAAACACAGTTTTTACACTTCCCCCAGAGAAGTTTAGCTGCAGCTTGGCTCCTGCTCTTGTACCAGAAGAGCTGTGACCATTAGTACTTTATTCCTCCGGTTGCCCCATGTCTGTCAGAGGGGACTCAGAACTGCAGTTACTCAGCAGCTGCTGTTCCAGTAACACCAGTGCACTGAACCCGAACTCGTGTCCTAACGTGACCCCTCTTCTGTCACCTTTCTCCTGGGGTCAGGGGGTGGCTTCGGGGCTCGGTTCCTCATTCCTTAAGCAGAGGAGGATTGGATAGATTTTCTACATCAGCCTAAAGCTGCTGGGTTTCTCAGAGTTCTTATACACGCAGCTACATTGCAAGTGGAGGAAGAAAGAATTTATAAGATCAGTTTAATTAACTCTTAATCTATCTAAACACTAATATAATAACATTAGTATTAATGCAGTGTACTCGGTATTTTCTTACTTTTCTAGCACCCTATTTCTACAGCAAGTAGTTTGCTCACAGACTGAGCTGGAAGGAGCTGTGTGATGCTGCTGAGAGCTTCTTCTGGAGAGGGTTTGCCCCTCTGCAGCACAGCCTGTTATTTGTAGACCTTCCAGATTTTAGACAAAAATCAAAAGTGGGGTTGGGAGACTGTGCGTTGAATGGGAAACCAACTGAAATGGCTTTAAAAGTTTGATTATACTGAAAAGGGAACTATGTGGCACGGCACCCTTTGATGCCCAGCCTGCTATTCTTTGTCTATACTTTGGTATAGACACTGTGCTATAGTATAGTGTCTATACTTTGGTCTTGTTTTTTCGAATTTGCATGGTCATCTCTTGAGGAGCAGCATCATTCTTGAAGTCTTGCCTCTAATTTCCCTTGTAGCTGTGAGAAGAATACTTGAGTTGTAAACAGAGCAAATGCAGTAAGAAATTCATCAAGAGGCAATAAACATAAACTCAGAATGTGCTTGTGCGTTAGGTGCTGTTTGCTGGCTGTAGCTGCAGTTGAGCTCTGAACCCTTGCTCGCTGAGGTCGTTAGTGGTGCCATTAGCGATGTAGCAGGACTGGCAACAGATCCTCAAAGGCAGGGAAATTTAAACAAATGCCACTGACTCGAACAAGCTGAGAATTGCTGAAAATTGCTGCTCTGTTGTATCCCCTCAGAAGCTTGAAATTAGAACTTTTTGCCCCTCTGGTGATTTTATGGGTTTCCATATGGAAAATTTTGACTCTTTTCTTCCTTACCTTTTTAATGGAAGCTGAAGGTTCAGGATGTGTTTTATGTTACTGAACAAGCTGGGCTTATGCTTCATCTGTGGCTGATGGTGAAGCATCGGGATATAATATATCATAGAGCTGTGTGCATGGGTCATTGTTTAACTCCTGTTTTCTTCACTGTTCTGTTAAGGCAGAAGTTGTGAAATTGTTGGTCTGTGGATCATGTCATCAAAAGCGTTTCTGATAAAGAATTAACAGCTCTGGTGTCGGTTTATGAATAAATATTGACAAGTAAGTGACTTGCCAAATTTGCATAAAATAATTGTAATGAAGTAACAGGTCCCCCAGCCAAAATATTTCTTACAACAGCGAGATTTAAGGGTTGTACACTAGGAACTGGCTAGCACTTGGATGTATTTCTATATGCATGCATTAAGAGACCTGACTAAACTTTCCTTATTTTTATAGGGCAGTAATTAATTCCAGACAGGTCTCTATGAGGCAGGATGCATTCTGATACGTACAGTAGTGAGGGCAGAGCTAAGGCAGAGGTTTTATGTCAGCAGTGTATGAGGGTGGGAATGCGCGAGGAAAACGTGGAGATGGTTTGTAAAATACAGGTTGTCTTGTCTCTCATCTGACTTTTGTTCTTCGGAGTTCTTCTACAGAGAAAGAGTCCTCCAGTATTAAAGATAAGTCTCCTAGGGGAGGAAAGGCTTTGAAGGGGGGTAGGTTGGAGCTTCTGCCAACTTTTGGTGCTTCTCTCCCAGCACCTCCCTTAGTTTTTCCAGTTTGTGGACAAAGAATCAAATTGGGCCATTGAGCAAAACTTGTGGCAAGGTTGTCCAGACTGCAAGGTACAGCTTGGTTACTGTTCATTTGCAACGTTAAGAGTTTAATTTTAGCTTGTACCTCCAGTAATCTCTGGAATGCGTATTGTCTAGAAAAATCAGATATAAGCAAATCCTTGAAACTTTTGCCCTCTCTGGCAAACTTCGAGGAGGATAGTGATGGAATGCTGGATTTGTCCTCTGTTGGCACTGTTTTATTTGCTTTCAGGTCTTTGAGTTCTGTTGTTTAATGGGGATACACAGGCTCTGTTGTGTGACCGAGGGGAAAAAGTATCGCAAACTGCTGCAAAATAATTCAGCAGAAGAGGAAATGAAGCAATTCCAGCTCTGGGATGAATAAACTGGCACTTAAGAGCTGCTGTCCTTTCATTATAAATGGTAAACAACAAAATGCACAGTTCTTTCAGCAGCTTGGACCTTGAGAGGTTTGGACCATGCCAGTCTCTCTTGCTGCTTGGTGCCCGTTGTGAAGCACTGGGGACCTGTGTTCTAGCCAAAGGAAACCTGTAAGTCTCCTTTTCACTTCCAACAGGTGAAGAGTTTTGCTGAGGTCTATAGGGTGGCTTTCAGCCTAGAGATGCAGGGACACCGTGCTGACGCCTGTACTCAGCCCACCTTCCTTCCATGCTCCCTGGGGGCTTGTGCCAGGGGACAGGGCCGATTCTGCGTGGAGACCCTGGCCAAGCCCTCCTTGTCCTTGGTGGCTTTCTGCCCCGTGCTTGACATGCTGTGGGGTGAAAGGCAGCGCAGAGGAGCGAGAGCCCGAGGGCTCCTGTGCGTCACCTCATGGCTGCTTTGTCCTGCCTGAGTTCAGCCAGCTCTGAGGGCACGTGGCACTGCCAGGGAGAGCTGGCTCTGCCGTCCGGGTGGCAGGAGGGGAAGTAGGAGGTGAAGCAAACCAGGGCTGGCTGGTTGCTCCGCCTCCTTACCTGCAGCAAGACTCTGGGATGGGTTTTTCCTGACAATCCATCTTTCATTTTGGCTGCGTGAGGCTGACGCACGTCTCGCGAAGCGGTGGAAGAACGCTGGGAACAAGCCCGAGGTGCCAGCATAATTAATTTTCTTGTCACGTTGCTTGGCCTCAATTGTAAACAACAGCACAACCAGCTGGTAAATTATTCATTTTCTCCTGCATGTAAGAAAGATGGAGATAGTGACCTTCCTGGCTTGGCTTGCTTGTTGCTTCGTCTTCGCTGTACTCAGGTGGTGTCAAAGGCTCTCTGCAGGTCAGGACTATTGAAGCATAACTATTCTAACATTGAGTGGCACATTCCTCCCTGTTTGTCAGAATTTAGGTTATGGGATATAGCAGTCCCTACTTTCTCCCTTCCTGAAATTAGTTTAACTTCTCAATTTGCCTCCTGGAAACCAGAGACAAAAGACAGCAAACTTAAATCTTATTGCTAATGAGGCTGTTGGATTTGCCTCTGAAAGCAATACGAGTGTCAGCTGCTTGTGCCTGCATGAAACACAGAGAGGAAAGTAGGGGCTTTTTTCATATTTTATTCACTCTTACCACTTTAACTTCCTCTTTCAAGTTACACTGGCAGGATCACCAGCCTCTCTTTTGAAATTTCTAGGTTTAGTACACAGGGATGGTTAGGCTTCCAGTTGGAATTACTTCTATTAAAAAAAAGCCAACCAAATAAGTGCCTTCCCCCAGAAAATCCCAACCAACCAACCAAAACACACCCCATCCAAACCCAGCAAAAAGTAACAACCCCCAAACCAAGAATTCTCCCACAGGGAGAACATAAAATTTGCCTTTCTTGTGGTGCCCTATGCTCAGAACAGGAGCTGTCCCTGCACAGAGACACGTTCTTGCATTTGATAGCCAAGTTCTAATAAACACAAAATACTGGCATCCTAGTTTGCGCTTTGCCTTTTAACTCTGTTTTTTCATAGAATACCTTCCCAGCTAAAGAGAATCCATAAGCCTGGGGCTTTCTGGATTAACATCATATGTCAGGCAATGGCTTTGTGAATTTTTCAGTATGTTTTCCCCCCAAGGAAATACAAGTTCATAGAAACAAATCTTTTTGTGGCAGCGGGTCTGTTTTGGCAAGCTTTTACCAAAAGAGTTTTTAAAATTCTAGCATGGAATTCCTGCCCATTTCTCCCTCTGCCCTGTCCCTGGATAGTCTCTGTATTTCTCTATATTTGCAGTTTTTTCACGTGGTACTTGGAGCTTAAGAGCACTTTGTGAATCGCAGGTGAGTGCTGAAACCTAAGTGCTGTGGAGGAGCTTCTTGTTCTGGTGCAAATGGAAAGCAAATGCCAAAACTTTGCAAAGTAGAGGTCTGGGTTTGCAGGAAATCTTACTAAGGACAAGTGCAGGAGAAACCTCTCTACTGATGTGAGGCTCTCACCCGTCCCTTCATTTTATTGCATTGTCAGAACGTATAGGTGGAAGGGGCTGATGTTCTGCAAGACGTGGCAAATTTCAACTGGTAGGAGAACTGTAATGAGGTTTATTAACGTCAAGGTCAGCGTTGGACCTAAGATTTTATTTCTGTAACTGTGTGTTTCCTTCTGCTTTTCCACACCCTGAAATGAAGCCTGTGCACAGCTGAATAATTGCCATACATAGCTCATTTGTGGAAAAGCATGCCTACGGTTGTAGAGCATCAGCATTACTCCCTTCTCTTCCTTGATCAGAACTGCCCGGCTGCGATGTCCTGTCGCATTCAGTTCCCGCGGTTCCCTGCATACCGCAGAGTGGAATGGCAAATTCACCTCTGCATTTGTAAAGGAGCATGTCTGCCTCAGCTCGAATTCCAGAGCTCCCCTGGTGCCCTGGCGTGGGAAGGATGGCTGGGAGCTCCACAGTTCTGCTCACAGTAGGCTGTGCCAGAGGGCTGGCTAGGGCACGGTGAGAAACGCTTGGGACTCTGATGTTTCGTGCCCTAAATCCTGGATTTGAAGTTGATGAATCATTTGTTACAGATAATACTAAGAGTCATCTTTTACTTGTATTCATATAGCATCACACCTTCCTCTTATTTTCCCTCTCAAATATGCTTTTACCTGGGAAAAATTAGGCCTGCTAACAGGTGTGAAAACCGTATGGGTTCATTAGAAATAGCCACGTACATATTACATGATATTCACAGCTATCAATGTTTCTTACATGGTTTGTGTTGTGAGAGCTTAGGAAATGTTTTCTGGTGTCATTAGTCTAGCAGCGTGCAGCCTGGGCCAAGCAACAGATATGGAAAGGAAGGCATAAAAAGGCCAATTGGAGGCAGTACTGCAGTCTTGCTGTGGCTGGTGTCAGGTTCTTTCTTAACATACAGAGAAGTAAACTATGGCCAAGGCCATGGCCCGTGCCTTGGGAAAAATCTGGCAAGTGGACTCTAATGTTGCACCTTAGGCCATGGCTTTTTCTGCAGACCCCTCCACCAGCCTGCCCTGCTGCCCGGCATTGCTGTAGAAGAAAAAGGAGCATCTGCTTTGCATTCTAATACTCTCACTCTTAAATTAGAAGGTCTGTGTGAAATTCTCCCTTTTCACATGTTCAGTTTCACAAGTTTGGTGTGGGTTTTTTGGTTTGGGTTTGGGGTTTTTTTGTGGTTCCTCCCCTGATTCGTGTCAGGGAGTATAAGCCTTGCCAATGAAAACAGCATTGGAAAACCACTGAAACACTGAGCCAGTCAGAGTGGGAAAGCAACAAACAATCCTAACAGTAAGAATGCCTTAGAAGTGCTCATTCAAGAGATGTTGGCTTATTGGTTTATTTGGATATTCTACAGGGAAGTACCGAAAGGAATTAAATGTACAGGTTGTGTTTATAAAGCTGTGAAGTTTAATGACATAAACTTAGCATGGAGATGTCGCAGCAGATGGAACCTTGCGGGGAGAAGCTACTGCACAATACTGGTGGCAGTACCAGGAGCTGGCAGGATGTTCTGTCTGTGTGACAGAGGTGTTTTTCCAAAGCTGAAGTTGAGAAATGCCACCAGGAGAAAAGTTTTCTTTTGCCTAGCTGCTGATGCTGAGCACTATCTGACATTCATTACTTATAAGCTTTTTACTTTTGGTATCAGTGATACCTGGTGGAGATGGTGTACAGTGGAGATGGAATGTGCAGTGGTTATAAAGTCAGAAGAGAGTGTAGGAGGGTGGGGGTGGCAGGAGCGGCACTTTCACCAAGGTGAAATCAACTTCATCCCAGTCACTGAGTCTTGAATACCTGTGACTTTTTATCTAAATTTATATACTTCGGTCTAGTTAAGAGTTATCAAATCACACATGCAGTTAAAGTAACAGAAGAATACGCAAGGATAATATTTTAATAGGGCTGGAACTGAATCTGCTGGAAATGCAATTAACCAGATGTGAAAGAGAACTGTGCAATCAGAATATTTTATTAGGTGTTCCGCAAGCCACTGGCCTGCACTGAGGAATTTCACGTAGAGAAAGAGCAAAGGCAGCTATAAAAATAGAAAAGAATATATGGTAAATGGAAAGAAGAAGAAAACAGGCAATGAAGAATTAAATTAGTCTCAGAAATGTAGACAATTGATTAAGTACGACAAATGTCATGAGCAGAAATATATGGCCAAAGAGCAAAGGATGGTATGGAATCTAAGTACACAGGCAGCAGAAAGAATTCCGTCTATGCTGTCAGCCTCTTCTAAACAAAGATGTGTTGATTCTTCCCCCCCACCCCCCTTATCTGGGGCTAAAAAAAAGATGGTATTTCATCAATATAGCCATGAAAAGCACTGGGGAATTTGCATCGTAGAATGAGCTAGAATTGGCTACCAAACTCACATCAGTTTCCAGGGGGCTGCCTGAGGAGCTGTGCAGCCCACTGACTATTGATCTGTTTAGCTCATTGCAGAATATGGGAAGAATTGCCTGAAAGAGAGGAAAGCTGGAGCTATGAATTTGTGTTGTGGCTGGAGGTGGAGAGGGACAATCAGCCATTGATCCCTGGTGTAGTTTCTGAATAGTTGATATAGGATGCAATCATGAAGTATTGAAAGAAGGTTATGGGGAAGGAAGACATAATTGTATTGCTAAACAGTCTGAAAACAGAGTTAGTTTGAAAGGGTCTGCCTCTTCTGACTGGGTTCCGAGTTCAGCTGATGCAGGCAATATGGCTGGTGTAACTGGTTTTGTAGAAAATATGACCTGGTAGCAGTCAACACTTTGCCTATGAAGCCAGAACGATGTAGCTGTCAATGGGTACATAGAGAAGGGTGTAAAACCTGGGTAACTGTCCGGTACTGATCGCTCTCGGGGAGCAGCCCTGGTGGCTCTTGCGAGCTGTGACTGTTGGCATTGTTGTTCTTTTTGAAGCGGTTAGAAAAAACTAGCTGTTGGAGGTTGTGTGTGACACAGAGATGAGCGCTCAGAGAAGGGGACAAGGCTGTGTGACGTCAGCCGTCCAGAGCCGGGGCCCCTGGAGGGCTGCAGTGACCAGGACCAATGTGCTCACTCCCTATAGAAATGGCGGGTCTCTCCAGCAGCAGCAGAGCTCATCCCTCGCCCTCAGCCATGCTCTGTCCCTGGAGCACCATGTCAAAGCCTGGGGCCAGAATTCCCAGGGAATCTCCATGGGGAATGACGTTCATCTCACAGGGGCAGAGGACTAGAGTGGTTTCAGAAAATCAAGTGTTTTAGTTTGGCAAACCACTCCTAAACTGTCTCCTAGCACTCTCTTTTATCTTTTCTTTTCCTTTTCTTTCTCTTTTTTCTTTCTGTAATAGAGGAGGTAATGTCTCACTGAAACAACATGTGGGTTGAGGTTGATCTTCCACTGCTGTCAATTTGGAAATCAGGATTTCTTTTTTCTTTTTTTTTCTTTTTTTTTTTTTTTTGTATTCTTTTATTTTGTTTTTCCTCCGAAGATGAACATGAAATTCTGTTTGAGCATTAGCCTAAACGTCTTCAAACCATGTTTCTACATTCAAACTCTGATCTGTGGAATTTGGGAGAGCAAGACATGCGTTAACAATGGCACCCACCACCTTTTGCATTGGCATGAGCCTCCCCAGCCCCAAAACCGGCAACTCATTTTGTCTGAACCAAATAAGGTGCAGAATTATGCCTAAAGGTCAAATCCCATAAATAGAAAACTGCTAGCTTCTGTCCTTTTGTCAACAAAACATACAAAAATGCCCTTTCTTTTGACTTCGTAAAGTCAAGTTATTACAATTCTGTTTGTGCTCTCTTGTTTCTATGGAAACAGTCAGTCTAATTTTAGGGAGCACTCTTCACTCCTATCATTTGGGTAAGCTTTACAGAAATCTGTACAGTGGCACCGCTGTCTGTTGCACTGTCAGCAAGGAAACTCAAAATGCAGTTGGAGAAAATCAGACATGGAGAATGCAAGTGAAATTATCCAAAAGGGGGAAAAAAAACCCCAACCCAGACATCCAAGAGGCAGGAGGAAGCTCTGTGCTTGATTACACGTGCTACCGTGGGATCTGTCCCAAAGACCGTTCGAGGAAGCAGGAGCCTAGCGAGACGCGGATCTTGCTTAACTCTGCTGCGTAGCAGACCTCTGCCTTCTGCTCATTTAAGCTGTAAACTAATTAAGACATACAGCGTCACGTGCACATACAGAAATGAAGCAGAAAAGTAAACTGGAGGGGAGAGGGGGAGGGAGAGTGCTGTTCAGTCTCTAAAGACCAGATGACTTCATCAGCAATTAGTGTAAAAATGAAGTTACCTGAATAATACAACCAACAAAATCTCATCTGTCAAGACCGTGCCACCTGCACTAAAGCATATGACACACTGAGGATTAAAAATGAGGGGAAATATCATATCAAGGGAGTACCAGGAGTGGAACGGAACCATCTAACCCATGGCCAAAACCCAAAGCGAGATCCCAGCTCCTGCCAAGCCTCATGTGGGGATGTCAGCATCAGGGGCTGTCGGGAGGGGTGCAGGAGGACAGTGCTTTCAAAGGTTGTGGGGTGCGAGAGAGGTTTCACAGTTCCAGCTTTCAGGAGAGCTGTGTCCTAGGAATTAGGTCAAATAACAGCTCTACCAATATTTCTGCAGTGCTGATGATGTTCAGGGCGCAGCATTAGGAAGTGCGTGGAATGTGTCTGTAACCTTGTGAGCAAAAAAATCGATATTATTGAATCTAGAAGGAACGGGTAAAATCTACACAATATGATGCTATTCAAGGAGATTCTCTCAGTGCCATAAAGAGTAACTGGGCCAATGACTGAATCTGGTATTAGCAGGGGACCTAAAGAAATGGTGGAGTGTGTCTGTGCTGCTTGTTCTGGTCCTGGCAGCCCAGGGCGTACTCGCTTGGAGTGACTTACGGCGGGCAGGAAAGAAACGCTGGCCCAGAGCCTGGCCTGTCTGCCTGCAAGTGCATTAACAAAGCTCCTGCCATTACTTCTCTACCAACAATAAACGGCTGTAGGACATGAAATCCCAGGCAAGGTGTTGTTACGGATCACGTGCTTAACATTAGTGTAGAACTAGCTGTGTTTACCTTGTTTTCTTAGCTTTAATTGTATTATGAACTAAGAGGAATTTAATGAACTGAGTGGTTATGGGTTTGTTTTCTTTTTTTTTTTGGTCTTTTGTTTTCTTTTGGTCTTGGAACGTTATTCTAGACGTATGAATATTTATGAATGGCAAACATCATCTGGAAAGTAGCGTTATAGAACACGCAGGTGGAGAAGGATCCTCTCGGGACAAGTACCGCTGCTTCACTTGCACTGGCCGATGAGGAGACTGGGATAACTTTTACAGCACACTTTGGAGAGTTAACAGAGATCCCAAAATACGCTCTGAGTAGCTTTAAAATATTCTAGCTAGAAACAAAGTTGCTGTTAACATTTTAGGTGGGGATGTGTCAAACTTCCCATTCTTAGAAGTGACTTGAGCACTTGGAAGTGCTACAACTACCTGAAGGGAGGTTGTAGTCAGGTGGGGCTTGGGCTCTTCTCCCAGGCAACCAGTGACAGGAGGAGAGGGCATGGCCTGGAGCTGTGCCAGGGGAGGGTTCAGTTGGATATCGGGCAGCACTTCCTGACAGAGAGGGTGATCAAGACACTGGAATGGGCTGCCCGGGGAGGTGGTGGAGTCACTGTCCCTGGGTGTGTTTAAAGAAAGGCTGGATGTGGCACTGAGTGCCACGGTCTGCCTGACAGGGTGGTGTTGGGTCATAGGCTGGATGTGATGATCTCAGAGGGCTTTTCCAGCCTCAGTAATTCTGTAATTGTGAAGTGCTGTTCCTGTTTAAGAGGGGTCTGGTGTGTTTGAAACGTGTCACTATGTCTTTCTGGAAGATGGGAAAATACTTTGTGTGAAATACAACCATCACTTCTAGCAGGAGCAGACATTAGATTTTCTAAAAGGTAAAATTATCTCAACATATAAACCATTTAGAACTTCATCTATTGCCTGCACTCAACAGGGGGTTTGCGTGTCATTTCTGCGTGTTCCAAATCATTGTAAGAAGGCCTGGCATACCAGCCTAGAGGTTCATCTGGATCGCACAGGGACATGAAGTAGCATCTTCACTTCTATATTAAGTCAATCTATATTGAATTGCTCCCAGAACTCCCAGATAACTGGTTGGGTTTTTTAATTAATTGCTAGCAGTTGTCCTGTTCCTAGTTGTGTACGTCCAGTGGCCACGAGTCTCTCTCTCCTTTCTGCTCGTGCTCTAGCAAGCACGATTTCTCTGTACGCGTCAGCAGACCTGTTGCGGTGCTCCGGCTCGTGACTGCTGAAATCCATCTTGTTAGAGGCAGGAAAAGCTACCCCCAGAAGAGTACGGTTGGTGGCAGCGCGAGAAAGACAAAGGGACTGGCAGCAGCACAACACACTGCTGCGAAAGCATCTGTGCTTTGGAAAGTGGTGCGGGGAGGGAAGAGAGAGCAGCATGCGAGGTAGAAGCTGTAGCTCCCAGCTGATAACTCAGACAAGGTTGAAATAATAAATTAAAGCGCTATGAATGGTTTCAGTTTGTTTGCATAGTTCTACTCTTTTCTCAGTTTTGGCAGGGCGAGTAGGAAGTGATTCTTTCTGGAGACTGCCAGAGATGTACCCAGGCTCAGATGCTCAAAGAAGTCTTTAGACCGCACGCTGAAAAGCTCAACCTGTGTCCTGACCTACTCTGTGTTGCCTTCTGTTGCTCTTCTGACTAGTCCCATTAAGTCATACCCCTCTCTGAAGTATATATAACTCTCAGCAAGATGTAGCTGGATGTTTGATCTACCTGGTGTCTTTTGATGCTTCCTGACAACATGCGTGGAAGTTGCTTCCTCTAAATGGAGGTGTTTGTTGAAAGAGGCTGAGCTGGTTTTTTTTTTTTCTTAAACTTGCACGTGGGTGGTGGGTTTTGCTGGGAGGGGGCTTGTGTGGCTCTGCAAGCTCTGGGGTTCCCAGAGAGCACCTTGCCAGGTGAAGCTCTAGAGAGAGCCGTGATCTTCCTCTGATGGCTTATGGTCCCAAGCACTCTGGTACTGTACATTAAGATTTTTTTCTTATACAAGAAAGTTGAAATAGCCCTTAAATTTCATTTTAAAGACACAAATTTTCTTCTGTTCTCTGACTTGACAATGAAAAAGCCCAGATTTCCTGAATGTTCTTACACCTAGCAATAGTGAACTTAGAGCAAAATTAAAGGCCCAAACCTACATCATAAAGGTAACTTTTCATGTTTGTTTAACAAGTGCACAGTTAAAATCACTGGATTTTTCCCAGGAAATTGTGCTGCAGCTTTCACCACATTTTTAACATTTTCAGAGGAGCGGTGCAATGAGTTTTACAAAAAGCACCGTAGTGTACCCAGCTCAGAGAGCCTGGGTACATACAAACAACCTGATGGCTGTTTTCTTTGCAGTTCCAAACAGGAATTCATAGGTGAAGGATTTCCAGCACCTTTCCAAAGAGCAGAATGAGGGGTTGTTATTTTACCTGCTTGAAGTGGTTTTTTATTTTTGGCAGTTTTTCTTATTTTACCTGCTGCAAAGCACTGATCGTAGTGCTCGGGGAGCTCGTGGGCCGATGCTGGGATGGTACCGACCCATACTTCCCCACAAGGCTCCCAGGATGTAAATATGTCTAGCTCTGACATGTGTAACTGAAGGACTGCAGCTCAAAAGACATCCTGTCCTTTTCAGGGCAGGGAGGGTAAGAAAATGTATGGTTCTGGGAAATATTTAAGGTAATTTCCTTATACCTGAACCTGGTACTTGGGAGCCTGAAATATTGCTGTCTGTGCTGTCCCTGCCCCCGACATACCATGGTAAATTATACATGCAAGATGTCATTGTGATTTGAAAGTGATTTCAGAGTGATCTGTCCTAGTTTTGGTGCTGCTCTAGCTGCGGGGTTGGACCCAATGATCTTTGGAGGTCCCTTCCAACCCTTACCATTCTGTGATTCTCTGAAAGCTTCCCTCTAAATAAAAAGTGCTGTTGGTGTCATCTTCCGAGCCACCAATTGTCTGTCTATTAAAAGGAAAGATTTTAACACCTAATTATCTTTTTTGTCAGGTAAACAAACACATACTTTTTAATTCTGCTTCAGCACTGTTGTAGCTGTTCTATAACAGATGAAGAGGGTGGTGTGTGGTGAGGGAAGTCAGGCGTAGTAAGTCTGGTGTCCCTTACAGCTGATTTCCCAGCAGGATCTGGGTTTAGCGAGGAGGATGGCATTCAGCTTTCATCACCATCGTCCCATTGATGTTTTGCATATGTTGTGTGGAGAGCTGACACGTAGAGAGGCCAGCTCCTGCTCTGCCTTTCAGCCCTCTCTGTAGTCCGGGGAGAAAACAGGCGCAGTGTTCATCTTTAATTATTCACTGCAAGGTGGCAGGGTGCGTTAGGTAGGTGTAAGGGAGGACAAAGCCTTAATCTATTTACTTAGCTTCCGTGGGAGGCTTTTTTTTAATAACTCCGATAAGGCTGCTGGTTTTTTGTCAGTCTTTATCATTTGAAATATTTTCAAAGCAGACTCTCCAGTTCCCTTGATCAAATAGCTCTGCTAGTTTAGGTTTTTGGGTTGGTTTATTTCCCCCCACCCCATTCAGCCTCATTTGGACAAGGGAAGAAGTTCAACTTCAGTGATGTTACCGTCATGAAAAATAGATTAGGGTTTCAGAATGAAAAGTGACATGAAGGAGAAGGGGAAAAATTCTTTTTACCAGATTCCCTTTATGAAAGATAAATTTGCTTGAAAGAGAAATTCTTATCTGTGATGTTTTCCCAAAGAAATCACAAGCAATGTCTGTAGAAGAGAGCTTTGGAGGTGCTGTGACAGTTTACACAATAGCAACCAAGTAGCCAACAGAGAAGTTTGTAGGTTCTGGTGTCGGGAGGTGTGCACACACATACGAACGGATTGCTTTCCACGTGTGCATTCACATCTCCATTTGGTTATAACTGGGAAGAGTAACAACCCTGGCCCAGGATCCTGCACTCTTCATTGAACTAGCGTTGAGCTTCTCCTTGCATATCCTGGCCTTTATGAATGCCTATTTGTACAGCTACCAACAACTGAAGTCTGCAGAAACTCTTACTGCTGTTTGCGTGTTCCTTTTGGTTCAACCGAAGAACACGCAGGCATGTTTCCATAGCTAAGGGAAACTGTTTTCTTACTCCAAAAGCAGCCAAATCTTGTCTGATGCAAGATGAACAAATTTCACTGTTTCCCATTCCCAGTGTGGTGAGGCATGGGGATAACCAAATTGTAGTTTTTGTCTGTGTATCATTTAAGAACGCCTCCCATGTTTGCTGGAACCGTCATGACATGGGAAAACTTTAACAATTTTAGAATATGAGATCTTAATTCTTTACTATAAAATGTCAAAACCACAGAAGATTTCAGGATTTCCAGAAGAGAGCCAGCATCATTCCTGTTTGTTTGCTGAGAGTGGGGAGAAATGATGGAGCACTGACTATACTAATGTATGGAGGAGGAAAAGCAGAAAGCTTGTTCAATATATTTTCTGAAAGCTGTGGAAAATCGAAAACCCCAGCTGCTTTTGATTATGAGTCAAATGCCCTCAGCCTTCTCAGCTGGGCTAGAGAGAGAAACGTGGGCTTGTCACTGGTTGGTAGTAAGTAAAGGAAAAAATGGGAGAAGGATCCATTCTTTACCAAATGAGTGTGTGGGTGAAGGTGAATCCTGCTGTTCATCTTCACAGCAGGCCACGGGATACCATTAGCATACTTCTCATCAGCTCGTGGCTTTTGTAGATGAAGAACAGATTTCTTTCTTTCTCTGAAATGTGTGGTTGAGCAAAGACTTACACACAGAAATCATATTTTTGTTTGCTTTTCTTATCTTTTTTCCCCTTTTTTCTTCTCTCTCTCTCTCTTTTTTTTTTAAATATTTTTCCATTTCAAACATTCATCCTTCATCTCATTGGTTAAAGCTCTTTGGCAAATGCCCCGAATTTGCTCCTTGGTGGAGAAATCATCAGAGTGCATTCATATTAAATGGAGATTAGAATTTTGCAGCTGACTGAACATGAGAGCAAATTCACTATTCATATTAATTAGCTGTAATTTTCCCAAACTAATTTCACAGATACTGATCCTAAACATGCACAATAATGTACATGTCCTTAAATCTCTGTAGAGTTGTACTGATAAATAGTTTAGAAGGAAAATCTTAAAAGGTGTTTAACATCCATACCAACACCTTCCTTGCGTGTGTAATAGAAGAGGCACTAAAGCCTGAGGAGTGTCCTTGGGTTCGGGTCAGCAGATTCATGGCACAGATTTCAGGAAAAAAGAATTCTGAGCTTTGGAAGTGTCTGATAACTCGTTTCTCCACCTTCTCTTCCAACGCCTTTTTGTTGCTTGATTTTTCTCTCTGTTCCTGTATCTCAGATTATCAAGAGTGACCAGGTAGATGTTTACCACCCACTATCACTGAAGGATTCATTTAGTTTTAGAGAGAGGTGTACCTGAAAACAAACCAGAAAATCCCTAGGGGTGTTCATGTCTAGTTTCTCTTGGCCCTTACATCAATGGGCGTTCAAAGCAGCCGCAGTAAATGACTAGGAGTTACAGTGACTTCCCAGAGTTTTTGCACTTCTTGTACTAACTCGGTACTCTGTATAATTGCAAACTGAGAGCTGCAGTGGAAGGGGCTGAAAGAACCAGTGTAGAGGCACTGTAGGGCACCAGTGTTTGCCCATTGACTTCTGCAAAACCACAGAAGACCAGGCATTTTAGATGGCCAGGGAATACGTGCCATTGATTTGCTGTCCTCTTTTTCTTTTTCACCCATGTCTTCACCTTGCCTTTCTTCTGCCACTGGCTCTCAGTACAGAAGTTGAAATGCCATTCTGTTGAATATTGCTGTCCCCTGTTTGAAACAGAAGGCTTGTGCTTCTGTGTGACTGTAGCAGAATCCTTGTGTGTGGCTTGTTTCTCAACCGCTGGCTTTGTCATATTCTGACTCATGAATCACCAGGGGGTATGGGAGAAAGAAATGAGTTGATCGTTATCCTTTTATAGTGCAGCATGGATTTGGCTTTCTGATACTGCAGATCTGTGTCTTCTCAGGGGATTGTTCTGCTCTTCATCAGCACTCAGTCATTTCCCATTACAAAGACACCGTTTGTGCGCCTCGGACCCGGTAAGTTCCAGTGGTCTGAATGGTGTCTCTGCACTGACACCTCGCTGTTCTGGCTGGGGGAAGAAGCTTAGGTCTGATACTCAGCTTTTGACACCTGATGAGATAAATCAGTTCAGAGCAATGCAGATGCTGCCTGCTGGGCTAGGGCTGCAGGAGCTGCTTCTGTTTCAGGCAGATACATGAACATTTAGCATAGTGATGGCAGCCCTGCCACCAGCAGCAAGCCAGCTCCTCTTCCCCAGGAAAAGTGGCTCCAGGTGTGTGAAACCAGCACACCTACATTCTTGGGAGCTTTTGTTACCCGTGAAGTGATAGTGAAAAGTTAGAACTGAAGTTGTAAAGTTAAGGCAGGTCACAGGGATCCCTTTATTTGGGGGGTGTGTGCAAGCTGAACAGTTAACCCCTTGTGGTATTAATCATAGAATCATCGAATGGTAGGGACCTCTGGACAGCATTGAGTCCAACCCAATCTTCTACATCTACAGCGAGCAGGGCTGATGTTCATGCTGCAGTGGCATCTAGGATCACATCTGCTGTCAGGAGCCATCAAGGTGGCTTCAAATGGTGCCAGTTTTTCCAGACACCCTTTCACTTCTCTGTAGTGTTATCAGGGTTGCTGTGTGCAGACAGTGATGCTTTTCCCTAACACCATCTGCATTCTGGGGGAAAAACAACCCTCGGGTTTGGCTTTCACTTTTCTTCCTGATGGAGTGCAAAGATTTTGAGGGTCTGCCAGTGTCATCCCCAAGGTCCGAAACAAACAGACCATTAATGAACATGCATAGGACCAATGATGATTCTTCTGGTGTTAATTAGACCTCCGCTTTCTCAGATGCTGACTGCAGGGTCATGTCGGGAGCTCAGCTGCCCGAACCTCTGATCCACAGAGGACTGCTGGGATTCAGGGCCTCCGAGATTTCAGTATAGAATGACACTTGTAGTTGCAGATAGCCCAGGTAGTAGGTGACCATTGCATAGAAATAGTGAGCATGCAGAAAAAAAAAATCCTTCCACCAACAGTGAAAGTTGTCTCTGAGGTGAGAGGAGGGATACAGTTTGTAACTTGGATATACTTTTTAATTTCCTGGAAAAAAAATGCATTAGGATGGGAGAAAAGCAGATGAAAAGGCAGTCAGTGTGGGTGGGAATAATTAGGGCTCTAGTTTGTCTTCATAGAGGAGCGTCTACAGAAAAGCTATTTGATCTGATCTCTCTGAAGTCCAGACCGTGTTGCAGTTGGGCAATTTGATCAGTTACTTTTGGGTATATAACAGCTACAAGACTCAGAACACTGTTGAACTTGTTTACGTTCATGGGCCTGATGTAATTAAGAATTTAAGTTTTTACTTATAAATGTACATATTTGCATAAAGATCCCGATGAAAGGATTTGGGTTTTCTTACCGTATTCTTATCTCCTAGACTATTAATAAATACCTTCACTTTTTTTTTTACTGTGAGAAGAACAAGTCCCTTTTCTATCAAGGAGTCTGTACTGGAAATCTTTACTGCATCTTCTCTAGATTTGATGTTGCTTGTAAGGTCTCTTTCCTCCCCAAGATAAAGAAAAATAAATGAAACATGTAATGAATTCTGAAAAGCCTATGATAAAATTAATACTTTTTGGCAAACCCTTACATTTGTCTCAGGATTTTCTAATTTTGTCTTATTTCTATTCTTTTGTCATTTCATAACTCATTACCTGTCTCCTCTGTTGCAAGTCGGGGTGAACCTGCAGGTCCTTCTTCTTAGGAAAAAAAAAAAGAATAGAATTTGTAATTATTTCTGCAACGTGGACATCCTTTCTTCTAACAGGACTGTAAAACTACACCCATGAGACTCAATAATCATTCTGCTTTAATGTCTGGGCCATTAAGAAAATGCATTTGGATGATAGACTTACATTTTCCATGTCCAAGTTCAGGCCATTTGGAGCATCAGGCTTCTGTGAGATGAGGATAATTTGCCTACCTTGCTGTAAGACCAATTTGATCATCTTTGTTTTGGCCAGTGACCCTGATAACAATCATCCCAACCCCATTATCAGCTTTTAATCCATTTGGAGGATTAAAAAAAAAAAAAGTGTTACCTTTAGCTTAAGCTAAAACATTTTTTGCAGTCTTTTTGTTTGGGTTTGTGAAGAGCCTTCTGATGATCGTTTGGTTTTGCGAGGGGTTTCTTTAGTTCGGGTTTTTTTGCTTGGGGTTTGTTTGTTCGGGATTTGTTTGTTTAGGTTTTGTTGCTATTACATCCCAAGCTGACAGGTGATTTGGAAGAATAACCAGATTTTCTGCTTTGAAACATGCGGTGTGAGTGCCAATGCCATTGCTATTGACAAAAACACGTAGCCCTGGGGATTGTGCTCGTGCAGATAAGCAGGACGCTATTAGTTCTCACACAGTACATGAATGTCCTGGTTTGAGTGAAAACAGAACTAATTCTGTTCAGTAATTTTACTTTTCATCTCAGTTCTTCTAATTAACTGCACTTTCTGAAGTTAGCAGCCTGTTTTCATAGACAGTGTCTGCTTCTAGCAGTGATAACACCTTACGTTTAGAGTTACTACCAAGGGTTGGTGAGCAGACCAAGGCCACTGCTGGGTCTTGTGTACCACATTGGGGGGTGCAGAAAGTGAAAGGCCGCACCTGCAGGGAGGAGCAGACAGGACGGGTGACTCTAAACTGACCAACGAGGTATTCCATCCCATATACGCCATATTTGGTCTAGAGCTGAGGGACCCCAAGGGTCTCTGGGCTCTTCTCTCCCCTCTTGGACTGCTTTGCCAGCTTTTGCTTGGCTTGGCTCACGTCCTTTTTCGGTTTCTTCCTCGGAGCACCCAAGGAGGCCTCTGTCCATTCTGCCTTCGATCTGATCTGCGTGTTCCTGAACCCAGTACCAGAATCCAGCTCCTGAACACAGCTCCTGTCTGCTGTGGGGCCCAGTCTGGGACTGCCCTGGTGCCTGCACAACATCAGTGGTGATGGTGATGTAATTACCATCAGGGTGGGTTGGGTTTGATACTGGTTTTGTATATATTTGTATATATTCCATTTTTATAATTATTAATTTCATTTTCATTAAAGCTGTTCTAGTTTCCTTTTCGAATTGCTAAGTCTCTCTCCCTTATTCCCTTTCTCTT
>JANVCC010000027.1:337255-446583 GCA_025345505.1 Todiramphus chloris collaris | reverse complement strand
CTGCCCTGACCCTAAACTGTGACAATGAACCAGCTCCTTTGCAGTTCTTTCTCTTCATGCTTCTGTAAAGCACGGCAAAACCACACGTGACCTGAGGCAGCCCATCTCCTGTGTCAAAAGATGCAAAGAGAATTGTATGGAAGGCAGAAGTGTAGCCAGAACTCCTGTTGCCAATACCTGCCAGAACTGAGTGGTTTGTGATCTTTTTGCTATTTTGGAGGTACAGAAGGTCTGTGCTTTAGTAGCCTGTATTGTCAGCGTGATTTAGCAGAGAGTCTCTGTAAAATTCTAGAGTCTCCTGCTTGCATGTTATATTGACAATAAAAGTCATGAGAGAGAGCAGGGACAAGACTTCTGTGCTTATTTTGTTAGTATCCTCAAAGACCCTTCCTTCATATTTGATGCTGAGACAAGTATTCTGTAACTTGTCATGGCTGTGTTTAACATTTAAACATTTGAAAGAAGTTGCTGATGTGGTGAGCAGTGTGATAGTATTTCCAGATGTTATCAGTACACTTGGAAGTCATTGTCATTTGCTTTTCTCCTTTTTCTACGAAATCTGGAAGTTTATTTCATAGGCTTTTTTTTTTTTTTTAATTATGAATTCCTGAGAGAGGTGCAGTATTTGGTGTGTATGGGTTAACTAGTGTCTGCGGGCTGGCTGCATCCCGTAATACCTTCTCCTCCATCAGACCATGCAGGAGGGAAGCCCAGGAAGCAAGAGCGTCTGCAGAGCTGGGACACGCACTTTGTGGGCCTTTGCACTGCTAGAAATCAAGCGTGAAACAAATAGGGCTCCAAGTCCATTCCCGCTGCCAGTCAGCAAAGAGAAACAATCCACAGCAAACCAACTGCTTGGCACCTGTCTTGTCACGGGCAGAGTGGTTCTGCTGGGGTACCGCTGCCACTCACTCCCAGCACAACCCAGCTGGGGTGGCCCTGGACCACTGTCACTTCTGCCCTGAAGTGCCACCACCTCGTGGTGAGGACCTACAGTGGATTCTTTTCCCTGCTTTTCTTTTGGCCAGTGGGCTGACAACTCAATTATTCCCACAGCTCTAATTACAGTTCACAGAATGTATACTTTTCAGAAAGTAAAGTTCTTGCCTCAGCTGCCAGTTCCCTTTGGGCTCAACCTTTCAAAGCAAAATTGCCAGTTGTTTGTTCTCTCGAAGCTTTCAAGTTGTTCACCAAAGTATAAAATGACTGGAAAGGGGTAATGAATAAGCGAGCTTTTTGGCTTTTACTCAATCTGCTGGCATAAAGAAATTTTGGTTCCTGTGTAATTGCTGTACATAATTGCAAAAATGAGGTCTCGCCTCTTTGTTCAGTTTCCCAGCCGTAGAGCTGGTTGCCTCGATGCGGCCACACTGCAGAGCGGGTGCTTTGGCTGCCGAGGGCGGGGATGTGGCTGGAATAACTCCTTTTCCAGAGGAGGGAGGCTCACTCTCTGATGCCCATGTTGCAAGATCAGCCAGTCTTTGGCACAGGTCAGAGTGAACGAGAGTTCTCCTTGGGGTCGGTCGGTCAGGCTGCTGGCGGAGCAGAAGGACATTCTGGATTCATGCCCCAGGGTGGCAGGAGCGGTGAACTCACAGAGGACAGAGGGTCCTAGTGAGAAGTCCTCACAGGGCAGGAGAGGCAACAATGGCAGGAGCGGTGTCCCAGCGCACCTCTGCTCCTTCCTTGAAACACTTTCTGCTTTAATCATTCTAGAAGACTGACAGAAATAATTAGTATTCAAAGGTCAGTAGTGGTTTCCACTTAATTAGTTTTGCAAACATTTCTGAAAGAGAAGCCCAAGGGATGTTTTCCAAATGCAGAGGAGCTGGGAGCAGTGGCTGCAGCATGGAGTGGAGCTCCCAGGGTATGGAAACCAAGCCTTGCCTGGCCGTGCCCTTTGCTGCCTGGGACGGTGTCTAGGCTGGCTTTGAGACCGAGCCTCTGCTCTCTGTGCCATGCCCCGTGCTGGCCCTGCTCAGCACCATGTGTCCCCGGGGCCGAGCTGGCACCACTCGCCTAAGGAGGCTGCAGCCAGGAGCTGAGAGCGGCACCCAGGACTTAGGAGAGTCCCAGGCTCCTGCAGGTGTTGGCCATCAGATAACGGCCATGGCCTATGGTGTGCTCAGAGCTGGTGGAGTGAGTTAGCTGTCTGAGGGTCACCCCCTGCTGCTACTTGAACGAGTCCAAGACCCGTACACGTAACACATGCTGGGGATTCATCTTGCCCACGGCACAGCTGCCTTTGTATACAACACATCAGTGAACAACAGATGAATGTTTTCCAGAGGACCTGTCACGTATACGCCTCAAGACAATTCATCTTTGAAGAACATTGCTCTTTCCTACCATTTTCTTGTGGCATGTGTGTTTGATGAGCAAGCACCAGCTTAGGGAGTGCTCCTTTTGTTGTTTTGTGAGTCTTCTGTCATGTTTGAGGTGTTTGTGGTACAGTCAACTACCTGGCAATCAGTAATGCCAGAGAGCAAGAAGTCTAAACCTTCTCTGTCCTTTCCTTATATTCTTACACAGCCAGATACTGCGATAACCTTCCTTTATAAACACCTCGCCAATGCCCTCAAAATCAGTCGACTCCTCTGAGCTAGCAAAAGCCCTTAATTGCTTTCTGAATCACAGTAAACTTTGTGCCGAGCACTGAGAAGTGAAGTTGGCCTTGGTTGTTTCAGTCTGGCTGATCTAGGGGGGACTGGCTTTAAAAGTGAACAAAGAAATTCGGCCAAATGCCTGCAAGATTATCAAGAAAATCACTAGAACTTGCACAGGTAAAGGTCTACATGATTTTGTTCTAAAATGACACGTAAAAATAAAACTTCTGTAAATGTTCTGTGGCTATTGTACCAGTTTCCCACTGGATGGTTTTTTGATCAGCTTTACTGAGTAACATATTGGGACTGTAGCTCAGTTCGAGTTTTCCCCTGGGCTAATAATATATTTGCAGGTATCCCTGCTCTCTGTTTGGCTATCTGGGAAACCTCAGGGGTCTTACTAAATTAGCCTCCATAACCCTGAAACTGGTAAGAAGGGATCCGTGCTACTGTTTATTAGCTGTAGGCTGAAGCTGGAGCAAGGAGAGAACTGTGTTCTGGGAATCAAGCGCGTATTCTGTCTCGGGAAGGCACGTGCAGACTTGCATGAGCAAATATTTATATAGTAGAATGGTGAAATTTAGTGGCTCAGTGATGAAGTATTCAGACAGTGACAGCGTCAGGGGCAGAACTCAGAAGTCGTGGCTCTCAGGTTAGCACTTCAGATGCAGCTTTTCTTTTTTGTGGTGTGGGGTGTTATTTGGGCTGGTAATTCAGGTGTTAATCTCTGGGTAAAAATTTGCATCTGAGGAATCCTTTTCACCTTTTTCATTAAAATCCATAGAGAAAGATAGTTGGGAGGAGCAGCCTATAGGGTCTGTTTAGTGCTGAAGTTTTTCGATGTGTATGAAAAGAATCAAAAGGCTATTTAAGCTTTCTGTGAGTATAGGAATGGTTTGGATCCCTTAGTGACATGGGGATGTTTTGCCCTTGTTTCTGTGGCTGTACGCCTGTCGGTGCCACTAATACCCCTCTGCATTTTGATATCATTTTGGTGTGATACTGAGTGTGGATGAGGCATTCAGAAACCAGAAACTTAGGGGTAAATAGATGGGCTGGTTTTTTTCTGATAACAGATGCTCACCTGTGCCAAGTTATTAGCACTGATGTGCCTTATACTGTGGAAATCCTCAACTCTCCATGCCTGTGGTTAGTGAAGTGCAGCTGCCTTATCTGGCTAGTGCAGATTTAGCCAGCAGCAATATTCTTCTCTGCCCAATACACTTCCTATTTTTTTCTTTTTTTTTTATTTTTTCCCCTTCAGAAAGGTCTTTCCTTTTGAAAGTTAGAAACCTTACTCCACTACCGTTGATACCCAGAGAAGGTCCATTCCACGCAGACAGGATGGGTTGATGTCCGCCCGCGGGGCAGCTCCACAGAACCCAAGGTGCTGCGTCCATGGCAACACCCAGGGCTCCGATCTAGAAAGATGTGGTCTGATATGCAGGTGAACCCTGCAGATTGTTCCTTCCTGGGCCCGACCCGAGTTTGCTGCCTGTCTTTATTCTCCAGGGCCAACAGCAAAGCTGTTTATTGTGGAGGCTCTGCCCAGGAGGCCCATCTGACTGGCTAGGGGAGTGCAGAGGACTAAATGCTGTTTGTGCTGCCAACCCTAAAGAGCTTATGGAGAAGGATTTCAGAGTAGAGGGCCACAGAATGCTTCCTAAACACAAGCGGAGCTGATCTGTAGCAATCACTGGTACCGGATCCTTCTGTACGCTTTCCTGCATCCAAGAATTTCTAGGAAAGAAGCAGATTTGCATCTCTTCCTCCTCCTCTCCTCTTTCTTCTGCCTGCCAAGCTGCATGTGCAATCCCATGTGCAGAGCTCCTCTGTTCATGGAGAATGTCAGTCAGTGGACCTTCTGCGTATCCCATCTGGTTTAGCAGCAGAACCACCCTCTGCCTGCAACCTGGCAGGCATCGGAGAGGGTTCAGGACTATCACAGAATGTCACTTCCTTGGTAATAAATGGATACCCGGGTCATCCAAGCAGACGAAGCCCAGCAATGGAGCCTTATGAATCTTTCGTTTCAGACACACAGAAGAAATACATTTTTGGACAAGGCACATACCTCTCCTATCTATGCAGCTGTCCAACAATGCAGATGCAGAACCACTCTACATTAAAAAGAAGAAAAATCAACCCACAACCCATAAGTATAGAGCTACTAAGGACTGCCCTACTCCTATAATTAAAAAACAGATGCCTGAATTGTTTAGATGGTTTAGCAGCCTCAAAATCTTTGCAAGTCAGGCCCATGGTCATGCACCTAGTTGCCTGTTCAGGTTGCTTAGAAGTAGATATAATAGTCTTCTCCTGACTCACAGAATAACTGTAAGGGAAAACAGGATCAAGCTGTTGTCCTGTCAGTAGCTGTACAAGCACTTTGACTGCGGGAGGTTGTTTTGGAGCCTACCACTTAGTAGTTGCACTGGAGTGTTCTTTGTTGACCTGACTGAGAGCTAAGCTCCTAATGACATGCCTGGAACAGAGGCTGCCAGGGTGTTTTCAACACAAACGGCACATGGTTCCACCCTGTTGCCAGATCTAGCAGAGAGTTGTTGCTGTTCGTGTTTATTGATGTGCTGACAAAGGACGTGCTGTACTTTGAAGGCATCCTTGTTTTCAGTTTTTTATGGTAGGATGCACTTTCCTTCTGTATAAAAAGTACAGTATATGTACTGTTACTGTCCCTTGCTTCAATATGATGGATGATCACGCTCTGGAAACACAGCATTGTCTGTTTTGGTTTTGATCTGAAACTGGAATTTGCCTGCAAAAATACCTTCTGGGTTTGTGTTTTTATTTATGTCTGTGATGACAAAAGAGAATCCTGTCAAATATCTCTCAGCCTGCTTTGGAGAACAAAAGCCTGTGGTAAACCGTTAATGTAGTGGAAAAATAAGAAGTAAAGTATACTTGGAAGGACATAAATTCTTGGGTTGTCTAAACAGACATTGCCGAGCTTTTGTCATTTAGCTCTTCCAAATCACAAGTTGTTGTAATTCGTTCTTTTTCAAAAATATTTTGCAAAATGTTCAGAAATGACAGAATTGTTGGAGTCGGAAGGGACCTCTAGAGATCATCTAGTCCAACCCCCCCCTCCCCACCAAAGCAGGTTTGCCTACAGCACATTAAAAAAGAAAGTGCAGCTCTTGAAAGAAATTACACCTCAACTTAATTGCTGGCCTTTGGTATTTAAGAAAAAAAAAAACCAGACAAAAAGGAAGAAACCAAAAGCCCATGGCACTCAGACCCCCAATTTTACTTTCATTTTTCTCAACATTTGAACAAGATAGGTGGCTGGTGGTTGTCTGTCTGACCTGGTCTGGCAGTTGACCTGGCAGTTGCTGAGAGCCATGAAGGGGAAATCATCTTTTTCTATCTGTGGAACAGTCAGTCTTCCAGAAGAAACCATCAGTTGAGTTGGAAACAATTAACTACAAAGTTCATAATATTCTAAATTATGCAATAATGCTTCAAGGCAGGGTGACATGCAGATGTCGCTAAACAAATGAAATAATCACTTAGGTATGCAAAAATCTGATTATTCTCAGAAATAACATGCCTGAGATCGCCTGAGATCCTGATAATTACAATGTTCTTCATATCAGGTTGCTCAGGAAAGTTGTGTCTGGGGCAGCAATGATTTTCTTCCTGAACAAAATGGAATTACCTACAGTCTGTGCAAAGCACTGAATAGATGTAAAATTCTAGGGAGCTAGAATAATTTTATGACAAGGTTGTTCTGAAAAAAATATTTGAACGAATCCATGCTTCAGACTTTCCAGGCAGATATGCCTGGATTTCTTGGCTTAGCAGAAATGCACAGCAGAACTGTAGGGAACTGACTCAGATGTACTCCTCTGACGGGCTCACAGGAGCTCGATGCGTGTGTTGGGCTATTGCTGCGACCAGCACTGCGAGCTGCGCTCTGATTTCATCAGGTTCCGCAGAATTCCCTGCACTGCTTCTGTTGGCGATTGTTCTCTTCCACAGTCCCACCCACTGTGACATTTTAAAGCTCACTATGAAATAAATAAATGTCTGTCTGGTGAGTAACGTGGAAGAGTTTCAGAAAAAGTTTTGTTTGCGAAATAGAATTATTTCTTTTCCTTGTGTTTCTTTGAGTTTAGGAGCAGTTTTAGGTCCGTTGGTCGTGAGATCAAGAGTATCCTAGGGCCATAGGACTTGCCTGCCAATAAGCTAAAGAAGGAGCCACAAGTTACATTGTGAATTCATAGAAGAATGAAATAGAATGAATATAAAATAGAAGAATGAAATAGAAGAGGCACAAAGGTCTGGTCCACACACTCAAGAGCAATCTGTAATCTCCCTACCTGGACTGATCGAAGAAACTCTGATGCTCAGCGGCTCCCCCCCCTGAAGAAAGCTTTGAGGAGGCATCTGTGGGTGACATGTGGACTGCTGTGTGACTGTTCCCTTTTCCTTTGCAGCCCCGCAGCCATTGCCAGCTGTATTTAGTAAGAAACACATGACATATGCCCTTGGCTTCAGTGCAGATTGTTGTGTTGTGAGATGCAGCACAGACTGGCTCACTGTAGGATCAACACAGCTTTATAGAAACTGCAGATTCAAATCTACCCACCCTGTTAACTGGGAAGCTTAGGCAGGCGTGGATTTAGAACAGGGTGGATTTAGGCAGGTGTTGTGTCAATGCTTTTTTTTTTGTTCTGGGCAATGTTTATTGGCAGCCAGTGCTACCAGGAGTTCAGGGCATGTGCACAAACCAGTGCAGCCAGTCTCTTCTGCATCTCCCTGCTGGGCTCTGTTCACCGACTAGTTGGGGAGGCCAGTGCTGCAAAAAAATGCTGCATTTGGGATCTGATTGTGTGGTTTTCGCACCTGCTTTCACCCTGGGAATATTTTATTGCAGTACCTTGAAATATCTCTTCTAATAGTAGTCTATAAATCCTACAAAGAACTTATTTTAGCTTACTGCAAGGGCAGGCAGCAAACACCTCTCTTCCCCCCTCCCCCCCCCCCCCCCCCCCCCGCTTTTTTATGCTATATAATGATGAGGATGCTATAAACCACTGTTACTGATGCTCTCCTGATGGTAGGGTAAATACAGGAAGGTTTCTTCATGTCTGCTGACAGACTTCTAAACTTTGGTAAGATATTCACCCTTTACAAAGCTGAAGTGAAACTACTGGAGAAATAGATCTTTCAAGAGGCAGTTGCAGGTTTGCATATCGTGCTGAGGTCCATCCGTGGGACTCATTTGTTGCTATTTGGTTTTCATGTATTTTCAATTCTGATTTTACTCTGTTGAGTACCATAGATGTCTTCATTATATGTACATTGCATTTATTGTTTATATATGATGATTAGATGCCAGATCTGCTGCAGAATCTCTGAATCTAAACAGTTTAGTGAATATGCAAAAGAAAATTGTAAATATCTGTTTCCTCAGCTGCCAACTCATGCTGATGTCAAGGTCAGAAAACCCTCACAGATATATTTACTCCCCCGGATCTGGTTTGAATTACAATTTCACTTGTTTGTACGTGTAGAACATGTCCTCTAGCTGCTTACAGGGAAACGTTGATTTTAAATGTGTGATGAAGAAATATGTGGAACTGAATGCAGAAAACTGGGTACATAGTTTTCAGAATAGTTGCCCTCCCACCAGGACTGAATTGGACACGGAGCTTCTTAGTTATTAAAGAAGTGCTGGCTGTACTGAGAGTTGATAAATTAGAGTGTTCCCCAAATTGATCTCTTTAACTGGTGTAAAGAATGTACCACTTGGATCCAGCCTCTGAAACAAGCCCGAATTTAATCAGATTTATTTTGAAAGCAGTGGCATTGTGACTGTACTGACCTCATCAGGAGACACATTGCAGTGAGTGTCAGGAGACGGAAAGTGGCAAACACACGGAGATGCCACTTGGTTCAAAGTCAGAATCCTAGAACTGAAGTTATATTAACTTTAGTTAAAAAATATTATGCTTAGTCTGGCTTCATAGGAAGCAGGCTTTTCTTTCTGCGGGGGAATATTGTCCTGGTACCTCAGAATGAGTCTGTCATGTTGAGACAGCCTGGATCATAATCCATGGAGTAACTACACTTCCCATTTAGGGATGCATGGTGGGGTTACCATCTATTCATTAGTTCTTGGCTTAGATTATGCTTAATGACAGGGTCCTTCATTTTAAGGTTATTTTAGCTATCGATTTTTGGCGTATCTACAGCAAATCCATGTGGTGAAGGAGAATAAATGCTTTAACCTTGCTGGGAAATTGCAGACATGTGACAGCCTTCTAGATCAACTTACTGCTGTAGATGAATGGGGTGGGTGTAGATGTTCTATTAATTAGCCAGTTACACCATGTAACAAGCAATATTTCACTCTTTTACAATTCATGTCGCTTTCTTGAATGTTTGTTTTGAATGTGCTAGAAAGGGGATGCCTGTGTTTGAATGAGCCTATTGATCATAGAATCATAGATTCATTATGGTTGGAAAGGAACTCCAGGGTCATTAAGTCCAACCTTTGTCCTAGCATTTCTCTAACCACTACACCATATCCTCAAGCGACACATCTATTCATTCTTTAAACTCCTCCAGGGAATGACTCCACTACCTCCCTGGGCAGCCTGTTCCAGTGCCTAACCACCCTCTCAGTGAAGAATTTCCTCCTAATATCTAATCTAAACCTCCCCTGATGCAACTTGAGTCCATTTCCCCTCGTCCTATCATTACTAATTTGAGAGAAGAGACCAACACCAGCCTCTCTACAACCTCCTTTTAGGTAGTTGTAGAGGGCAATAAGGTCTCCTCTCAGCCTCCTCTTCTCTAGACTAAACAAACCCAGTTCCCTCAGCCGTTCTTCATAGGGCATGCTTTCCAGCCCTTTCACCAGCTTTGTTGCCCTCCTCTGCACTCACTCCAGCACCTCGATGTCCCTCCTGTACTGTGGTGACCAAAACTGGACACAGTACTCAAGGTGTGGTCTCACAAGTGCCGAGTATAGAGGTATGATCACCTCCCTACTCCTACTGGTCACACCATTTCTGATCCAGGCCAGGATGCCATTGGCCTTCTTGGCCACCTGGGCACACTGCTGGCTCATGTTCAGCCGGCTATTGACCAACACCCCCAGGTCCTTTTCTGCCAGGCAGCTCTCCAGCCACTCCTCCCCAAGCCTGTAGCGTTGCTGGGGGTTGTTGTGACGGAAGTGCATGACCCGGCACTTGGCTTTGTTAAACTCCATACAACTGAGCTCAGCCCATCTCTCCAGCCTGTCCAGATCCCGCTGCAGAACCTTCCTACCCTTGATGTGCCGAGTCTTTTGCATGTGACTTCTGCAGGCTGTCCCCACTGGACACATTCGATTAAATCACGCTTACTTGACCTTTTGGCAGATACCGTGATTCACATGTCCTACTTAGAGCTTGTTTTGAAGCTAAACACAGAAAATACTCCAGCTTCTGTCATCTTAATTCCATTCGTTAAAGTGATAGATTGTCTAGGAGGACACTTGCAGAAAGAAGAGATGCTGCTTTCTGAAGCTGTACTGGTCGAAGCAGTTGCATCTCTAAACAAAATGTGGAATTGTTGCCTCCCAGAGAACACATCATTTAATAACTGGTTGATGTTTAAAAGCAGTGAGCTCTTTATTTCTACCTCAACAGTTCCTCATCATGAGAAATCTGAAATGCTCTTGTTCCAGTTTGTCTCTCGTCTCATCCTCCCATCGTGCAGCACTGTGAAGAGCCTGCCTCTGCCTTCTTGATAAGGTTACCTGGAAGGATGCTGCTAGGTCCTGCTGATGGTCCCGAGAGCTGTTGGAGCCTTGGGGAGGGTTCATCAGAGCGTAGGGTCAGGGGCAGTTCACAGACTGACAGCCCGCAGGCATCTCTTGCATCGCGCATCTGATGTCACCAGCTCCTGCTCCCTGCAGTTTGCAACGCACTGCTCGCACGAGGAACCGGTTCACTTTTCCTGCTTGTGCCTGGGACATTTTCGGAAAATTAATATCCCAAATAGTTAAGAGGCTGTTACAATAATGCTTCATTTCTTTTCAGTCTGTCAATGTGGAACTTTTCCAGTCTCTGTCCAAAGTATGAGAAGTGAAAAAGCAACTTGAATTTCTGCTTTGATTTAAGAAAGCCTCTAAAGGAGTATCAAGCTAGAAACCCCTACAAGTGCCTCAGGTGTTGTGTTCAACCTTTACTAATCAGACAGACATGAAAGTCTTTCCAAACAGTCTTTGAAGACAGAACTGAATCAACTGACATACTCCTTTCTCCCGCATGAAAATGACCTTTTGTAGGGGCTGATATTTTCACAGTATAGCATTTCTCCTTTCTCTCTTTTTAGTATATTATTTATCTATTTATTTATTTATTTATTTTTACTGCCTAACTTCTCAAGGGCTTTTTTGAATTTCAGGTGCAAATGGAAATGAGTTTTCAGTAACTCACTATAGCCATTCAAAATCTTGAGGGTAGATAGTACCTAATGATCTTCCCTATTTAAAACTCCCCAGGTTCTTCTATAAGACAGAATATCAGCTAGTTCCTTGCAAAGCTATTTTGATATTTCATTGAAATAAGGAAGCTGTTTTCTTCTTTTTCTTTTCTTCTTCTTTTTTTTGCTTTTTCTTTTTTTCTTTTTTTTCTTTTTCTTCCTTTTCTTTTTCTTTTTCTTTCTTTTTTCTTTTCCTCTTTTCTTTTTTCTTTTCCTCTTTCTCTTTCTCTTTCGCTTTTGCTTTCTCTTTCTCTTCTCTTTCTCTTCTTTATCTTTTTATCTTTCTCTTTTTTCTTTTCCTTTCCCTTTTTCCTTTCCCTTTTTCCTATTCCTCTTCCTTTTTTCTTTTTTCTTTTTTTCTTTTTTCTTTTTTTTTTTTCTTTTTTTTTTCTTTTTTTTTTTTTTCACAAAAGCAGAAGGGAGTCTTACTAGAGGAAGTCTTATTTTGCTTATTACAATCTGAATAATGAACCCACATTGTTGATTTAATCTGAAAGCCGTTTGCAGAACGACCATGACTTGGAAGTACAATTTCATTGACAAACCTTGTGTTTTTCACTTGTGCTGTCTGGAACCCCTGTTGTTCTGCTCCCAGACCACAGGCTTCTGGCTGAGTTACTGAGGAAAGGCTTGCTGAGCACCACCAGTAAGCAGCATGGAACCAGTTCTGGTGTTATCCCATCTTGAGAGATGGTTTAGTTGGGTCTGGTATCTTTGTGTGTCTATGTAACTGAGTCACGTGTGTCAGTTGGTTTGTGATGGTGGAAAGCCCGTTTTGTGAAGTATTCAAGGATGAATGGTATGCTCAAGGCCATAAGTAGTCTGTAAAAGTGCTGTTTGGAGAAGTGTGTTAGTGCAAGGAGCAGATGAAAAATTGTCATCTCTTTTATCAGTAAAATCAAAATCAGACCTCTTCATCTGGTGGGATTCAGAACAGGGTTTTCAAGGCAGAAAGGGAGTTTCCTTAGAAGTAGATGGTTTGGGATTTTTTTCCTTGAGAATTACACAGAAATTTTAGAAAAGCACTTGTTGATTAACCTCATCGGCACTGTATTGACAGGGCTGGCAGCAAACTGCAAGGTTTCACATGTGTACTTTGGCAGCTGCCCTTTCTCCTTGCCCAGCCATTAGCTGACTGAAGACCAAAGAACTGACGCCAACTCTCACCGCCGACTGTCACCCACCAGAACAAAACCTCTGCTTTAACATTCATCAGTGAACTTTGGAATGCAGTATTGTGGAAATGACATCCTTTTAGTAAAAAAGTTTCCATAATAGCGGGCCAAGCATAAGGCTGTTTGTCTACCATGGGTCTCCCGTACTTTTATGGAGCTCGAGGACCGTCTGTAATGTTGGAGGACGTGCCCTTGGGACATGCTGCCAGAAGAATATTGACTTTTAGACATTTTTTTCTTGCTGTGTTCAGAGGGCAAGTTTGATCAATGTATCATAAGAAAGATAGCTTAAAATATTCATTTGGTTCAGATCAAGAAAGAGGACTGCTTTAAAAATGATGCTGCTTCGTACAGCTTTCTGAACATTATTTTCCACCCATAAACCTGTCATTTCTTTTAAGTGATAATGCTTATTTCTCTGTTCAAGAGCCAAGATGATGATTTGGTTAGGAAGTTATATTTGGGTGTTTTGGTTTTGCTATAGAAAGTTAATGGGATTTATGCAAAAATTTCTCGATTGCTTGAATAAATGTTCTCCCAGGGAAATAAACTTTGATCTTAATCTTCACGTTTAGGTTTGCAATGCCCTCGGCAGTATACATTTGCATGCATTTGTCAGTCCTTGTGTTACAATTGGAAGTTTCATTGAGCATTCTGTGAGTCCGCAGCGTGCACCTTGCAGAGCCTGCCACCTCTGTGCCATTTTTGGGGCTTTATCTGGCAAAGCGTTCCTTTCCTGCAAAGCACATTTTAAATTTTGAAGTAATTTTGTAGCAGTTGTTGAGCAGATCGAGTGTTGAGGGGGATTTAGATCTTTCGCTTCTTGAGCAGCTCACCTTGTAGCAATTAAAACTGAAAATGTAGGTTTTGAACTTCTGCCTGTCTTTGTTCACAAGCCTGCTCAGAGCTCTTGGAGCCGTGAACTGTGCTTTGGCAAGTCATCGCAGAAAGGAAGAGTCCTGTGAACTCAGCCTTTTGTGCTTTCCTTACCCAAACCCTGTAGCTGGTGAATTGCCATCGGGATGGCACAGCTGGTGTCCCTCCAGGCCTCAGGAAAACCAACAAAGCCTATTTTGGCAAAATATTTACTGTATAGCCTGTACGTTGTGATGCCTAGCCTTAAATCCTCCCTTTTTTTGTATAGTATGTTTTTCTGGCTCTGGTCCCTTCTGGGTATACAATACAAATAGCTAAACCCTGACTTTTTCTCGTGGACTCTGTCAGATGTCCCGCATTCCGAGGCAGAACTGCCTGCCTCCTGTCACGGTGTGCGCTCCCGTAGTGTGAGCCGGCTGTGCACGGGGCTGTGCGCTCAGCCCCTGCCCTGTACACTCAGCCCCTGCCCTGCAGCAGCCCAGCAGGCTTTAGCCACCCATGCCACCTTCTCCTCTTGACTCTGGCCGTGTGCTGGCCGGCGCTGCCCAGCTCTGCAGGAACCTGCATGGCAGGGGAGAGACGGGTCCCTCCAGCTGGTTTTCATGGACACAGAGCTAGGGCAGAAGGGCTCAGGGCTCCAGTGGGCTGGGGAAGGGCTGTGTGAGAGTGCTGGACCTGCTGATGGACTACTGTGTGGAGCAGCGGGTGTTCCATCTGCCAGAGCATCTTTCGCATGCTGTCTGCACAGAGCAGTCCTTGGAACAAACCGTCCCCAGCTGAACTACAGCACAGAGAGGAAACTGGTTCATCCGACCTAAAAATAGTGCCCAGGCACAAAGTAATGTACATAAAATGTACATGATCAGGGTGTGGAATGAACTGAAGAAAGTAGTAATGAGAAGGTAGTTGTACCTTTTAGTTTCAAGGACATCATGTCTGTGTCCCCATCCACAGATGAGACGGATCTTCTTTTTCTTTGTCCTGGTAGTTTAAATTTTGTGTCTGATTTCTGGTTTTGCTCTGTTTGGCTTCCAGATGCTGCTTTTTGCTGTGATGCTGTCTGCTGGAGTAGGGACTCCTTTTGTGCCTAACAGCTTCTTCCTGAGCAAGCTCCGTTCATTGGTGTGCTGACTTGGTTATGTCTTTCTTTTCCAATAACCATCTTTAGGTTACCTCGTGCAGTGCATTTGCTGTAATCCTTTGATTATCTCAATGAGTGGGTTTTTTTTTTTGCTTCTTGTCCAATTCATTAACATCCTTCAAGAGGGATGGATGGAATGTAGTTTTCCTGCGCCTGTTCCCATGACTCTACCATGTCCAGTAGGCACTGGTGGCTGACTGGCTGGAAAGAGGCTTGGCAGAAAAGTTCTCGATGAATGCCGAGAGAGGCTCAGAGATCCTGAAGCGAGTACAGTGAAGGGCTATGAGGTTGTCTAAGGGCTTTGTTCTTCTCTCATACAAGGAGAGCCTGGGAGAACCAGGATTGTGCTGGAGGAACAGAAGCTTTGCTCGTGGTGTCTTACCCATGTGTATGATGGAATGGCGTAAAAAGGATGGAACCAAACCCCGGGTGAAAAGAGCAGAGAGCTGGGCCTGTTCAGTGGGCTAAGCGTGTGGTGGAGCAATGCAGATGACAAAGTGTGAGAAGGTTAAGCTTTCCAAGCACTCCTGAAGATCAGTTTGCCAGACACCTGCTGTTTGCTTTCTATTTTATGGAAGTAGGTCGGGAAGCAACTAATGGGCATCTCACATGCTTGATATTTGTTATTTTTAGTAATTTTTCATTCCTTTTATTGATGGCTTTTACACGGTGATCGTGTTGAAAGCTGCCCTGAAGATATTTGCATTTGAATCATGTTGGCTATTCAGGGAGAAAGCCAGGTCACATAAAAGTCAAGATGTCCCCTCACAATGAGACAGTTTGCTCTCTGAAATAAGCCAATAACCCGTTCACTTGACACATTAAAATGACAGAGAAAATGCCTGAGGCAGAGTCTTATTCTGTGAGTTCAACAGACCGCACACATAAACAGCTTTCCTTTATACCTGCATTTGCCCCCAGGGTGCTCTGCTTTTCTTCATCTCTGAAGGTTGAAGAGATGATATTGATGTATCCTTAGTTCTAAGGTAAAGGTGAGCACTCCAGGAATGGTCCCCCGGCATGCTGTGTTAGAGTGTCAGTGGCACTGTCAAACTGGGACTTTCAGGAGCCACGCAGATTGGTGGAACATGATTGGACATGAGCGAACACGTGTGGACATGAGGGGTGGGTTAAAATGACTGCAAAGCAGATCTACAGGAAAACAGCCGCGGAGCTGCCGTGCAGGGCGAGGCAGAAGTGCTGTGGGGCTGGAGAAGTGGCGACTGTCTGAGGCTGAGCTGCAGCCTCCTCCGCGGCATGCGTGCAGTGGGTGGAACAGCGTGGTGCCGCCGTGCAGGTGTCTGCGCCAAAGCTCCGTCCTGAGCAGAATTCTTGAATTCCATTCAAAGCACCGACAGAAGCTGAAGTTCTTTAACTGAGACCTTTTATATTTAGCTCATTCTCAAAGAGCACCTCTGGGATGTAGCCATGTCATTTCTTCTTTTCTGCATTAGCGTGTGATAGCAACCTCGTTTGGTATGGGTAAAGCTAATTGCACAACTCAGCCATCCTGCAGCAGGCTAAAGATTGAGGAAGGGCATTTGAAAATTGCACCTGAGAATGCGTAAGGAGAGCAGATCAGCACACCTAAACCCGGCTGTTTTCTAATGTATCCGTACTGTGTTGATGAAGGAAGTGCTCTGGAACACGATAGGAATGTCCTGAAGTCTTAACTAAAGAGCATAACCCGAAGCGTTTAGTCAGATACCTCAATTTGTTGGCCGTAATGACACGCACGTGCTGGATGAATGCTTCGCGAGCTCTGCTGCATCCAGATCTGGATCTGAAGGACATCATGCCCAGGCCAGTTTCTGACAGCACTTTGTGCCCCGGTGCCGCTCCGTGGTCACCTCCGCCGTGGCCGGGCCAACAGGGCTTCCCACTGCTCTGTGTCCTGCAGGCTCTGCTTCACCCTGAGCGGGACAGCGTGCTTCACGGAGAGACCGTGCTGGGATCCTTGCTGCTTTTACCTTCATGTCAGGGAAAGAAGTAAACTCATCTGGAGCTCATTGTAATTTTGGTAGTTTGAAAGAATTATATTCATTTTCTGTGCGAAGCATACTAGCATTTCCAGTTAGGCTCCTTGGCAGCGGGGACAAAAAAGCCCTTTCTGCCACCGCAAGCAGAAGCTCTCGGGTAAAAGGGGTCTTTGCAGAAGGGGCTCGTACGTTGTTCCTTGCCACAGGGATCCTTCTCACCACATCATCACCAGCAGCTCAGCTCTGGCGCATCATCTCCAGCCTGGCTGCGACCGATCCTGGTGTTAACCCTTCTGCCACTCTGAACAGCTGTTAATCAGATGATTATTTTTTAGTAAAACAGCCCCAGATTTTAACTGGGAAAAACGTAGGTTTCTGATAATTAACGGAGCTAAGACACGTCCCATAAATTAACAAATAATCCTATTTAGCAGTACTCTGTCTACACAGCCCTGAGTAATGAAAGCTTGATAAATCATTAAAGATCAGTCTTGATTTCATGAGCACATGACAATATATTTTTTTTTTTAATTCTTTTGGCCTGTATCATGGCAATTGCATAATGCTAGCAAAGGGCATAACCAGAATTACGGACATCTTTAGGCAACAATAAGAGTGCTGCCTTTGTATAAACTGCCTTTAAGGGAAAGTGTGACCTTAGTCACTTGTGGAAAACGTGGTATTTTTTTCCTGTTCAGTCAGTACAATACCACTGAGGAAGGGAGCTAAGCAGGCTTGTAGAAGATAAAGTGCAAAAATGGCGAGAACAGCTTTGTTGAAAAGACTTCACTTCCCAAAGCTAAAAGGAGAGGATGGGTGAGGAGCAAGGGTGATTTGAAAATATCTGAGTTCTCCTGGAGTGCCTTGGCTTATAAGTGTTTGCTCCCAGCTTGAAGGTGGCACCTTCTTCAAACTGCAACAGAAGCCCCATTCATGGCCATCCCATGGCCAGATGGCAGCGTGTCCTGGGTTGGCCTTGAAGCTGTCAGAACGTGTGAGGGTCATTTCATCAGAAAAAACCCCAACAGGTCAGGTGAGATACTTGCCATGCTGTCTTCTGGCCTGTCTCATCGCCAAGGCATTGCAGCAGCACGTGCTTATGCCCTGCTTTAGCAGCAGCACTGCTCTGGGGGCTTACAAAGGGCACAACAACAAAGAGCTGACATCAAGACCCAGCTTTTCTGTGGGATCTGGACAGTCCATCAAAGGATGCAGCACAAGCCTTTGGTAAAGATAGGCACTGGAGCTCCTTGGTCAGTGTTACAGAAGGACAAGCAACCTGCAGAGATAAACTGAAGAGGCAGGTTGCTGTTTGTGGTTTCTTGCTTCCCACTTGAGCAGGTCCACTGCAGCTCTTGGGAACCACTTCAGCAGGCTGAAGCCCCTGCCGCCTTCAGAAAAGAGAGATGTGAAGCGCTCTTCAGTGGGAGAATGAAGTGAAAACCACTGTCATCCTTCCATGGAAGGTCCTGCTCATTTCTCAAGGTTAACAAGGCTTGTGTGTAGAATATAATTGATTTTTCCAGTGCTTTTTCTGACGTCATTCTCAGAGGCCCTACAAGCATGTGCACTCCAGACCACCTGCCTGGGTTATTACCTGTCTGCAGAGTCTGCAGCCAGAGATGCTGCTTTTCACAAGGGGCTTGGATGGACTTAGAATGCTGCAGCTCCGTACCACGGCACTCGCTGCCGTGCTGACCTCCCGCAGCGATGCACTGCTGCTAGTACCAGGCTGGTGCTCCTCAGCCTAAGGCTGAATTCCCAGCCTGACTTCCTGCGCATTTGCAGGCACATCACTCTCGGACTAGGCCCCATGTGGACAACATGACGGCCTTGCTCAGCGTGGGAAGGGGAGGAACAGATCCATAAATAACTAGGATGCACTCAGTTTCTTCAGTTGATGGGGAAGCACTTGCTGGGAAGGAATTGCTCCAAAAGTTTTATGCGTATTGACTTTCTGGGCTGAAAGCACGAGTTTGACTTCAAATGAGAAATAATTGGTCGTTCAGTCTTTCAGAAGGTAGCTAAACGAATACTTCTTGTCCACCCGAGAGATAGCGAGGCGTCTCCCTAGTCAGCTCAGATCTTCCACAAAGTTGTTACAAGCACTTCTTTTCTGCTACAAGGAATAAAAACCTGAATAAACAGCAATAAAAAGTGATGGAAGACCCACAAGCTACATGCATGTTCTGAGTCTGGAGGAGATAAACTTCTCCAGACGTTTTTAATGAAATGTAGGTGCTGTCCTAGAGCGTGTTGCAAGGGGAGGTGGGCTGCTATGGGGTGCCTTTGGAATAATGGCCTCTCTAGCAGGAGAGAAGCAGTTGCTACTTTCTTACTCGCATTTCAATTGTGTGCTTAAATAACATCGAAGTTCCTTTTCCTCTCTTAAATCATATTTTATTGTTACTAAGAGAGTGATTCTGTGCAGTCCCGTGTTCCTGCGGGTTTTTCAGCACTGACTACAGCAATACCATCAGCACACCAGAGACGTCTCTCAGCACCTAGCAGGAACAAGTCCTTAACTACTGAACACTTTATTCTTTTTCTTTTATTATCATTATTATTATTATTGGGCTTCAAGAGAAGCTAAGAAATTTAGAAAGGCTTTGGCTGCTTCTGCGTAGGACTTGGGGATGAGTGTCCATGCGAAAATCAGGAGAACAGAAGAGAAATGAAGCCCTGGAAACTGGAGATGCCTTCTCTTAAAATCCAATTATCTGCTGGGAAACAAGAAACAAAGAGGAGAATAATTGAAGGGGACAGTACAGGAAAATCTGTCTTTGTAGTGCAGTAAGTAGGGCATATTTCAGCTGCCTGGCTGTTGCACACACATCGTTATTTATCTGTTGGTGGCTCATTTCTGACATTATCACTAACTTGGTACCACAGTCTGTTGTCCATCATCCATGTTAATTTGAAGATGCAGCATCTCCTGCTCGATCTCTTTTACTTCAAGAACACAACAAACCAAACAACCAAGTTGTCTTGTGAAATAACTTGGCTCCCAGAAATATGTGTTTGCAAAATCTGTTTAATCCTTTATAATCTGTTTAATCACTTGACTCGGAAGAAAATGCCTCTCAAATGGAATTGCTTTTATGTGGATGCTGAAAAGCTGCTAGCAGAGGAATTTTCCTAGGTTCTCACAATATTCTGTGAGAATCCTGCCTTTCTCACACGTGTTATGAGAAACAGTAGGACGGTTTTGTAAACTAGACTAGCACATGGTGTTTCGATAAGTTCTGTTTATGGTACATTGTAAAAATATTTTGAAATAGGTGCTGTAGGACTTTAACCAATCACCCTAGGAGATGGGTGATCACTGACCAATCGCCCTATGGGGCTGGGGTATAAAAATGGGGTTGTAAATTAATGAAGTTGCTTCTTTTGCCTGCTCTTGCTGAATTTATATGTTGCTGCATCTCTCCACTCCTGGCATAAACAGCGACATTTGGTGACCCGCGACGTGTCCGACCCGCACCAGCCGAAGCCGAGCAGCTCTCGGGAGGTACGCAACCCCCCCCTCCTTCTCCCCCCCAGCTCCGAGGTTCGCGGCCGGGACCAGTCCAGGCACCGGGGTATTAGAAAAGCCCTGCCGAGATGGGGACTTGCGACTTGAAAGAAAGCGTGGTGCTGTTGGCCTGGAAGAATTTCCTGGCCACCAAAAAGAGCGCTGTTCTGGAGGACACCCTCCGCGCTCTTTTGCAATGGGCAGCTGAGCACCAGTTTCTCCTGAGCTCTGACACCGCCTTTGATTTAAAGCTGTGGCGGCAGCTGGGCACCAGGCTCCATCGTGAGCTCCCCGACGGGGACGACACGCTGCTAGACTTGTTTCGCACTTGGAGAGCTGTATTTGCTGTGCTTCTAAAGTCTGAAACTGGCGACGGGGGAGGGGTGCCGGCTTCACAGGGGGACGCCGCTAAGGGGGACGCTGCTGAATTCAGTGTAGCAGCCGACGGCAGCCGCACCGAGGAGCCGTCTCCGGCCCCACAGGATCCGGTGCCAGTCCTACAGCCCGTTCAGGGGCAATACACCTGGCCCCGGGATTATGTTCCCCCCAAATACCCGACGCCTGCAGAGCAGCTCGCGGAAACGCTTAAGCAGAGCGATGGCTCGGAGCGCCCCTCGCTCCTTAGCCCAGCGGCTCTGGTCTCCTCCGCGCCGCTCCCTTCGGCAAATATAACAGTGCCGGTCGTTCCCACGGCCTCTACAGTTGTCCGGCCCGGTCTAACGGTGACCTGGAGCTCCACGGCTGCACCCAGGTTTTCTACGCGCGCGCCCGCTGCATTCCCGCCACCCTGGAGTTTTCCACGAGCGCCCGCGGCGCCCGGCAGCTCCGCGCACGCGCCCTTCTCTGGGTGTTTTCATGCGCAGGCGCAGCCGCACATGATGGACCTGTTAACGCAACGGCTGGCAGTGATGGAAGAATATCTGCCGAGGATATCTCAGCAGCTCGCGGAATTTTTCGAGGCGTTCCTGCGGGCGACCGCTGAGAGAGCCGTGCCGGGCCGACCCGGGCCGGAAGTGCCGGCTCCGGGAATTCCGAACGCGGAAGTGGCGACGGCTCTCGCGGCGGAACCGGCAGCGGCGGCGGAACAAACGGCGGCCCCGGTGGAGGCGGAGACGGCGGCTCCGGCGCCGCCGGCCGAGCTGACGGCCCCGACTCCAGCAGCGGAGGCGGCTCCGTCACAAGATCCGCCTGCGCCGCCGGCAGCGCCCCAAACTGCGCCGCCCCAGCCGGCTGCCTTGCTGCCCCCTGCGCAACCGACTGCGGCCCCCACCGCCGTACCGCCCTCCAGCCCGGCACCCGTGCCCTCCCCGCCTCCATTGTTCGTGCTGGGGTCCTCCGGGAAACCCCTGCCTGACGATTCAGGCAGTGACACAGAGGGCACGCCTGCCTCAAGGTGGAAGGCTGCGGTAGCCGAACAGCGGAAGAAGCGGTTGCTGCAGGGCCATCCTTGGACACTCCCAGGCTGTACCGTAACTGTCCGCCCAAGAAACGTCAGGCGTTTCTGGGAGTCGGTTAAATTGCGGGCTCTAGAGGAGGGCAACTGGGCTCTATTAGACAAACTGGGACTGCCAGAGAGGTCAGGGGAATTTATGCGGGATCAGGAGACTGCTGTGACGCCTCAAAAGGGCGTGCCACCAACTCAAGGCGATAGTAACACCCCACAAGGGGATGTCCAAGCCTATCCTGTGTTTAAGGCTGCCCCAAATTCAGGTCAACATGATAGACATGACGTTTTTGCTTGGAAGGTTGTACAAGATTTACAATCCAAAGTGGCACAGTATGGGCTTAATTCTCCTGAACTCATGCAACTTCTTAGAGTGCTGAATGCTGATCTGCTTGTTCCATTTGATATTAAGCACTTAGCTCAGATTATACTTCAACCTGTACAACTTGAAATTTTTGAGACTACCTGGAGAAAGATGTCTGAGAAGGCTGCACTACAAAATAGGCAATTGCCTTCCACTGACATTAGACATGAAGTTGAAGTAGATGCCTTTATGGGACTTGATAACTACTCTAATCCTGATTTCCAGGCCACCTGGCCCCCTCAGGTCATAGAGCAGGCTCAAAAGGTTGGCATGGGAGCTCTATTTAAGACCATGAACATGGATACTCCCGACACACGGTATACAAAAATACACCAGGGGCAGACAGAGCCATTTTTACGCTTTGTAGAAAGGGTTGCTGCTGCCTTTGAGAAGCAGGTTGCAGATGACTCATTGAGGCGGATGCTGCACATACAATTAGCAAGAGATAATGCCAATGATGAGTGTAGAAAAATCATCGATGCTCTACCAGGGGAGCCTACACTCACAGATATGGTTGAAGCCTGTGCTAAGGTGGGGTCTGGGAACCATGAAAGGTCTGCTTTGGCTGCGTTTCTGCCGTCTGTTCACGCATCTTCTGATCGTGAACCGAAGCAGCCCAAAGCTGGGAGCAAACGGAAAAGGGCTAAATCAAGGCAAAAGGAAAACGCAGGGACCCCCCAGTGCAAGAGGTGTCAAAGGCCAGGTCATCGTGCAGAATACTGCAGATGTCTGCGCCATGCTGTTGTTTGCCCCAAACCTTGTGTGGTGATAAGGTCTGGAAAGACCTGTCTGGAAGGGAGAGGTGTTGATTGCTTTTAATGTCTCTGTGCCCCCCTTTGGCTCCTTGCAGACATGATTTAACAAAAGGAAGAGATAGGTTCTGCATAGGTGGGACTCTGTCTTTTCTTTAGTTAAGTGCTCCTGCTGACTGCATCATGGGGGTGGTAGATGGCAGGCGCCACACTACTTCTAGCTCATGGAGCTTATGTAAATCAACACCACTTCCTGTGGAAGTTGGGAATGCCACCCAGATACCTCAAGGGTATAAAAGGGACAGAAAAATATTGATTGGTGTGCACCCACCACCGAAGAACTGAAGACTTGGATTGATCGAGTGAGATGTCGCTGGATCCACGGGTGGTGATAATCTTTTCTCTTTATCTTACTCTCTATTTTTCTTACTTACTACCTCACCTCTCCTCTCTTTTCTTCTTCTCTGATAACTTTCTTCCTCTTCCTCAAAATTCGGTTGCGCCGTAAAATAATCGCCTACAAAGATTGACTCTTTTATCCGTACTGTTTGTTGATTGTTCTATTAGGGAGAGCTAATAAACTGTTTTGTTATTGTTCCTCAGAGTCAGTGTTGTGACTCTGCTGCCCCGGCCGCCCTGTCGGGCAGGTACAGCCTCTTTCAGGGGATCGCAAAGATTCACCTCCCTCGTTGTCCACTGAGTGGGACGAGACACATGCCGACGGTCGGCCTCTGCCGGGAAACTCACACCGGGGTGCAAAAAGGGGGAATTGCTCTCCGATGCAGGTGATCCCCCAGGGAATGGCACAGACACAGGCCTACCCAGCCACCTTAGAGACGGCAGCCCAGGATCAGCCGGGGGCGACGTCTATACCACAACAACAGTCGTCCTAGATTCTAGTCGTATTTATAAGGTCCCTTTGAATGCATATGGACCCCTAGGTCAGGGACTCAGTGCAATGCTCGTGGGAAAACCTAATGTTACCCACCAAGGGATCTTTGTGCACCCAGAAGCTATCGATGATGACTTTACAGGCCAGATTCATGCTATGGTTTCCACGCCCAATCCCCCTGTTACTATCCCTGAAAAGACCTGCATTGCTCAATTAATGCCTTTTAAGTCATGTGTCCCCAGGACAGAACAACAAGTTTGCAACGATAGCGGCAGTGGACCTACGGGACTTCCTCAGATCTTCTGGACTGCAGACATCTCTAGCCAACGGCCACAGATGACATGTACCCTAGTCCTGCCAAACGCTTGTCCGCCCCAGACTCAGCTTCGAGGTTTGATCGATACGGGTGCTGATGTAACGATTATCTCCTTCTCTGCGTGGCCTCCTTCATGGCCTTTAGCCCCTGTGGGATTGGCCATTTCAGGGTTAGGAGGAACCGCACAGAGCTATTTAAGCGAACGACCTGTAATGGTAAAAGACCCAGAGGGACACACAGCTACAATTCGGCCTTATGTTACTAATGCTCCAGTCAACCTCTGGGGGTGGGACGTGCTGGCAGCTTGGGGGGTACGAATTGGGACACATTTTTGATAGGGGTCACTGTGCGTCAGGGCGCACAGTTTCCTATGCTGCCTTTGCGGTGGCTAACGAACAGACCGATCTGGAAAAACAGGGAAAGCCATTGTTACCTGGAAGGAGGGGTCTGAGTGTCAGGTGCTGGAAGGCCACGAGTCAGGCTCTGCCCAGCTGGTTGAATTGAAGGCTGTTGCCATGGCTTTTCAGCGGTTCTCTCAGGTGCCTTTGAATTTGGTTACTGATTCTGCTTACGTAGCAGATAGAACCCAACGCTTGGATTGTTCACTTCTAAAGGAAGTGAATAATGCGGCTCTGTTTTCACTATTGCAAACTTTGTGGTGTGCAAGTCAAGCTCGAGCGCATCCATACTACATTCTGCACATTCGAAGCCACACCAGTTTGCCAGGTTTTATAACAGAAGACGCGGCAGTTCTTGCACCTATGGGGCGTAGACCACACTTTTGGTATTCCACATTCTCCTACCGGCCAAGCTATTGTTGAACGCGCTCATGGCACTTTGAAGCGTGTTTTGGAAAAACAGAAAGGGGGAATGCATGGAGAAACCCCACAGAGCCGACTAGAAAAAGCTTTGTATACAATCAATCATCTCACAGTGCCACCAAATTCAAATAATCCTGTTATTCTGAATCATTTTCTCTCATTGCAGTCGTCAGGCAAGATGCACCTGCCTTGGGCAAAAGTCTGGGTACGGGATCTGCTCACCAACAATTGGGAAGGCCCGCATGAGCTTATTGTTTGGGGTCGTGGGTATGCTTGCGTTTCCACAGATACTGGGGTACTGCAAGATGTGTTCGCCCTGACCTGCGGCACCAGAGACAGAACAGGCAACCTCCAAATGCTGACCAGAATGCAGATCATCAACCAAATGATCCTTCTGGTGATGACCAGGATACCGACCATCAGGCAGATGGTCCTTCCACAAGCAGAGACTGGGATGGTCCTTCCACAAGCAGAGACTGGGATGGTTCTTCCACAAGCAGAGACTGAACTTTAAGTTTCTTTTGTTATGGAGTCAGAAAATTAAGGCCCTTAAGGCTATATTAGAATCAATAACTGATGTAAATTTCTATTTAAGATTAATACCTGATAGAATTGTGATATAGAAGTTTGTTTGCTAGATGTATTTCCTATGGCATCACTGGAGACTCTCTGCCCATTTTAAGGCAGCATCTGTTTTGGGCTCTGTCTGGTAACTGGCCATTACCAGACCGACCCCTTATCAGCATCCGATTTAGGCTCTGTTTGGTAACTGGCCATTACCAAGCAGATCCCTTATGCTGCGTTTGTTCTCCCTTCTGCAAGACTACCCGCAGAGGATTGCAAACGATACCTTTTTGGTCTTTAAACAAAAAGGGGGAATTGTGGATGCTGAAAAGCTGCTAGCAGAGGAATTTTCCTAGGTTCTCATAATATTCTGTGAGAATCCTGCCTTTCTCACACGTGTTATGAGAAACAGTAGGACGGTTTTGTAAACTAGACTAGCACATGGTGTTTCGATAAGTTCTGTTTATGGTACATTGTAAAAATATTTTGAAATAGGTGCTGTAGGACTTTAACCAATCACCCTAGGAGATGGGTGATCACTGACCAATCACCCTATGGGGCTGGGGTATAAAAATGGGGTTGTAAATTAATAAAGTTGCTTCTTTTGCCTGCTCTTGCTGAATTTATATGTTGCTGCATCTCTCCACTCCCGGCATAAACAGCGACACTTTTAAATGTCAGTTTTATTTTAGACAGTAAGGTGCTGGGTGAAAGGAGCAGCTCAGTGCCAGCCTGCCTTTGTGAAGGTTATTCTGAGGAAGGAGGAGTTCAGAGACCCCAAGAGACCTAGTGCAAGGGCCCCGCCGTAAGAGAGTGGCAGGGAGAGGGTGAAACCAGCAGCACTTGGTGCCCGGTGGGTCCCTTCCAAGTCCTAGTCAAACTTTGGCCTTGTTGTCCTCTCCATGGGAGGTGGGCTCTGTGCTGAAGGCCACAGGTCGTTACTGCTTTGCTGGGTCTCTTCTCACCGTTATCCTGCGCAGGCTGTTTGGGGATTGGGGAGATCTAATCTAAATGTGACCGTGACACTTGCTTTGAAGCATGTGTTTAAATGTCACTGTGGAAACCAGGAACAGTGGTGAGCTTTTTGGTCTCATCATGTTTGTTGAAGAGTTACTAGACATATTCATTTCATTCTACACCATCAGCAGTGTTGTAGTGCATGTTAACTGGTAGCAGCAGGGCACGATGTGGTTAACATGGCCTGAGTGAAAGCTGGAAGGATAAGGAGCAGCAGAATTTAGAAGGCCGCTCTTTACGACGATGGATTGCAGGCTTCTCATGCCTGATGTGCAGAACTCTGGATGCGTCGGGGCAGCTGCCAGGGTGCCAGGAGCACAGCTCACCAGCCCAGCTTCACATAGGCTGAGATGGGGCTGAGGACAAACAGAAGCTCAGTGGTCCAGTTGGGCCAGTTAGCTTGGGTTCAGCCCAGTAACAGGCATTGGAGCTGTGACTCAGGTACAAGAGTGGGAGTGGCAGGAAGGTTTAACTGATGCTGGGTGGGTGCAGGAGGCTCATGGGGATGTGCACCAGCTCTGGCTCCCCATCCTCAGGGACAGGAGGAGGTATTACAAGGCCAGGCAAGGTGCCTCTCTAAACTGGCATCCTGCTTCCTACAGCAGCTACTCCCAACTGCTCCAAGAGGTTTGGGAGGAGCAGAACAGGGTCTGTATTTGGTGAGCGAGGCAAATATGAGCTTCTCTTGTCCTCCTCACTGCCCCAGCTCCTGGAATACTGCAGGCACATTGGTATTTCCAAAATGAGCTTTCTTATGTTTTGCAAAGTTTACATCCGAATACACCACACAGAACTGTATTTTATTATGGTAGATTCATAATAGCCCCTTGTTTATATAGATACTAAAATGTGACACTTGAATGTGAAGCAAAATATCTCTGCATAGTCTATTTGTGAATGCTGACTTTTTGGTAGGGTAATGCATAAAGCTATTGCTGTCATCTCATTGCTGATGACTGGAAAATGGAAGGATGGTAATTGTCACCATTTCCAGCAGAGTTATTATTTTCATTGAATTGTTGTGCCTGGCATGACGTGTGCTCCAGGTGCCTGTGCCTGTACAGTCCTCATGTAACGGAAGGTGAGGACGGACGCGGCAGTGGGGGTGGCATGAAGCTGTAGTCAGGTGGGTGCCTGTTACCTGGCATTTTGTGTGCAGATGAAAATTAAATCGGTGGTTGGTTAGTTGATCAAAATGCCAGTGACAAATCTTCGGTCCGAGAAGAGATTTAGCATAAATAGTACATAAATCTTTGCATTACCAGTAACATCGGAGTTTTGGAAAGATACTGTTTCAGAGGAAGCGCAGTGAGCCTTGAATAGACTCAGTGACACACAAGTTTCCTATCCCCTTGTCTGTTCAGTTAAATGGATTTCGCTGTAAAGAACAGTTTTGCTTTGAAGCATGCTTTAAAGCACAGTCTAGTGAGCAGAATTCAGTTCATATGAAGTATGCAGTTCTGAATACAAGTCATCTATTTCTTAAAGAAAAATAGATTTTTTAGTACTTATCTTTGGTGTACTTATTGATACAGATTCTGAGGCACTCAGCATTTAAACCACGGTGTTAAGTTTGCGTTATAAAGGATGTAAAGAAATGGACTAAGAGTAGGCTTAGGAAACCCCAAGCTGCATGTGTTCATCTAAATTTTGATGTGGGAAGTTTGTGTCTCTCTCCTTTTTGAGCCGATGGGTGGAAAGCAAAGAAGAACGTTGGTGGCTGAGCCCAAAGGGCACATCCCAGCCCAGCGCCCGGGAGAGCTGTGTGGGGGTGCGGAATGAGGAGCCACGGTGGCTCCCAAACTCCAGAAAAGAAACATTTTCTCTCTTGCGGCACAACGAGCTGGTACTGCAGCAGCATCTCGGATTTCTGTTTGTTGCGCTCTGGTTTTTTTTTGTCTTAAATAAGTGAAGTTGAAGAATGACCGAGGCAGAGCCGCAGCATGCTGTCTGGGTCTTTTGTTCTAAAAATGCAAGCGATCGTTCGCATGAGTAAACACAAATAATAAATATGCATTGCCTCTCTGTGCTCAGTAAAATAATATCCTGGTTTGGTGAACCCCCAGTGGCACGTCACCCCTGAGCGAAGGAAACATCCATCTAAAAAACTCCTCGGGTGAGCAGGAGTCTGCAAAATACGGCACTCAACCTTTACGCAAAATCTCATCATCATCAAAGATAAAATGATTTAGTGAAGGACAAAAAGGCTGTTGGGGTTTGGTGCTGTATTTACATTTCCATTTGGAATATAAATTGTGCTGAAGATTGTGTTTGCTCGGTTCTTTATGAAGCTGCCAATGCTCCTATCAGGCCAAGCAGCAGTTGACTCATCTGACCCTGGAGGAAAAATTGCTGACAGCTTAGTGTACTTTTAATGCTCAGTCAGGGATTACCTCTGTGCCAGCACAGCCTAGAGCCTTGGCTGGCTTATCAAAAGTGGAGATACTGGAGCGTTTCTCTCGGTAGAGTTTCCCATTGAAGGCGTTGTAAAGATCCTTGGATCACATTGGCAGGAGGAACAAGACTTCTACAGGAAGGAAAAACACTGACGGGAGGTATTGTGGTGTTTGGGATGCGTAAATGGCTCATGAGCTGCGTGCACAGGTAACCTGGTATGTTCCTGAAGGAACAGTGGATGTGATTCAGGTGGAGAGCAAGGAAACTAGTTGGGATGTGTCCAGAAATAGTAAGGTTTAATAAACTGTAAAATAGTATTTTGTAAAACCTTAGTGCAAATGAAAGTATGGCTGTTTATACAGACAGCTGGTTGCAAACACTGGAACAATCAGGGTTACTCTGGTGAAATGCTTTGGGGCGCAAGAATTCAGGGAACTTCTAAGCAGCAGATTAGTGAAGGGTGCAAAGGTGACAGTGAGCAGCTCATTTCCAGTCTGTGTGATGTGGTGGCCTCCCTGCTAAAATATGAGCATTTCTAATTTTTCCCTACTTAATATTCATTTTGGAAAAGAACATCCTACCGTGGTGCAGTGGCTGCACAAACCAGGACTTCATCCAGGAGAAAAAGCTTTGGTTCTCTCTTCATCCTGTGACGCTAGCTCTGCCTGTCTCCGGTCACCACTTGGCAACAAATCCCTTTTTCAGAGGATCTTCTGTTGGTGGTGCTTCTGAGCGGCTGTGCAGCGGACATGCTCGCAGCTTCTCCCACCCAGGTGCTTGTCTGCTTGGTGTTCAATGCTGCTGGCAGCCCGTGGCACACTTACTCTCCGTGCTCCTGTGCATCTGCTTGGAGGGGTATGGAACACCTCACAAGGGCTGATGTTGCCTCCTAGTAATGGATTTGTTTTAGTCTTTCCCAGTGGTAGCAGATAGGAAGTTCTCAGCTTCGCTTTTCATCATTGTTTTTCTTTAAAGAAAAGTTAGAAGATAAGTTCTTTTAAGAAGAGTTCTGAAACCCGTTTGGTTGAATTTTACATAGCAGATGATTAGAGGAATGTCCCGTGTATTCCCAGCTGGTGCCGGTGACGTTTCAGGCTATTCTGTCTGGTTATTATTCTATTGCAAATACTCAAAATCCCTTAAAGACTAAAGCTTTGGTTTGTTTGTCTGTGGAAACTCAGTGATGACTCTGTTTTGCTTTGACTTCTTTTTCTGTTTTCATTTGGAGATACGAGTGAGAGATGGCCCTACTGTTGGACCTTGTTAAGATGCGAAAGCTTTTGTCAATGGAGGTAGCTTATGGGTTTTTTTGTGCTATGTGCAATGCTTTTAGTATGCACAAGGACTCTTTCTGCCCAATGGGAGAACTAAAATCCAGCTGCTTTGGAATGTTTGAAAGCTGTTTTGGTATTTATGGTTTTGTTTTGTTTCTCCTGACTGTGTGCAAACCAATAAAGATGAACAGTTGAGTTTGTCAGTGTCAACTCCAGGACAGAGACGTTCCACGTATGATGGATCTGTGCAGTTACTGTCACCTAATGAATTCACAGAGACTTTTGAGCAGCACCAGCTCTAATTGCCTTATTAATCTTACAAAATTATGCCCCTTTCTAACTTTTGTTTAGAGTCAGTCAGCATAAAAAAATTCTTCCTGCTGAAATAACTTCATAGGCAAAGTTCAAGTGAGCAATTAGTGATGGCATCTGCTTTTGAGTTATTATCTCAGCTCATGGTGGTTCAGTTAATAACCTTTTAAAATTCTGAAGTACATCCCCAGGCAGCTGTATGTCTGTTTCCCAAATCTACTGCGCCGTTCGAAGCAGTCGCCTTTCTGGGACCATCTGCTTCTCTTCTCCAAAGACTCTGTAAAATCCTTGTCAACCCTTTGAATGCCCCTTATGCTTCCTGCCGTGGAAGAGTGTAGAGTGAAGGCACAAACAGGAAAATGATGGGAAGAGTCTAATGCTGATATTAAAGCAGGTTTGCATTCAAGGGCCCCTGCAGAAATAAGTTTTATGCCTGAAAGCCCCATGGTGCAGCGGTATTTACGTTTATCAGCAGAGCCCAGGAGAAGCCATTCCAGGAATACCGGACAGCTTGTTAAAATTGGCATGCTGTTGTCAAGTGCCTATCACAGTCCTGATTCTTTCACTCCACAGAGCTATATAAAACCTAAACAGCATCAAGGCTGCACGTTTTTTCAATTATTCCTTGAACAGGTCTAGGGAATCATGGCAAAGCTTTCTCTTTCTTCTAGTATCCCCCTTGGGTGCAAGTCCTCTTCTGGACTCTGTTTCCTGAACGCTGAGGCTCTCCCTAGAAGGTGTGATCAATCATAGATCGCTGGATTTATGTAATTTTTGAAGTTTTGACTGTGATAAATCAAACCCATATTGGAATATATGAGCATAAACTTACAAAGTAGTGGTGAGAACCCCCAGTCCTGCTCAAAAGAAATCAGGTAGCTGTGCAAGGCTTTGAAAATCTGTGGTGTTTTTGCGAACACATGGCACAAGTGAATGTTTGGAGTCTAAGAGCTTTCGCCTTACGTTGCATTTTGGTCCGAGTTTCACATCGGGAGGTACCTCTGTACTGTCTCACCGATGCACTTAGAGCACTTGGGGTGCCCAGGTTTCTTCCTCTGTGCTTCCAAGAGCTGAGGAGCAGCTGGTTGGTTGGGATGTGCAACTACTCCCAGGAGCTCAGCACTTGTTCCGGTTCCAAACATATGCTGCCATTTCCATTGCCATCTTCGAATTTGTTAGGAAAAGGAAGCTTTAAGATCAGCCTTTTTTTGTTGCTTTGTTTTGTTAAAACCGGTTAAAACAGCAACTCTAGCAGGTTGAGCTCCCTGTATTTTGAATTGCATTCCTTTTTTAATTACAGAGAACCTGGAATTATCATAAAGGAGACGGTGCGGTTTTTTTGCCCACTCTCCAGGTGGGAGAGAACACCAGAACTCTACGTCTCTTCTTCCCTGGAACATTCTCTCCGAATGGCTCTGGTGTTGCAGGAGAGGGGGGGAGGCTTCCACTGGAGGCTGCAGAGATGCAGTCCCCTTCACAAGCACCCGCGTCCAAATGTCAGCGTGCGGGCACAGGTCTCTGGAACCTGCCCATTCTGGTGGAGCTCACCTGGTTCCATTGCAGAGCTTGCAAAGGAAATGCCACGACTTCCAAACAAAGGAATGTTGTTTTTCCAGTCTCACTTCAGAACCAACATCACTTTGCTGCTTTCAAAACCAGGCTTACTCACTTCTTTGATTTATCTGTATTATTCAGGCTGTAGACCTTGTTTGTAGTTCCTTATGCAAAATTCAACACAGTTGCTAAATTTGTGGCCCGTACATTTGCATTTCATTTTCAATCAGATACTTTTGTTTGCTTCGGTCTTATAAAATATTCTCAAAGGGCAGAATTAATATTTCACTACTGTATTCAGCTACTGCTAATGTCGCTGATCAGGAAAATAATTTTTTATAAGAACTGCGGAACTGTGGTCAGGGTGGGTTTTATCCAGAAACTGCTGAGTAGAAAATGGCCAAGTATTTCAGCAGGCTTTGTCTCAGACTTTTATGAGAGTGTTTCTATAGGAATCTGGCAATCAAGCCTCTTCTAGCTTGCAATGTCTGTCTGATAGAAGATGATAGTATATTCACTTTTAGGGAGACAGAGAAGTTGAGCTAAGAAAAAAATAAGGCTGACCCCTTACTGATTATATATGCTATTTGTAATGAAGCAGACAAAAAAACCAGCAGGAGTTGTCTTCCTCCACAGACTGTAGATTTCCAATAGTATCACCTAGATCCTTTGGGAATTCCGACCGAGGAAGAGCAATTGCCGATTTCTGCCAAAATGCATTTACTTGAAAACTAGGATTTTTTTCCAGTCTACTCCTGTAACATTCCTACTCATTTATGACAGATATGAAAATTAACTGAGACATATATTAAAAGTTGGATTAGCCAGGTGCAGTTACACTGCTTCGTGGAAAACTCAAATGGCTGGTTTTAATGTTATCAGAGATCTCCACAGAAGGAAGACTCTGGAGCACTCTAAGCGTGAAGTAATGAATAAGTGCTCATTTTCTATAGTGGCTCTTCCTCAGGCATTATCCCTTCATTTGCTGGAGCATCTGTGTAACTGATTATGGCCCCATCCCCCTTCATTGTCTGCAATCTTCCTAGGAAAACCTGTTAGATAGGAGGAATTAACAGTGGGAAATACTGGAATTCCAGTTTTATTTAGCACAGTCAAAAGTGTGAAAAAAGCTAATTGAATGCTTTCATCTCCATGACTAATGAGAGATTAAGTTACTGCAGAAATATGCCCCAGGGTTCTACAAACTGTAACTAAGAATAACACCCTTGATAAGTTTGAAGATAGTTCAGCGTTGGCACAGGGAGCGTCTCGCTGCAGAGAGCTTTGCAAGCGCTCCAGGAGAGCATCGCCACCATACTCAGGAATAAAGAGATGATCTCTAAGGTCTCTTCCAACCTAAACCATCCTGTGATTCTATGGAAGATGTGGAAAAAGGGTCAGAGGTGGAGATGAGAAGGGAAACTTTCTCCATTCCCCATCTCTGGAACTTTCCGTGTCTTATGAAGGCCAGAGACTCCTGATAGATTTCCTTTCTATTTCCTTCTCACTGTTCTTCCTTAGGAACATAAAGAGTGAAAAGTTTAAAAACCGTTTTCCCAAAGTAGCTTGCTAGCTGTGGCTCCTTTGCCATAAGTGTACAAGTTTGCTTTCCGTTTCTCTGTTTTCATTTACTTAATTCTTCTTACTTTTCACCCAGGTGGTTTGTTCAGCTGTTCTGGGATACATACCAAAGAGTTTTAATTGTTTTCACTTAAGAAATATGATTAATTTTTTTTTTTTTTTTTTGCCCAGGGATCACCACTAATTTTAGATGTGCATTTGATTTCTCTTTATTTGCCATCCTGTGTCTAATTTAGTCATCTCCCAGCTCAGATGTGACATTTCTGGAATTATGTCACTATACACTGATGTTCTCAAACCCACCCAGGGACAGTTTTGCTTCCTCTGCTGGTGGGACAGAGGCAAAGCTGAGATGAGCTGGCAAAGCTGAGCTGAGACCATCAGGCAGTTTGGGACCACACTATCGGGGCTTCACCTGATGTCAGGTTGGCACAGAATGACAATGGCACGGTGGCGACAAGTTAGGGAGGAAATGGGGCTGCTGGTTGGTATGGGGAAGCAGTAGCTTTTTTGATAATCGTAGTGCCTACTTCTGTAAGGATCTGAGCACGATGCATTTACTCCTGTAAATGTAACACTCATACATAGGGGAACTTAAATCTTTTAAACCTCTTACGGAGTGGGGATTTCACTGCACCTTACTCTGAAATTCCTTCCTCTTTCTTTGGAAGATGCCTTATCTACCAGAGTGGATTAAGGAACAGCATGAAGTATTTGTTGCTGAGTAGGAAGTAACTTTAAATTTAATTTCTATTTAAAGCTACAATGAGTTGACATAATCTCTGAGAACACATTTGTAGGAATCTCTTGAGGGGACTGCTTTACTTTCTGAGTAGAACTCAGGGGCACAGTGTGTGTACGCACATGTGTGCAAGTGTTTCATTGCAAAAAAAAAAGCAGGTTACTTCCTGAAATTAACTCATCTTTGGGTTTTGGTTTGATGGGTTGTAAAGATGTAGCAGATCAAAATTCCTGACATTCATTGTGAGTCAGTAATAATATTTAGGTGTCAGATACCAGAGGAGGGCTGTCAGGCTGTTCTGGGAGCCAGAGGAGTTCCTGTTCCAGTGACAGCAGATCCACTGGCGCAGCTTCAGTGCGCTCCTTGTGTGACACCTGATGACAGGAGAGCCTGAGAGTGAGAGGGAGCATCCCGAATTCCCAGGCTGTTTTCATCTCTTGCCCGTGGTTTTCTGCACTTCAGCTGACACAGAGTTTATAAGGTGCTCCTGAAAATCACATTCATTTTTAATTCAAGAGAAAAATGCATGTGAAATTCATGAGCTGACTTTGGGACAAGTTTTGCTCAGACTTAGTTGTGTTGCAGGTGAGCTTGCAAAAATCCATAATATTTTCAACAGTCAGTGATACATTTTTCCGTTCTTAACCTTGCTTGGACCAATAGCCACCAATGTGGCAAATTCTCAGGTAGCTATACCCCAGGGTAGAGCATAGATTTGTGCATTTACTTGAAAGAAGCAGCAGTAAACAATTTTGCTTTTGCAGAACGAAATTTTGCTTGCTGCCCTCCGCTCCACAGTATGCAGTAAGATTACTTGTACTAGTGCTCTTTTAAAACCACCTTACATAACAATTCTTTATTTGGCCTGAGCATCACTGTGCAGACAATTAACAAAAAGCATCTCTTTTAAAAACAATTTGTAAACTGTGGAGAGTATGAATGAGGTCTGAATATCACATTAGACATAAAAATGAGGAATAATAGTGATGGTGAACATCGTAGTGATGGTAGCTGGATATTTTTTTGCATCATTACTTCCTTGCTGGGTTCTTATTGAAGCTAAATCTCTGAGCTTTTTGAGATTTTTCAGGCAATTAGCATTATTGTTAATAACTGTAACCTCTTACAGGCTCAGAAGTTCTGTCTCTCTGTTCTTCACCTACCCCAGCCAGGCATAGAGTAGCTCAAGGTTTCAAGGAGCTTTACAGTGTCCCTGAAAGCTGTGCGCCAGGGATAGAGCTAAGAATACAGCCATCAAACAAGTGGATAATAGCACAGAAAACCATAATTCCTTCTGGAATCTTTGACAGTCTTTTGTTTTCTTGCGCTTCATTCATGCAGTTTTGTTCTGCTCCTTTAATTGAGAATCATTTCTGGGAGATAGATTTCCCCAGGGCTTTGGTAAAGAGTATGAATGAGATTAAACTCCGCTCAGGTTCTGAGGTTAAATATAAACAAGTTAATGAAGATTGGTTTAAAAATTTGATGGTTGAATTCTGTCTTCAGATTTCTGAATGAGGCTCTTGAGGCGCTCTGTGAGTACGGTACAAACGTGGCTGCACTCAAAAATAATTTTCTCTTTCCTGTGTGTGTTCTGTTGGCATCCGCCTGACTTCACAGCTCAGTACAGACCAACGTTTGGTTCCAGTGAAAGGGGCTAACAGCGCAGCATCACTGGCTCCATCTGAGAACTAATAATGACATTTACTGTTTTGCTTAAGGCTGTAACTTCATTTCTACTAGCTATTAATAGCTGTCTTTTTTTTTGTCATTGTGATATAGTAACCTGTATTGTATACAGGTAGAGGAAAAAGACAAGCTTTTTAGCACAATAAGGCTTTCCTTGGTGCCGAAAACCTCAGTGAAATGTCTTGTATGCAGTAAACTCCCTGCACGTCAGGATTATAATTATTCTTAGGTCTTGAGTGTATAGAAATCAGTGGATCTCATAGTGCCCTTACTCTGGTATTTATAGTAGGCTATCTGAAAATGGGCAGCAAAACGACTAATATGTTTAACTCCATTGTAATAAAAAGACACAGGCCTTTTTAGACATGTGGTAATGTAGCTTTTCCCTTTTTTTTTCCCTTTCCTTTTTCCTCTTTTCCACCAAGACAACCAGAGATGTGTTCAGATAATCCATTTGCACGGATTGTCTGTCAGCCAGGGGCAATCCCTGAGTTCCTGCCCTTGGAAGGGATCTGTTAGCCTGACAAGAAGGGATCTGTTAGCCTGACAAGAAGGGATCAGTTAGTCTGACAAAATGCTGCCTTTCACAGTGGGTTTCATTGGACGCATGTTTCAAGGAGAATCTTTGGGATAAGTCACACATAGATTGTGCACCTTTATTGACTCACCCAGAATACCACAGTGGGTAATTGGGATTTTCAGCAGTTTTTGGTATTGATATGCAATGTGAAAAATGTGCAATGTGCAAAAGCCTAATTGTTTTTAACTGAGCAGTAGTACAATAACCATTTCCTTTCAATTCAAAAGGTCCCTTTGGGCCAAAGGCAATCAGAGGCCTAAAATGCTTTTTATGATTCATTTTCCTCTGTTTATTTCAGTTTTGACAGTTGCAGCCTTTCTCTGTTGGCGGGCTTCAAAACAAAGAATTTTGTTGTTCTCCTGTGGATTACATTTCTGAGCTCAGAGAACGCATACGGTTTTGTCGTGACACCTGCAAAACATGGCAGTACTTTTTATTATGTCATTTCAAGCACATGCTGTTAAACCCTCACTTTGCACAGTCAAATCAGCCAGCAGAAAAATCCACGTTAGTGGTGGAAGAATGGTTTTTTCTCTGTCACACCATGAGGTAACAGATAAATGGTTTGTAGGTCTTGTAGGATCACCAGTGTAAAATACTGAGGAGCAGAAAATCAGAAGTTTTGTTTCTAGCAGGGTAGCTTGTGCATCAAAGCCAGGCACGTATTAATCCTGAAGCTGCTGTAAAGCAAAACCAACCACCTGCGGGGAAGCAGATCAAGAAGAACATTGCACTGAGACTTGCTAAAGGTGGGAGAAAACATCAGGCTTCAAAAGGGAAATATTCTGCACGTGAGCAGGCAATCCAAGGGCAATCTGAGATTGTGTTTGCAGGTGGCTGTGTGCGGAAGGCTCAGCAGGACGCTGCAGGGTGGGGCTGGGCAGGCCCACGGCAGAACCGCCTGGTTCAGCCGCGCGCTGAGCTGCACCTTGCACCGTGGCGGTGCCTGGAGTCTGACTGTGAAAAGCAGATGCTGGCAGGGCACAGAGCCTGAGGTCGGGGAGCATACCCTGGCAGGGAGCTATGGCCTTCCCCAGTGCTGGCCATGGCAGCGCTCTCCTGTTGCCTGGGACATGGTTTCCCCAGGCTGTATCTCAGCCCGTCCCCATGTGTGGTCCTGGAGACACCAACCTGCCCCAGACGCAGCCCATGGGACCCCTCCGGGGTGGTGCTGGTCACGTGTTCGCCATGTGCTCACATCTTACTGGAGTAGGAAACTTTTCTGCCTTGATTTCTACTCCTTTCATTTCTTCCTCTGTCAGCTGTTTAAGAAGCTTCCCCTGTATAATTAAGAATTATCCTCTGTTCTTTACACGCTGCTCTTAGAAACCGAGTTTCTGTTCAGAAAAGTGCAATCACTCTCTGGTTTCAGTCTGGTCATTGAGAAGAAAAAAACCACATTACTAAATTGCGGTGAAAGCTGTTTCAAAAAGGAATACTGCACCAGTTACCGCCTGCACAGAGCATTCAGGAAAGCTTCTCACTCCTTCAGTCGTATCTGACCCTTGGCTTACTATTTTAACACAATTGCCCTGTTCTACAGTTTGCTCAGATAAAGAGGACTGCTTCCAACTTCCTGGGATGTGATGTTCCAGGAGTCAGATGTGGACTTCTGGAGTCAGGTCCATTTTGGTGGCTGCTTTCTTGTGCCATTCAGGAGATCTGAGCAATAATTCATTTTACTTTCAACACATGGCAGTCACTAACGTTGAGCCCTTTCCCATGAACCAGGAAGGTGGCTTTTTTGTGTTTGAAATGCTAATGAGTCTGACAGCAGTGGAAAATCTAAACTGCAAGCAAACCGAAGGTGTTCTTCACAGAGGGGGAAGATGGGGGTTGTTACCACGGGCACAGGTGGAGCATGGGAGACAAGGTGGTTGTCTGCAGAAATACTGACAAAAATATCCAATCCCGTTCTTGTGTCAGGATGTTGGGTAAGTGAAGGAGGAGGAGAACACAAGGAAGCGGCAGAAGTAGCTCAGTAGAGGCATCAGGCTGTGTCCAGTCATTGGTTCAGTTAGAGGCCGGCCAGGTGGCAACGTTGGTGTCCCCTCAGTGCCCTGTGGCTGGAGGCACAGTCTCCCGCAGTGGCCTGCTCCGGTAACCCAGTGGGAGCAAAACTGTGGGCCTGGTTCCAGCGGGCTGGTTACGTTGTTTGCATTGTCATACTGATTTATACTATTACACTAATTGCTTCTGGCTGCTGTGCCTGGAAGGTGCTGGGGAGGGAGCACACAGCTGTTTAGCCACGGGAAGCTGGTGAGTGGAGCGGGACAGAACAGTCGCAGGCAGCAGTGTCTTGGCTCGTGCCAGGCTATGGCTTTGGGTGGCAGGGGAGAGAGGGAATCATTGACTGATACACAATTATTGATCATGACTGTGATCGTCATGTCAGAGGGCTGACAGAAAGATATCCCCGCCCCACTGGCCTCTGAGCCAAGCAGAGCAGTAGCCCATCTCGCCTGGAGCCCACGTGGAGCACGACACGAGTGCCATGAGCTGCGAATGGGAGAAAGACATGCTTTGATGAGGAGAGCCTTGAATTTATGGGAGGCCTAGAAGAGTTTATTTCAAAAATAAAGGTACTATTTAGGGTGAAATGTTTGTATTAGGTTCAGACTGAAGGTTTTCTCATCCAGGTACCTTCCTCAGCACAGCCGTTTTGTTCCTGGTTATCCAAAAAATCCACGGAACACAAAATATCCACGTAGGCATCATGCAAGCAGGAGTCATGAGAGCCTGTCAGGGAGCGTCCAAAATTTAAGGCAGCTTTTCAGTCACGTCAAAGACACAACTCAGTGCTTACTGTTGTGAATGCAGTATTTGTAATTCGGCCTTTGGGGGGATTATCTCTGAACCCTGTGTGGCTGAACTGTAACCACTCCACACTGTAATTCAGGCCACTGAACAAAAAAGTTTGAAGCAGCTCTTGTCTGAAAGGCACAGTTCTGCCATCGCTGGTTTTCTAGTGATGGAGTGTCATTGGTTCCTTATTCTCCTTTATGTGAACTCAGATAGAAGATAACAGTTTTATGGCTCTAAATTTATTTTCCCTTTTATTTTTAGTATCCAGACAAGAAAAGTGACCATCTGAAGTTGTAACATATGAAAAGGAAGTGTAAGGGGACTTTAAACATCTGAGACTGTTCTGTGCCATGATTCTAAATGACCAAAATATGAAAAACAAATCGTGGTTTTTTGTCAAAAGAAATGATAGCTTCCTTATGATTCTCCCTCCCATCCACCCACACGTTTCTGTTCATTGTAGCCAGTCTTAATTAATTATGGATTAATGTATTTACATATAACATTTGTTGTATTATTTAAGCTTGCCAGTAACTCTTAACACGTAATGACAAATGGACAAGCAATTCCATTAATTTTCTCCTTGGAGGACATTAGATTATAAAATGGAAAGTATTTCTTCAGTCAAGGACATGAACCAGGACGGCGCACATGAACACTGGAGGCATTTCCACATTTTCCTAATATATCACAAATTAAATGTAAAAATGCAGAGCCATGGTACCCGTGAGGAGAGGCAGACACGATACAGCACAAGGCAGTGGCAAGAAACTGTGGACCTGAAAAAGTCCACCTGAGAAAATAAGGAGATAGTAGCAAGACATGCATTTTCCGCAGGTGTCAGGGCAAAACTGGTTGGGGTGGAGGTGACTCTGTCGCCTTCTGCGGGGAACACATGGCCTTGGCCAGCGGCTGGGTCCAGCCTCACGTAATTCCTTCATCTTTCTTCCCTCTGCTGGGGGGGTCTGGCCACCAGAGATCAGAATTCTTGCTGGGTGAGAACCCACATGAGGCCTCATGTAGCGCATGTAGCGCTCCCATCTGCACGGCTCGCAGCCCTGGACCGGTGTGGGCACAGTAACCAGTTACCAGCAGCCTCAGCCTTTCCTATATTCTGGTAATCTGTGTATTTTGAATGATGGAGCAGTGAACTCTCTCAGGAGACTGTATTTTAACAAGCTCCTTAAAGTTGAGTTCCTGTTTCTTGGTCGTTAACTGCACAGATATTAGTGAGGCTGTCACCTCATCACTTGGCACCGTCTGTCCCAGTGATAAATGCGTTGCGCGTGATGCCTCTGCCGTGGGCACTGTGTGGCTTCCCAGGAGGCAGCAGCAGCAGGGGGTCGAAGGAGATGCTCAAGAACATTTGTGCATTTAGTGGCTTTTTCGAAAAACATCAGATTTTTTTGTTGTTTTGTTTTGCTTTGCAGAAAGTCCACTAAGGAGGAGGCTGGGAAATGAATGCAAGTACGGACCCAACAGTCATTTGGTGAGCTGGAGGACAATTATTCATCAGTTTGCCTGTATCTCTCCTGTGCCATTGCGGAGCTGTTTGTTAGTGTGGTAGGTAATTAAGTGCATGTATTAAACACGGGAAAAAATCACCTCTGGGGACCATTAACTGCAGCATTCATCAAATGTTACTCAGTGACTACCTGAACTAACTTGGCGTCATGTTTAAGTGTCAGATACCCAAAGTCTGTGGTCCCTAGTGCTCTTTGCCTGCAACCCCTCCTCTTTAGGTTTTTGTCTCCATGGAGAACCAGGCCCTTGTTGGCACATGTGGGTAGCTGTGTCTGCTGCTGGAGGTACAGCCCCAGGTAGGGCTAGGACAAGGGAAAACAGTAGAACTAATTCAACCACGGGGAAAAAACTTCATTAAGTAATTCTTTGTTGCTGTTTTCTCTCTAGATGGCCTATGCTTCAGGTCAAATAGACCCAAAGGATTCTGTCACCCAGGAAGAGAAGACAGATGGGGGGACCCACATTTTGTCGTGCTGGTCAGAAGATGAGGGGTGAATGCGGCTACTGTCCCGCTCTCCAGGAGAATCCTTTTGTCAAGTGAAGAGCCACTAAGCTACAAGCTTCCAGCATACGAGTAGTATGAAAATCCATTGCAAGGAGCTGTGAGGACATTCCACACCAAAGGTACTCTTGGTTTTGCTCCTGCTTTTTCAAGTGCCCACATTGGAAACCCTCTGCAGCAGAGGAGGAGGGAGCAGAGAGCCCTTTCACTGGTGCCAGTGCAGCAAATCTGCCTGCACTGCTGCCTGCAGCTCTGCCTGTGGGCGCCTGCAAAGCTCCAGGAGCAGCGATGCTGCCAAAGGGCTTTGGCTTCTTTGAACAGCATACTCCATGGAGTGACAGCAATCTCCTGTGTGCTGGGAGAACTGGCCAGAGGGAATTTCCAGAGGTTATTTATCTCTTAAGAAGAAAAAACAAAGTAATTGAAAACTCGGTGCAAATAATGCACATTTGTAGGAAGTGTATTTTTTTTAAATAATGCTTCTGAACAGCATAAAGTCGAATGTATTATAATGAAATAACATATTTCACTCATCAAATTATAGCGCTTGACCTTGATGAGCATTTCATGAAAAGCACATTAAAAATAAGTATTTTCATGTAAATGGCTCCACTCCTTCGGAATAAGTGAATTGAAAAATGCGTTAATGGCAGATTTTAGTCATAAAAGATTCAGGTTTATAAAAAGACCTGATGAATAACAAATCTGCAGATCCCCTCTGTGTCACTCTGCACTGTTTGAGAGCACTGGGTTAAAGTTAGCAAATCCATTTCAAACTGTCACTAAGCGTTACTGTACCCTTTCATGCCTGCTTAATGATTAAGCTTGTTCAGTGCCATTAAAGGATTTCTCACTGAGGTGAGCATTTCTTGTACGTTGAGTCGGTGAACTGTTATGTTACCTCTCACTCAATATGCATTTCCTCTTCTTTACCTTACTAATATGCATATCTTCGAGGTTATTGTAGTAGCAAAGGATCAGCCATTGATGTGTAGATACAAAGACAAGGGGAACTGTTAGCAGAAAGAAAAAAAAATCCTATAAAATCAACAGTGTTCAGTATCATTTTGTGGGTCCTTGTGCAAACATCATCCTCAGCACGCATCTCTCACTAGAATTATTTACATTTTTTGGACTGGGAGACATTTGGGGTTCCTTTGATGGAAAACTTCTCCATTAATATTTAAAAATCTGACTCTAGAGACAGACTCTATTTTGCAGAACTAACACACACTTCTGCATGAACTTTTTATGGCATTATCTCAAATCCAAAACTGTAGGTATCGGCAGTAAAGCGGCTTCCTCTCTTTTCCAGTCGAACCACTGCCGGAGGAGGACGCAGAGGAACCAAATGGCAGTGCCGCAGCTGTGAATATATTCACGTGGCGGAGGATTTGGTTTGCTGTCTTCTCTGGAGATGCTCTGACTCAGAACTTTGATTCAGAACTCGCCTTCAGCATTTCTCATTTTAAAAATGAAAATGTCAATATTTCAAATTGTCTCAGAATCGAAGACTTCGGAAAAAAAATATGTACCAGAGGTAACTGCTAAGACTTTGCAGTTAGTATTTTTTCATGTTAGAGACAATTTAGAGGCCTCAGAAGAGTGTAGTGGATCATGAAGGTACTGCACAAATGGAAGTCACTGTTGTAGGGCCTCCGGGACGAACGTCTTGGCTTTATTCTCACACACTTGGCTAACTCCAACATTCGGCTTTATGCAGACTGTCAAAACTAACTGAGCTGCTGTTTTTTATTTGTTTTTTATTTTCATCCTAAATTGTGCCATGCCGATAGTAAAGGGATTTCTACCTACCTGAAAAAAAAAGGAAATAGCTTGAAGTGAGGCCTGATTTTCTGGATATAGTTAAGACCTTTAGCAAAATGAGTCAGGGATGAATCAGCCACAGGTCACTGATTTAATTGGAAAAATGCCCTACAGTTCAGCTGTGACACAGAAAGACAAAAGTTCTGTGTCAAAACTGAGCTATTGAAAATAATAAAGGTTCAAAAAGCAGAATGAAAAGTCCTTTCCACAGAAAATGATACTACTTCTTATTTCTAGAAGCAGTTTCCAGATGTAGCCACTGAATTCTTGAGACAATTTTGTATCCTAAAATAAAATTAAATTCTTACAGGTTTTGGTGTCTACAGAAAAGATGAAGCCATAGGAGAAACCTGGTCTTTGTCCAGGCTGGGGTGGCCACGCAGCCTTCCATCTCCATGCCCTTTCATCCGTGAAAGTGCAAGGTCCAAACGATTTATCCAAAGCGAGCTGGTGTGAAAATACCTCCTCATTGGCATACACACACTTGCTATAGCACAACTGTCATGTGGAAATGTATTACTGCTGCAGGCTGCTTATTATTTCTTGATAAAATGGAAATGCCAGTACATTCCAGAGGCTTTCTTGCAGAGTTGTCCTGATTTATCGTGTCTTGTCAAAATTCCTTGTCTGCGGATGAAAATAATCTAAGCCTGCTCATTGATCCTTTTTCTATGCTGTTGGTTGACATCAGCAGTTTGGTAGTCAAAACAGTGCCATAAATAACCCTGAATTATTTTTAGATATGAAAAAACCAGTAGTTAGAGATGAGAGCTGGTGCCGCACAGGAAGTCAAGTTATTTTAATGCCCGCTGGAAATAGCTACAGACGATGGAAATGGAACCGGGAAGAAGGCTGTGACAGGAGCCCTGCTCAGGAACAGCTCTCGTTTGTATCTGAACCGCCAAGTACAAAGGGAAAATAAATGCAGCTTTTCTGCATAATGATGGAGCCGTCGGGTGGGAGCCTGCCTCTTTCCTGAGCTCATGACTGCCCTTTCTTGTCAGTGGGTTTGGGGGTTCCCGTGCATCTGACGTTCACTGCGAAGAGTGCAGCACAACTCCCAGGTTTGGTCTGGGAGCTGTGAGACGAACCCCATTTGCTCTTCCCGGACAGCGGCTCCCACACCGGTGGGGACGGCAGCCCATGGCTCCAGCTGTCCGCTCCTCTTACATTGACATAACAATCTTCTGTCTGGCGTTACACTAAGATTTAAAAAAAAAAAAAAAAAGCCTTGAGTGTATCTCATTTCATAGTTTCTCCTGGATTCTAACCTGCTGGAGCAGGGTGAGCAGCAATCACGTGGAGCCCCCGTGGATCCTGACAGCTCATCCATTGCTGATGTCTTGGTTTGAAAGACAGGTGTCTGACAAGGAAGGCAGGAGCCCCCCTTGGAGTGGAAATGCAACCCCCTCCCCTCCCAATGCTTGTAATTTTAAATTAAGGGGCTTTCAGGCAAAGATATCAGGAGTAGGAATAACAGTTCTTTACTAAATATCTATATAACAAGACAATCAAACAACAATAACTACTTCAGTAACAGCAAAACAGCACAGGGAATCCAGTGCCAACCTCTCGGGGCTCCCGGGGAGCAGGGAGGGCGCGATGGTCTCCCCGCCACTCCGGAGCCAGCTCAGTCCCCACGTGGCAATGGCCGATGGAAAGCCCGCGTCAGGAACCCGCCTGGGCAGCCGATCCCGGTGTCCAGCAGGATCCTCGGGAGACAGCAGGGGTAGAAGGAGAAAAGCAGGAGACGAAAGCAGGGACGACCTCTCTCCAAGCTGATCCCGGTGTCCAGAGGATCCTCGGTAGGCAGCAGGGAGAGCAGGAGACGCAGCGGGGATGAGGTCTCTGCACCACGAGGGCAGCTTCTGCTCCTTGAATGCAGGGAGCAAACCAAGTGAGAGCCCCAGGGGCTCGACCCAACCCCCTTTACTCGGCAGGCTGGACCCCTCCCCCTGTGGCCAGGTCCTTTTGTCCCTCTTAAGTACGGCCATTAACCTCCCTGACAAACAAGCATGGAAAAATTCTCTAAGACAAGAAGGAAAACAGAATAACTCCCCAAAACCTCAACAGCTGAGCATGACCGTAAGCGCATCATCACACCTGCAGGGCCCCCCTCACTTGCCTCAAGAGGTACAGTTGCCAGTGTCCTTTCATAGCGTCGCAGTCGCCATCTCACTGCTGGCCTGATGACAAGTGACACCTTGAGCGAAGCAGCTGCTTATGCCTTGGAACCGAAAAGGAGGGTACCTGGGGCCTGCACGGCCAACACCGACAGCTCAGGGGCTGAGCACCAGCAGCCACTTCGATCTGCTGCAGCGCAGCTGGGGAAGCTCTGATCTTGGTGCAGCCCTGAGTGTAGCTGACGGCAGAGGCCTGAAGCCCACATTACAGATTTCTTTCATATGAGCCCTTTTCCAATTCTGCTGTCAAAGTCTGGATTTCCCAGTGACAGTTTTTGGTACCTTCAGCATGATCTTCTGATTTATCTCATTAAACATAGGCTCTGTGGTACCAGACCCTCTAAAATGTAACCAGACGGTTTATTGGGGATGTGCTGTCGGGTGGCCCCAATTATCCCAACGTCACTTGTGACGAAGCCTCTGGGAGCGACACATCTCCGACACACGCAACTGTGTGCAGCTCTTGTGTCAGCACGATGAAGTTTTCCCCAGTAGACCGTTGGTTCCGGGAGACTTGATGAAAGGTAAATGCCAAACCACACGTCCTCATAGGAACATTTTGGCGACTCTTTACTTGATGCTTTGCTAAGACAGGCAATGTGGAGGAAGGAAGAGGCACTTTGTTTTAGTGGTGTCTAAGGAAAGAATCTTCCTACACAATACTTTTTACAGAGTATTGTGTCTTTTTACCATGGTTCTCCGAACTGCTAAGACTAAGCCTCTGCTTTCAGCTTTTTTCCATTCTAAATGCTTTGAAAACTTATCTGTTTCCATAGGCAATAGCAGTCTTTTCTCAATTATTTTAATTTTCAAGTCACAAAGGAAGTAACTAAAATGTTTTTTGCTGTGGACAATTTTTAATGGGCTCATGCTGACATTTTAGAATGTTTTCAGCAGAAAGGCCGGAGAATATTCTGTCATTGGGATTTTTGGTCTGTGTTTTGTCATGATTTGATTTTTTAATTTTTTTTTTAACGTGAGGAGAAATAGGAAGGTCAAAAGGCGGAGGAAGAACTGATTTCTTACCTACTGAGAAGCAATGTTGCAATATCAGGAACCACTGCAAATGGTAATCTCAAAATACTGTCATTCCTCACAGTAGATGTGTCAAATTGCACATTTAATTATCTTGGTCTGATTTTCCTTACTGTGGCAATAGGATTTCAGACCTGGGAAATTTTTATCACATTTAAATGTCACAGCACTTTATTTCTTTCTTAAATACAGTTATTGAAGGAAAAGCTAAAACTAAATCAGCAATAAAACTTTTCAAGTCTTGAGAAGCTGCCCACCCCCATCCACTTAATTCTGTGTGGTTTATATTTAGTTAAACTTTCTTTTTTTTCCCCATTTCATCTGGGACTTAAAAGCCTGAGAATTTGTTATGCCAGCCGTTATTTGCAGAGACAGTAAAAGGAGACTACGGAAAATAACAAAGAAATGTTAATTGGCATCAGTGGCAGGGCAAATGTATTGAACTGCTGTATTACGTCTTGCAGAGATTCAGATACCAGCTTTCTCTGGAGATAAAAGAACAACATTAAAAGAGATGTAACCACTGGCAGTGGTAAGGACAAATATCCTCAGAGCTCATGTCTCTGCTGCTATTCATAGAAGGACTGTTCTTAGAATTAAATTACAATTTAAGATCTTTTTTTCTACATCTCTAGCGATCTGTCTACCCCGCTGATAATCAGTCCAGAAGAGGATGTGCCACAGGGTAGTTCCTGTCTCGGCTCAGTGAGTGGAGAACATGTTCTTTACACTTAGGAGTTCACTCATTGTAGATGTTTGGAACATAACTGGGGCTGTCTGAAGGGTGTGCAAGCCAGTTCTGTCTCTCTCGGGTTCCTCGTGATGTAAATTCTTCCTGCATAAAAACTGTTGTTTGAAAAACCAAATGGAGTGATCGGTGGCTGGTTTGCGGGGGGGGCAGATGTGTATTTCAACTGGAACTCATAGAAAACTTCAAATTTCATGTTGGAGAAAGGCGCGTTGCTCGTTGTACTTGAACCCATTTCCAACTTCCTGAGAGCTGAGATGAACGGAGAGTTGGGACAGGGCTGAAGTAATGTTGTGAATTGTCATGTGGAAAGCTGGTCATGCGGTAGCTCTGGCTCAATAAAAAGACAGAAAACCTAGTGGATGAGAGTTATTTTTCCTGCCCTTTCAGAACCTGTTTTGGACCTTCCTTTCACCCCAGTGCAGCCCCACAGGTAAAGCCTCACGCCACCTCCCCATGTGTGTCTGGTGGGGACGTACCTTTGGCTCAGCTGCGTCCGTTGCTGCCCGCAGAGGGGCCTGCCCACCGCCTGCCTCCGCAATTGGTATTTTGGATGTGAGATTTTTCTGCGTTCCCAAGCTTGTTTTAGACCATAATATACTTAATAATTTTGGCTAATTCTTTAATTTCCTTGAAATTAGTTTGTTATATGAGGATATTTTCCTGATCCTTAGCTTAGGGTTTTTTTTTTAAGTTTACTATAAAATTTGACTTTCATCACTTTGACACAAGATAACTCCATTGACAGAGCGGTTTATAACATTAAGAAATTCATTAAGGATATTAAATTGCTGCCTCTAGTAATTGCTGAGGATAACAATTGTTTTTATGACCCAGCAGTTCCAAAAGCACGTAATTTGGTCTCCTTGGGCGTTCGGTGCTGTCTTTTTCATGGTATTTTTGGAATAATTACACTACTGGGTGATCATTCTGTGCGATTTCACTCATCTGCTTAGAATCTTTAAATCTTCCAAAGCTCTCCTTTCACTTCCAGAAATACATTATTACAAAATTATTACAGAAAGGAGGATAAAGTTGAAAATTAAGCAGAATAGCATTTTGCTTTTTTCATGTTGGATTCAGTTAGTTTTAGTTACTGAATTATTACCTGATTTATTTATGGTAAAAACATGGCATAGCTCTTCCATAAACAAAAAGGGGTTTTAAATTTGTAATGGACTTCAATGACACCGACCCTACTGGTAATCCGAGTGGATTTTAGCGGGACCGGACAGAAACTGGGATGTTGCTGGCTAGAAGACTCACTAGATTTGCTCTAATGGTGCTGTTAAAGCTTTTAGCCCGTCCCAGACGTGTTTTGCAAATGAATTTCCAATGCCTCTTTCCCGGCACCACTCGGCTGCCCTGCGGAATGGAACGGTAAGAGATAGGAGGCTACTCTGTGACAAATGTTTCTGACCCAATCGAAAACGTGGGCTAGTGTCTTTAATAACCCAGGTGTTACATGATCAATTAAAAACTAAAGATAGATTTTATTTTTTAATTATTTTTTTTTTTTGTCTTGGTACTAAGTATGAAACAACTGGATTTGATGAATCCATGTTTCAGAAGAAGTTTAGAGCCCATGCTATGTGTGATGATGTCGATGCCGGTGCAAACATCTGCGGTTTGCACATCAGTCGTTCCATTTACTGCTGGGGCTGAGAGTCCCATTGCAGAATGGCTGAGCTCTTTCCAGCAATTACAGGATAGAAGCTTGCATTTGCATGTAACTGGCTGCTCTGCTTCCACTGCCCTATCTGTAATGTGAAGCTTCCTAAAAAAATATCTCCCAGAAAAAAAAAAAATAGTGACTTTCAGAAGAAAACTTGTTTGCTGCAGGTAAAAGGTAGTTTTTCCCTACTATGTTATTTGTCTTCAATCACTAGAGACTGGCTTAAGGCTGAGGCATGTTGACTTAACTTCCCTCTTTAAATTACTATTATTCATTACTTGTTTTTCTATGTCATCAAGACTGAGAGGTAGTAAAGGCACAGCATGGAAAGAGATTTACGCTGAGAGCGGAAGTCTAAAGGCAAGAGAAGCATGTTGTTGCTATATATACCAATCAGGCTAGAAGAAAGGCGGGCTAGAAGAGTTTAAAACACTCTTGATGTTTTGAATTGAGCTTTGTTGTGAAACCGCTACATCAGTTTTTAATATATAAATCTGGAAAGGTTTTGACGGAGGAGATTTGAGAGACTCATTCTGGAGTCAAAAGTCTGTTATTAGAAGCAGCAAGTGCAAGAGCAGGTGCCAGACCAATCTTTCTTTGACTCACTGCTGAACTCTGCAGAAAACAAGATGCATATTTATTCCTACATCTTGATTCCGTTTAGTTTACTGAGGCAAATAACAGAAATTCATACGATGGATTCTGGTAATAATAAACGTTTTGATCAAAGAAAAAAATGCACTAGCACCAGCAGAAAATACCAACTGCACATTACATTCTATTTTTCCAGTAAAAAGGGGACACTTTGTTGGTACAGAGGCGTTGACAAGGTGCTTTGGCATTTCTGAATGCTGTCGATTCCTTGGTGCCATCCCATTTTCTTGTCTAGACTGCAGCCTCCTATGACAGATTTTCCCACAAATTTCACCTCTGCTCCATCCAGGGACGTAAATATTTTCCTCTCATGTCAGGCCTAAATTCAGGCTACATTTCTCCTTTCACTGTGCATTCAGTGGAGTGAAAATAAAGACCCAAGGCAGACTGATATTCCACCTAGGGTTTGTATCTTGGGCCCCTGCTGTGCCCCGTCCCACCTGCTTGCACGCCAGACCACGGCTCTGATCAGCACTATGTGGCTTTTGAAGACGAGCAGCCCCCATGCCCCCAGCTACCAGACAAGCTCATTGCAGAGCTGAGGGAGATGTGCTAAATCCCTCAGAATGCCGAAGTAGTGATGAGCGAAGCAGCCGCTGTCCAAAGGCATGGGTGATTTCTGCATGCTTCACATGCCTGGCCTTTGCCAGTTAGAGGATATCGGGGAAATCTTTCCTGGCGTGCCAGCCTGATCTGCTGAGCTCTGTGAGACTCTTCAGCCCTCATGCCTCTTCTGCTAATGCCTCCGGTCCATGATGCAATGAGAAATGGGACAAAGTCCCCCCAGGAGCGTATCTGAAGAGCGGTAGCAGCAGGTGGCATGTGAGGGACAAAGCCAGGAGGGAGGGCAGGTTCCCTCTTCCCCTCATTGCCAGCTCCTCTCTCTGCTGCCCGTGTTCCTTCTCTGGAGAGCGAGTGTCATGACGCTCCGTGAGCTCTGGCAAACATCAATCCCTGGGGTGCTCCTGCTGTTGAGTAGGAGAAGTTGTAAATTAGGAGAAAAGTTCTTAAGGAACGTAACTTTGCCGAAGGCAGGGACGGTGATCCTGCACTTGCGATACAGGTGGACATCTGTGGGAGAAGCTACTCATTCAGGCACCCTTACAGGAGAAACCGTGTCTCTGGCCCCAGCTCTGATGCCTTTCTTGTCTCTCCGAGGGGAGTTCTGCCTTTCTCTTGTGCTTGTTGCTTCTAATAACAGACTTTCAACTCCAGCGGTATGAAATGAGTCCCTCAAATCTCCTCCATCAAAATCGTTACAGATTTATATATTATAAATTGATGTGGCAGTTTCTCAACAAGATAACACTAATAAAAACTTTTGGATTTGCAGTTCTGGGGATGAGAGAGAGGAAAATAAGGCTAACAAATAAGGCTAAATTTTACAGCCTTTAGCACGCAGCATTCCTGTTGAGATAAATACAAATTCTTAATTCAAAACAGTAGAATTTGCCCTAGTGAGACAAATTGATTTCTGATTCATCTGAGCAAGCAGTGAAATGAGAAATCCAATTTATATCTGCTATATGGCTTTTACGTCGATGTCAGGAGCACAGACCCTTTTTATGAGTGGGCTGCAGTTGCCCCTGGCTATATAGATTAATCCTCAAAAGGTAAAAAGGTCCGTGTCCTGCTTTTAAACGGTTGGCATCTTGTACTGACAGGAACAGGTCCATAAAAGCGTCTGACGAATGACATTCAATGACTGAATTGAAGAAGCTCTTGTGCTTATTTACCTGCAGTCTATTTAACTAGAAACAGGGCTTTGTAAGTTAGGCTTGGTTGCAAGGGACAGCGTTGTGTTGAGAAAACTGCAGAAATCATCTCACACTCTGTAGCTACAGAAACTCGGTCATAGCCTGTTAATCTTGTGTATGTTTGGGTGCTGGTTTTGGTTTTGTATTGAGGTTTCCTTTCTTTTCTTTTTTTTTTTTGAAGGATGTTCTCAAGATTCCTTGAAGCTATTGCAGACATTTTAATAGGTTTGGGAGTCAGTGTTTTGAGGAAATCATTGTTAGGACAAAATGTTTCAGCTGAACAGTCAGCACAGACTGTGGAGGCCTGCTGGCGTTTGCTGCTGAAAATGTGCTTGCAAACCACTAGTGGTTTATTGTCCCTAGAGAAAATTAACTCCACTTACTCTTTAGCATTGGAATGGAGCTTTAGCAGTAGTCTTGGTTTATTGGAAGGGTTTCTAAAATATGCACTTGGCCGCTGTAGAAGTAGCGATCCTGGCCTCCCTCTGAGCACTGAAGTTGTGGATCTGAGCAGCCAGTATGAAAGCCATGCAGCCAGAGTGTACTGGGAGTGGCCGGAATGGAGGTTACTTGCCCAGCCAGCCCATAGGACGCCACTTCTCAGAACACCTGCTGGTACCCAGCTATCCAGTGACTAATGTGCTCTTGAGAGTCCAGAGAAGATGGACTGAGACACGAACAAGAGGGCACCTTGGGTAAGCAGTGCAGTAGAGCCTCCCTCTGTGTGCGCACGGGATGAGAGAACATGTCCTGTTTCAGGAGAGCATGCAGAGTTGTCTTGATACCTTCCTTTCAGAATTGTTAAGCCTCAGAGCATCTGTCCTGAAGGAAGGATGCAGATTTTCCAAATTTAGAAGTCCGTATAGAGCATGGTTTCCTCTTGATGCCTTCCTGTGGCAATCAGTTTAATTCCAGCTGACAGCAGGAAGAAATGTGTGCTAAATAAACCTTAATATATGAAAAGTCTTCCCTTTTACTCTGCAATGTCTGCATTTGTGGCGATGGGGGGACCAACACAAAACCAAACCAACAGCCAAATTTAAAACAAACTAGAAAATTGTAATATCATGCAAGAAACGTTATGTCATGCAAGAAATACAATGTCACACAAGAAATAACGTCATAGGAAAACACTCAGAACTTCCCACATTGTACAGAAAGGTGTAGAAATTTAGTTCTATTTTAGAGAATTAAAGACAGACTAATTAGGTTCTTCTTCTGTTAGGTTGCTTTTATTTGTAAACTCTTCTTTTCCACTATGGAGAGGGGACACACAGAATGTTTTGTTTCACATTTTTAAGGGATGCAGACTAAGCCCCTTGGCTCTACAAGGGCTGACACTTTATTCAAACGGAAGACAGAGGTAAAGAATGAAGCAAAGGACAACAGTGACAGTTCTAACTCATTTCCAAGCCGTCTTGTTTGTCAAATCAAAACTGGATCAGTGTTTCTGTGTTTCAGATGTCTTAAAAATATGGCAGGCCACAAGCAGAAATAGTCCTTGGCCTCAGCCCAAAGCATATTGGTATCTTATTGGCCTCTCCTTCTTTCTCCTCAGGAAATGAAAGGACGGGACTGTAGCCAGTCACGGGCATTGGACACGTGAGCTGTCCACGCAGCATCATTGAGCGAAACCGGCTGTGCATCCACATGAGCCCGTGAAAATAACAGCACGGGCCACCCAGCTGAGTTATGGCTTCATGAACACTGTCAACAGCCTGAAAACTTTACAAGATGCTTCAGTGGCAGTGGTGTACAGCAAGCGTGTTTAATGGAGACTTTCAAGCAACCAGGAAAGAGAAGAAAGAATGAAATGGCCAGCACATGCTATTGCTAAGCTACTTGGACTGGGACAGCCCTTGAAGTAATAGCCAGACCTGTGCAAAGTGACATTGAGATACGGACGTGAGTAGAGGGTGGAAGCATGTTCCCTGGCCTTCTAGAAGCACATATTTCATGTTTTCTTACATGGAAAAGTTTCTTTCTGCGGCAGTTATTTCACTTGTCTGTTCAAGAGGCTTGGCTGCTGAGGAGCACGGGGTAACTCTGAAAACTGACTGTGTTTTAGGTAGGAACTTGAGAGGTATAAACAACTTCCCATTGGTATTAAACTTAGAGCCGGGTAAGTTTACATGGCACAGTGGGGCTGTGCTCATTATTGCCATACTAAATTTACAGAAGCTAATCCCGGCTGTGGAGAGCTCAAATCAAGGAAGAGCACCTTGTTGCTCTGTATTTTAACTGGCATAGGAGACCAGTGAAGGGAAGAAAGGACTTACTCGCATTGTCAGTTGTCTCTTTAATACGGATTGGCCTGGCACATGGAGGGTAACATGCTCTTCTGTAAAAACCTTGCATGGGGCTGACAGGCTCTAAACCAGCTGGAATTCATCCTTACGTGCTTATCTGTTCTTTGGATTTAAAGGTTCTCCTTTCCTGCTGAAGCTGTTACATCGCCAGTCAAATCTTACTGCGTCTACAGAAAAGCATGCAGTGGTATTCTTATTTCAAAAGTATTCAGCTCTACAGATGTGGCTGCCAAACTGTGATTGGAATTTATTGCACCAAAGGTAAGTATTTAACTACATTTTATCTCACTTAGACTTTACTCATTAAGGTTCAATATTGATCTTGGCAGAAGTCAACAGCTGCTTATGTTCGGAAGCTTATGGAATTGTAGGAAATGGAGATGGATGAGAATGACTTTTGTTGGTTTATTCTTTTCCACCATTTTGAAGATACCGAGATTCAATGTGCTGCTGTAGGTCTATTGTCCCTGAGTTCTGGGAAAAAAAATCTGCCTCAAGCAGTACAATTGTCACGAGAAGTCGCTAAAAACTGTGCAGCAGAATGCACCGAGAAGAGTAAAACCAACTAACAGAGTACTAGAGGTACCTTTGGAGGTATGAAATGGTAGTAGTTTTGTTCGGTAGTATGGATTTCTCTTAACTCTAGGTTATCTTGAGTGATGTTTCAGAGTCTCCTTCACCTGAGGTCTTTCTATACTCCAAAGCCATTGCCCTGAATACTGCAGTGCCATTTTTCATTTTAATCGGCTGCTACAGGGAAGCCTGACTCTTGAAGCAGTGCTGTCAGTTATTTCCAGGACTGGACAAAGAGATATGCTGGTTGAATGTCTTTAGTCCTTGGCTGCCTTCGGTCATTCCTCTTGCGCCACTCCCGAAGCACCGCCCATTTCTCTAACGATCAAAGGAGAAAAGGTCTACTGCGGCAGTCATGCTGAAGAGAGAGGTAGCACCGGAACTGTCGCAAGAGATGTAATTGCCATGCTAATGCCGACCTTTCCGTCACCTTACTGTGTGGCCTTTTGCAGAAGTTGACCCTACTGAAGAGAGATGACGATATAACCTGGCTATTATCTGCCTTTGGTTAACTGTGTCATGAATAAAGCAATGGAATTAACCCACCCCAAGGCCAGGTGCTGCAAGAAAATCTGCCCCCTGCATGTTTTGTAGCGGTTCAGTTAGCCAGAGCGGTATCTCCTCAGACCTTGAACAGGTAGGTGGTCTCCAGAAAACCACATTAAAACCCCCTACCTATTGGCAAAGGTCGCAAAGAAAGGAAAGGCCTGCAAGATCAGACCTTTGCTTATGCCACACCGTATTCTGTCAGCTGTCATTCCCTCGAATCCGGTCATGAGATGTCAATCATGTCAAAGGGCTGTACTTACATCCTTAATACTCTACGCTGTGTGCGCGTTTTTACACGGCTCGAAGCTCAGGAGCAGCTTTCATGCCTGCGAGGTAGTTCTGCAGGAAGTCTCTTTGCAGGTAGTTTTGTTTTGTTTATGCAGATGCGGCCCAGTAATGGCCAGCACACCTAAAAGTAACCGGCGTTTCCCGTCTCGGCCTTAATGTGTGGATTTGATTTCATGGCAATTTTCTAGTGCTACCATTTAGACATTCGTTTGCTTTTTTCTCCTGTTCTGGCTCTCATATAAACAAGTGGAATAGAAATGAGCCTAAGCCAGCTGTGCCATAGATCAAAGCCAACAATAATGGAAGCTGAAGCACATTTCCGGCTATCGCTCCTCATGGATTTACAGCTCATTGCCTGGCTCTCTTGCACAGTTGGTTATGATTATGGCAATCCATAGTTCACTTACACAGCTCTTTATGGATTTTTTTTTTAAGTCACTGGTCCTTTCCTGCATTAATTCACTCACAAACTTTAATGTTCCACCTGCAAAGATACTACTAAGCCATATAGCTCCTGAAGCACCAAGAAAATGTTAAGAGTTTGACTATAGGTTTCTGGATATGGGTTTCTGAATACTTGATGACGTATTGAGCACATTTTATACTGCAAAATAGAAATAGGAAAGTACATAGAGCAAGAAACACATGAAGCTGTATAGAGAGGGAATATGTAGTGTCAGTGTAATCTGCAGGCAGTCGGTATAAAGAATCTCTTTTGAAGCTGTCTCCGAGTCTCCCTACTGTACCGCATTTGTTACTTCCAAATGTGATTCGGTGCAGGTCAGCTGGTGATGATGAGGAAGACTTTACAGCAGGAGAAAGGGCAGGATTCTACCTTACACAAATGAACTATCATTGCTGCTGCTAGTTTGTTTTTTTACTAGCAGGGGGCACTGCTGGAACTCGGCACCAGAGGCAGTGGAGCGAGACTGGGCTTGTGTCAAATAGGGATATGGCACCGGACAGTCTGAAGGTAGATGCTGTCGGCAGAAGTTTGCACATTACAAGAGGACTTTTAACCATGTTCAACATTTTAACCAGTGTAGTGGGTCTGGCTGAGCTGCTTTTCCCCACCCAGCCCTCATGCTGCAATGCTGGGAGCTGGAGGGTGTTGAGAACACACCCGTTTTATGACTGCCAGTGCTCACACGGCACCAGAGGATGGGGGGCAAGATGGGGGAGAGGATACAGCTGACCTGAGCTGACCAGTGGGATATTCCATACCATATGACGTCAGCTCAACTATAAAGGGAGAGGGCAGGAGGAGGATGGGGGTGCATTCAGCTTTGTCTTCCAAGCGGCTGCTATGTGTTCCTGGAGCCCTGCTTCCTGGACTCAGCCCGACATCTCTGAAAACACATTTTTGTGCTGCACCGCTTGAATTATAAAGCTCTGTGTCTTACACGTGTGTTAAGATGTGGGCCTCGTCGACATTGGCTTAGCTCAAATGTTGCCACAAGAGATAATCATATGAGTCCCGAGAGTTTTCTTATACATAAAGCAATTTATTTAATATGCACAGATTAAGGGTCTAGTTTGTCCAGGGATTTAATTGCAAGAGCAGTCACATTTGAAGCCAGAGGGGCTATCTACATTGTTAAGATAAAGCAATGTACTTACCCAAAATTGAGACCTATAATACGAATCTGAACACAGCTCTGTAACTGTCTCCCTGTAAACCCATCTGCTATGCCAAGAAAATTTGCCCAAAATAACAGTTGATGTTGTGATTGGAAGATAAGAATTTCTAGGGGCTTTTTTGATTGTTTGTTTGTTTTGTAGCTAGTAGTTTTTTGCTGTGTGTATTTTACAAGGCAAACCACGATTGCATTTTCAGCAGAGGAAATTTCAGCCATCAGATCAGTCCTAGGCACCCAAGGCCTTTGTAAGGGAGAACATTTGGCCACGGCTGTGGAGCACATACCTTTTCTGCAGCCATAGCCACGCCACACACACATGCTCAGGGTTCCAATCTCTCCTCCTGGGCGAAGCACGAAATGTGTCCCACTTTTATAAATGCCATCGCCATTCATATCTGGGTGATAGTCCACATTCTGGATTCCCGAAAAACATTTTCTGATCAAATACAGACAGGATTGGATAGAAAAGTAAGCAGGAATGTTTGTTTTGTGAATATATAACAAAACTGAAATAGGAAGCATAAGGGCAGGAAAGGAGAAGAAAGCATTCCTGGAGTCAAGGCCATCAAAGCACTTTTTGGGGGCTTGTAAATGAAAGCTCATTCAACTGCTTCTTCTCCAATTAAATACACAAAGTCTCCATAGCAACAGCCATTCCATAGGAGGCGTATATCTCACAATGTTCCAGATACTAAAGGGGAAGGGGAAATGCCATAACCATAGCACGGGACTCTTTCTAGATAAAGAAGCAGGACCTGCTGCCACAGAGCAACACTTTTCCTGACAGAAATGCTGACTTTAAGAGTGTGGGTTTTTTTCTTTTTCTAGATAAATGATGCGTTTCCTCCTCTGTCTGTGTTGCGCCATGTCGTGAGCTGAGAACAGCTGCTTGAGCGGGAGGGCAGTGCCGAACACAGAAGCGCATTTTTAGAAGCTGAATGTAAGTGCTTTTTAAATGAGAATTGAAATAAGAATCCAAGTTTACCGTAAATCTGAGGTTTTGGAGCTGCTTCCCAGTGGGAATGTCAGATTAAAATAAAAATCTGATCGGCATTGAGGTGCAGCTGTCTGAGCTGATGACAGCTGCTGGAAGGTAAAAGAGCAGAAAGGAAATCGTTGATCAATAGGGAATGTAGCCCCTGTTCTCTGTTACCTTTTAGTGTCTACAGAATCAGTCCTGTCCCCCTGCTCCTGGCACTGGGTGACTGTAGACCCCGCTGGGTCCACAAATGAGTTCTTCCCTCCCTGCTGAATTCCCCACTGCTTTTTCCTCCTCGCAGTGCAAACCATGAGGTCCTGTGCACGTTTTTTTCTCCCATCACGCTATGATTTTTTCTTAAGGACAACCCAGGTAGCCACCTTGATTGTTCTTCTGCAGTAGCTGATAGCTCAGAGCGTTTCTCCATGGTACATTGCGTTCTCCATGCCAACATTAGGTTCTTTTTCTTCTCCTGCATGAACAACGGCCTGTCTTCTGCCCTATTTTGACTACAGTGTCAACAGCCAAGTTGAACCAGGGAGACGTGTGTTCAGCATCAGTAAGAGAAAGAAGCACAACTTTCTTTGAAAGGAAGCTATTGAAAATGTGTCTTCTCTAGAGGAGCTCTGTTATTTTCTTTTTCCTGCAGATAATTTGAGGTTTCTTTTTCATTGTCTCAGCATGACGGCATGGGTGCTAATCCTATCACGTAGGTCCCATAAACTCCAACGAGAACGCACCACATCTGAAAATGCCATTGCCGCGAGTGGTATTTCTGTTGGCATTTGTGTTTAGCATGACAAGCCAGCTACCTAGAGGGGTTCAAGCAGAGGATTCAAATGTCCCATGTGACAAAAATTGCCACAGGCACTTGTATTAACTGGATTATTAATCTCTGTAAAGCATTTAATAGCTAAATAGAGTTTTCTGTGTTTTCAGATATAGTATTCTCAAAGATTCCTGTGTCTCAGATTTTCCAAACAGGTCATAAAATGTCAGCAAAGCATTTCCACTAAGGGGAAGATGAGACCCCTCGGGCATTAATCTGGCTCTTTGAGAGGGTGGCAATCTCAGGAGGCGAGCAGAGCACGAGCTGCTTCCAAGTTTCCAGAAACAGGTTTTCTTTTCTCTCCCTCGCTTGCGTGTTGGGCCCAGGGATGATGAGCAGGCAACAGTTGGGTCTCGGACAGCTCAGGCTGAAGTCGTGGACTTCATGCCTTCTCCTGGATAGAAGTTTTACTAACCCAGAAATGAATGATGTGAATGTTATTTCAGCGGTCGTCCCTCAACACCACCAAATGCCTGTGAACTATATTTGGGTTAGTCTTTGCTGTTTATGAATAAGTTCTACACCTTTATGTTTTTAGGAGATTTATCTATTCAAACAAGTAGTTCCAGTGATCTTTGGGCCTATGCCTTGCCTCCCTGACACTATATTTTATTAACTTCCCCAACTCTGAGTCGCCGGCTACCACTCCACTTACAGCTGTACGAACGCACCCAGTAAGCTGAATCATGGTGAAGTCAACAAGATGTTGTAGTTAGGATAGACCTAGGCAAATCCCAGAGTGGGATTTTAATCCAGCATCTTGAGACCGCTCCAGGACTCTGGCTTAATTAAGGAAATAATGGGGAAGCTTACATGTCGTTGGACTACCTTGAATCCATGTAAGACAGACTCCTCAAAATGCTGCTGGTAAGCGGCTTTGGCTCAGCTCTCAGTCCCTCCTGGGAAATCCCACAGAGTCCAGTGCAGTCAGGAGCTTGCGAACTGGGAAACCAGAAGGAAGCAGTTCAGCCTGTTGTGTTTGTCCTTAGCGTCGCACAACTGCACTTACAGGTTGCATCACTTTGACTCGCTATTGTGTAAACATCTCGTTTGCACTCCCAGGCCTTGTGACTCCAGGTGTCTTCACAAACGGCTACCGAAGATGTCAGATTTGCTTCCATCTGCTTGCAGGTGGAATGGCAGCTGGATAACAGGAGAGAACGGAGTGCTCAGCAATGGGGAGATTATTCCAGATGTCGTGATCTCCAGCCGCAGCCCAGCAAGCACCCTGTTCAAGGGAAAGGAAGAGCATCGGCGCTTTTCGGCTAACGTGGTTTTGCATCACAAGTTCTAGTCACTGCTCCGTCCCACCAAGGCCCATTTCCTTCTCTCGAGGTGGCAGCCGCCAAATGACACGTGAGCCAGTGGGCACACAGGGTAAACGGTGGTTCTCGTCTTTATTTTGCTCTGTCCCCGATTTTGGCCTGGGTCAGCATACGTCCTCGGTGGCGGCACTGGACCTCGGTGCTTTCCCTTCTGCAGTAAGGAACGGTTTGACCAGTTTGCTTCCCCTTTCAAGGGATGTTGATGTAAAAACCACAAATCATCAGCTGCCCAGCACCATGGGATAAAATATCCCCTCTATCAAAAATAAGGTACCATCATTATGCCCGATAAGGTATAATCAGCTCCAGTACCGGCAGCATCGGCTTTGCATCCCGTTCTCTGCGAAGCATCTCCTTACCTAGGTCTTGTTACCTGACCGCAGACTGACCTAACTCTGGTTGTAAAGCAGAAAGAAGGAAAAGAGAATTGAGCGATGGTGCCGGTGATAATTTGCAACCTGTGCCTGATTAGACGATCCCTTGCAGTGGTTACTTTCCTTGTAGGTAAGGGTTAGAATGTTCTAGGTAATGGAGCGGAGTTTTCTGCCTCTGTGGGGTTGGTGGGTTTTTTTGGTTCATTTGACGCAAGTCGAACGTTGCCCCCTTGATACCTTCAGTCTGTCTGCAGCCGGCGCGTCCCAGGGGGGATGGTGACAGGGCACAGATCTGGTTTTAACAGATGTTTTGTTTTTTTTTTTTAATTCGGTAAAGGTGAGAAATGGTGCTTCTATCAAGGAAATCATTCTGATGCCCAGTGCTCTCCCACAATTTACAGACCTGTCCCCTCGGGTCTGAAAGTTAACCAAAAAGAGAACATGCATTTGTTTTCAGGGAGATTTTGTAGATTTCTGTGGAAAAAAAAGAGCAACCAAAACCAAATAAACAAACAAAAAATAGCTCAACAAAGATATTCTTCCTTTTTGCATCACGGTATTTCAAAGAAGAAAACATCCATGTCATTTGTGCTAATATACAGAAAATGACCTGATTGCCTCTTGAGCTGGGTTGATATTTAGTAATCCCCTGTGTCTCTGCGCTGCTGAGTTATGAAAATAATCTTTCTTTATTGATGGATAGCATCAAGGACTGAGAGACAAAAAGTTGTGCTACGCCTGAGTTTTTTTGTAACTAAATAACAGAAAGAGGGCTAATGGTAGTGTTTCTTGCAGTAATTCCATCAACTAAAATAATGAAACACTGTGGAGATACATCTCTAAAGTTCTTTTTAAGTCCCGAAGAAATTCCCAGCAGGTTTAGGGTTCTTTCCCAAAGGGTTTACATAAAGTTGAAATGCAGTAGGGTTTCAGAGCACAAGAGTAATTAGGTATTCAATGACTCTCTTCTGTTAGATCCTGTTGTTAAACGGACTTTATAAGGGCACATTCTTCATAACTCATACACGTATGTTGACGGCCCTTACACACATTCAGTTCCGTGACGGTCGGGCAAGCAGTCTGTCGAGCTTCCAAAAAGGGCCGCCCGGATGGATTGTGCTACTTCTCGTAAAAATAACCTCCAACTTGGGAGAGCCCGCCCGGAACACAGCACCTCTATTTCTGCAGGATAAGATCCTAACCCTTAGCCAAGCTCTAAGTTTTTCACCTGAGGCTGCTCACAAAAGTGCTCTCAAAAGTTAATATATTGACCTGAACTGACAAGTAAATTTTTAACTTGAGTATTAACTGGAACCCAGGAAGCGATGTTCGACAAATGAGGTTTGTATTGAACTAAGTGGCTGATGCGGAAGCGGAGCGAGTTTCTTAGTGAGTTTGCTTTGAATGTGCCTTAGGAGCTCCGTAACAGAAATCACTGCACTTCCATTATTTAATTTTTAATCTCTGCTCTTAATAGCCTCATAATTCACTCTTGCTTTTAATTACCATTCATATCTCCGACAACATAAAAATGGTCTCAAAGGAAAAAATAAAATCAAACATCAGAACCTGCTTTTGATTTAGAAACATTCATAGTATTAAAATAGAAATGTTGCTCCTAGCTATGCTTTTTGAATAATTTGAATTTTTGAATTATACATTAACTCATTTCATCTTGATTCTGTGGTGCTATCTTGGATAATTTTTTTCAACCGCTGATTTGCATTCCACATGCAAGCCAAAATCCCACTTCTAATATTTAGAGATCTTAGGTCTGCTGTGTAGTTCATGAATTCATCACAGTAAACACCATATTATAGCAAAAGCATCTCTTGTCGTCTTGGCTGCTTGCCGACGAGCAAGTGCTGCAGGGACACTGACTCAGAACATTTCAGAGGGGGTTGCGGAAGCCCGAGAAGCAGAGAAGCCAAAACAAACCATCACATGGGTTCCCACCGGCAGGGAGGCTTGACGAAGTCCAAACGGTGTTCCACAGCTGGTATGCGTGTGCTGTTATCTCCGCCTCTACGTGAAGGCCTAAACACTTTATCGTAACGCTCCTGCGGTCGCTTGGTCTCCCTCGGCTAAACCATGGCTGATGTGTCCGGCACCACAATAGAACCTGGAACGTGCTGGAAAAATTCCCGGTCCTCTTCAGCTCGAGTACAGCCCAAGTGGCTGCAGAGTGACAGCTTGGGTTAAACATTATGCTTGCTTGAGTGTGGTAGGGATGCCCCCGCTTTTGGCTCGCCCTTTTATATCACACCTGTAGTAAGGGGCAAGGAGGAACCTCTCTTTAATTTGTTGTCAGAACGTGGCCTCTGGCTTTCCTGCTCTGGAGCCGGCTGGAAACCATCATGGAGAGTGGTGACAGAAGGACGGCCACCCCACGCACCCACAGAGTCCCTGCTGCTGCTGAGCTCCCCAACTTCGGACTGGTCCTCCCCACAGCGCCGACCACAGTCAGATGCTCAGTGGGGACTGGACGCAATCTCTTTGATGTCAGGAGTTAATCACCATGGATTGATTAATTAATTGGAAATTAAATTGCTGTTGTCTCTCATCTTTCCTTCCTGTCAGGACATCTCCTGTAACCATTTGCAAAAGAGCTCTGTCTGGGACGAGTGGAGCGCAGGTGTGCGGCTGGTGTGGCCACGGCAAGAAGTAGGTGTGGGTAACAGTGCGAGTATGCAGTGACAAATGTTTTTAAATATATGTATTCACATAGATAAATATACATTCAATAGTTGTCACTGTAAATAAACGCTGTAAGGAAATACAACGTTTGCGGTTGTCCTGGTTTGAGTGAGAACAGAACTAATTCCGTTCAGTGATTTTACTTTTCAGCTCAGTTCTTCTAACTGCACTGCCTGAAGTCAGCAGCCTGTTCTCACAGACAGCACCTTTGCAGCAGCATCTTTGCCTGTATCCTTCCCTGTTAGCCCTTTGTGCTCCAGTGTGGTGTGACTGGCAGGAACCACAAGACCAGCCATGTCATAATGCTTCAGATCTGTGGTGCACTGCCAGCGATGACTGCACCAGCAGCAAGGCTCTGGGGATTCGGGCTTCTCAAAAAAAGGATGTTATATAATGGGAAGAAGAAATTAAATAATTTGCAGTGGATTATTTTGTTAGGCAGAAGAGCTTGTCCGTGCTGCAGCTGAGCATTGCTCTGTCAAGGTAGAGGGACAAAAAAACCCTAATTTGTAAATTGAACCCATGTATTCTTTGAAATGAAGTAGCTAATCTAAAAGTGAGCCAAGTGAAATGTTTCAAAGTACAAGAGACAGGCGACATCCCGCCCAGTTCCCTAGCTTCTAACTTGAAAAGCCACAGCGGCACGACTTGGGCTTCGGCACGAGACTCTGCAGTTCTGTTTCACTTTTTGTCCATCTCCTGTCGCTGCTTGCTCTGCACCTGTTGGCACCACCAGGCCAACAGCCTGAGCTTAACCCTCCACTAAACACCGGGTGTACACCAGGCAGCGCCACGGAGCTGAGGCACTCACATCGGCACTCCCATCTCGCTCAGTGACTTCAGTTTTACACAGTCTTTGTCTGAAGCAGCCACTCTGTATTTTAAGAGCTGCAGAACATTATTTAACTACCAAGAAATGGGTGTAACTCTAGCTCAAGCCTTTTGGAGTCTCTGCATTTCACTGTGTAATTTTTTTAATCTTTTTTTTTTAATTTCTGACGTGGATCATCTGTGAGCACTGTGTAGGGCCAGTCTGACCCGGTCTCCATCCTCTGCCGGTCCGCGCTCTGGAGGTCTTCCTCAGAAAGTTCCCCCTGATGGTTAGTTACAGGCCAGCATTCCCATGAGCTGACAGCAGGTAACTCTCCTGGAAAGGTAACTAAACAAGTATTGCTCATACTGTGCGGAGGAATGATTATATTAATTACCAAATCTCCCTGATGTGCTACTCTGGGACATGTCAAGCCATGGGCACAATTGCCAGCCTGGCTCCTAAAGCCAGCAGCGCTGCCCTTGGCTCTGGGGAGGGGCCCCTTGGTGCACATCTCCAGCTCTCATTAAATCAGGTGCGATGTTACTGTCCATCCGGTGCGTTTTCAGAACATTATTCAGAAACAGAAATGCCTTCATCTCCCATGCCACCTCTCCTTTCAGGGAGTTTTCCTTTGATGCCCTGTGCAGGCTCACCTGTTTTATAGCAGTCAGACTATGTCTTGAAAATGTCTTGAATGACGTTTTCACTTGACACCAATGTGCTTTCTGGAGCTGTGCTCAACTGACGTGAGGTCATTATCAATACTTTCCATATTCCCCAAATTCCTCCTGGTACTGCTGCTGACTTGTTGAGAGTGTGCTATGATCCGTTCCTTCCAGGTCCTGCACGTGACATGGTGATGAGTCATCCCCCCCCACCCCCCTCACCCCGTGCTGAAACCTCTTGTTACAGAGATCTTCTGGCACTTCCATTATCTCTTCAGTTTTCACAAAATATCATCTCTGACAGAAGCTCAGCTCTACTGTGGCGATACACGAAGCACCTGGGGCATCTGAGGCAGGGACGGACGGACAGACTGCTCCGTCTGCAGCAGCTCGAACACAAACATATCCAAGTTTTCCCTTCTGAGCCGCTTTGATGCGGACATCTATGCATTTGGTTTCTCGTTGTCAACAAGCACTGCAAACTCTCATTGCAGCTTTATTTCCCATTTACAAATGACCAGAACCTGTATGTAGTTTGACAACATGAAATGTGCCTGTTGGGCTGAAATGAAATTTTATTTACATTCAAGCAGTTCTCCCTGTTGATCTTCCTACTGTTTTGGAAATGTCCTGTCTGGGTCTGTTCTGGGCAAGTTCTCTTTTCTTCAGGTGCTGCGTGCTGCCTTCGGGGCAGGTATGGGGCAGATCATTCACATTCTCCCGTATGCTTTGCCACAAGTGCAACTGCCCGTAGGCTGTGCCTCAAGAAAGGGAGTATTACCACCCACCGGTGAACGGAAGATGTAAGGTCGCTTTTCCTCTCTTGGCCTGAATTGGAATTAACACCCCTGGAGACTCTGAAATTTTCGTTTTGATGTCCTCAAAGTGAAAGAAGGAGGAGATCTGGGGGGATGACAGTAGGTACCAGAATGTTTCTTACCTTGTCCTTGCAGAAAAACTAAAGCATAATCTTTCTGGGAACTATTAGTGGTTGAGGTGAACTGAATTTGTGGCTTATTTTGCTTATTTTGGAAGGGTATCTGAACTCCTATATATTGGAATATAGTCCAGGACACCGCTTGTGGCATTTAAATCGTGTAATGAATCACAAGTTGAGGATATGATTCAGTATCTTAAGTTGCATTATCAGATTTGTGACTTGTGGTCAATGACGCCGAGTCTGGCAGCGTTCTGAATGATGCCTTTAGGAACCACAGGTTTTGACCATTTTCTTAGCGGCCACAAAGTGGAGGTGGAGCGCACTCAGGTCGCGGTGCCAGGCTACCACCGTGCACCTGGCCTGTGGCAGCAAAGGAAGTGCTGCGTCCAAACAGTAGCGGACATTGTAAAATGAGATTCCCTTGAAGCCTTGTGTTAATGATATGTATGTGATGGTGGCTAACTGTGAAAAGGCTTTTTATCTATCTCCTCTACTTCTCCATGTACACAGAGGCAGAGAGGCAGCACCGGTCAGAGCCCTCCCCCCTTTGCAGCAGCATCTTTGCCTGTATCCTTCCCTGTTAGCCCTTTGTGCTCCAGTGTGGTGTGACTGGCAGGAACCACAAGACCAGCCATGTCATAATGCTTCAGATCTGTGGTGCACTGCCAGCGATGACTGCACCAGCAGCAAGGCTCTGGGGATTCGGGCTTCTCAAAAAAAGGATGTTATATAATGGGAAGAAGAAATAAACCAAGAAAAATGGCGTTTTAAAGCAAGGAGATTAAGGAATATTCAGTTCTAACTGTAAGTACTCAGAATACACCTTGGAGGAACCTCAGGCTAAGAGGAAGAAAATAAGTGAACTATTCTTAATAGGGACAAATTAAGGAAGTTTTTGAGTTACCTTCGTGGTCCTCTTGCCGAGTTGAGAGGAATTCTGCTGCACCCAGTGGGTTCGAAGGCTGTGCTGAGATCCAACCAGCAGCGAGCACCCCTTCCCCAGTTCTGGCTGGCTATTTAATTACCTTTCCAACACTAGCCACAGGAACGATTCACAGGTCTCTCTAAGGCCTGCACACTGCAAATATAAGTGATGCTGGAAGTCAGGCTTTACAGAATATGTCCGTGAAGGACTACAAATGGAAAGAAATCATTAGCAGCCCCTTTCTCATACAGTTTCTCTACAGATGCCAACAGACTTGGAGCCATACAAGTGGCTTTGCCACAAGAAAGCCTCTGAGGTCTTAAGGGTACAAAGTGGGTAACATCATTAAGCAGAAGACAGCATGCTTCCAAAGCTGTCTATGATTCCCACAGTGAAGAGTGCCACCCAGCCCTTATCAGTGTTTGGCTGAACTGCCCAAACAGGAAAATATGTGAAAAAAGCAGCCTCTGAATTTAAAGTGGGTGCTTTGCTTGGAAAGAGTACATGTTCTTAGGACAAACACTTCAAGCTGGGGGAAGCCCAGGATGACTCAAAGTCTGGAGTTATGGTGGAAGTTAAATAATTTCCACATTGCTGAATAAATATTAAAAGGTGCAAAGCTAAAATCTGTAGTTGCAGAGGACATGCAAGTTGGAAAATTCTCCACTTCAGAATCTGCTGTTTCAGTAGCAAGTCTGTTCTTTCAAGATGCAACAGACCCAGGTCCTGAGCCAGCAAAGTACTAGCACACCTCCTGGGCCGTAGGTCCAGGGTGCTTTCTGGTCACTTAGCTGTTAGGTTTTCTCACATGTATCTTTGTGCTTTGGTTCCACGTGGCCCAAGTGGCTCAGTGAAGCCACAAAGCGGTAGTAACACCTTCTGTCCTTCCTTCCATCCTTCCCTCTCCCTTTGCTTTCCCATCCCGAGCTCTGCGGGCAGTTCTTCTTGCTGGTGCACTAGGGCGTTTACTCTCTGACTTTGTAGGCAAACATGAGGAAATTTGATCTATGCCTCAAGCTGACAGGAAGCAGACAAGGTTGGGTACAACAGCTAATTAAGACACACTACTAGATTCTTGGGGTTTTTTACGTCAAGAACTGCTCTCACTTATTTCTGTGGTGTTGTAAACCCCTTACTGATGCTCAGGCAACACTTAACAGTTCCTGTGTCTTGGGTGTGTTACAGTTGGTGTAAAAGAAGGAAGTTCAGCCTCTTAATCTCACAAACCAGCTTCCCTAGTCCAGGCTGGATAAAACTCGTTAAACCCCAAGCAAGCGGTGCTGTGAGGTTGGTGCTTTCTCTGCTGCAAAGCAGTGGGTTTTTTTCAAGTGGAATGGATGGGGTTGGTGACAGGTTGACTAGGATACACACGGTAAAACCTGTGCATCTGTCAGGAGAGGAATTTATTGCCTTTGTAGACAATCACATTGGATTTACACAGAACTAAGCCTTCAATTTGGGCTCTTATCTAGGAGCAAGAACCTTGGTCAGAGCAAGCAGTTATTATGGGTTATTGTCAGACTATGGATTTTTTTATTTAAAAAAAAACCCCTTTTGCTATTGACACTGGTAATAATGGTGAGAGTTTGGAAGTGACAAACTTCTGTTGGGGATCTTGTATTCACTGGGACCGTCTTACATCACAGTTCTGGTACGTGGGGTTTTTGATATTAAGCTGCCATTCGACCGCACTTCTTTGCTTAAATTTTCCTAAAATCGCACACCTATTTATCTTGTCTTCAGCGTAACATCAACTAAAGAAAAAACAAGGCCCAAACATTGTATGATAAACTTAATGCCATCACATTACTGGTAATTTGTTTTAGGTTTTTTCTGAGTTTATTCCAAAAAAGAAAATGTTTGGATTTGTTTTCCTTTGAGGAGAGATAAAACAAAAAGCGTATTCAGAACCTGCAGTGTGACTAGACCGTTAAAGGGAACAAGGGATATTCTCTCATCTCCACTTGAAGATCAAGTCTCTGACAGTGAGGTCTGACATGGGACAAGCAGTGCTTTTTCTTTGCTGGCTTTTCCATCGGTTTCAGTTGCCATCATTGATAGGTAAAAAACACCTTTTCAACATATTTTAATTCTGAAGAGCTTAAAGCCATCCTATAGCATTTTATTCACCATTGCACCAGCATCATGCATGGGTATTTCCCCTCTTTAAGATACATGATATGAAAAGGAAATGCAAAAGAGAGAAGCACAGGAACAGCAAGAGTTTTATTCCCACAAAATTTGCAGTTTTTCAAACTGTTGTTCCAACTTGTTCCCAGGGAGCTCCAGGAAGTGTGATGCATCTATTGCTGGTGCTCTTTTAATCTCCAACGCTGATCTGTTGCCTAATAAAATATCTTTCAGAGGATGGCATGGTGTCACAGCTGGTTTAGAACGTGAGAAAACCTGTTCTTTGCATAAACAGGCTCCATCTTAAAATAATAGAATCACAGAATGATAGGGTTTGGAAGGGACCTCTGGAGATGATCGAGGCCAACCCCCCTGACAGAGCAGGGTCACCCAGGGCAGTCCACACAGGAACAGATCCAGGTGAGTCTTGAAAGTCTCCAGAGAGGAGACTCCACAACCTCTCTGGGCAGCCTGGTCCAGGCTTTGTTGCTCTCACAGTGAAGAAGTTTTCCCTCATGTTGAGATGGAACTTCTTGTTTTTCACCTTGCTACCATTATCTCTCATCCTATCACAAGACACAACTGACAAGAGACTGGCCCCTTCTTATTGACACCCACCCTTCAGATATTTGTAAACATCTGCTCTTTGTCCTGTCAAGAAATGTAGGCAATGATTTTTCTTTTTTTTTAATGGTATTATCTGCTACCCAGTGCCCTCCCCTTTGTGCAAAGCACAATATGGAGAGTCACCACCAGTGAAGGATGTCACATCATGCAATATCCTCTGCTCAGCCACCTATTACGTATATACTTTTGTACTTGACTGAGTAGATTAGGTAAATTGGTGACCCCGACGTGATACTGGGATCGAAAACCGCCTAACTGTGCGGCAGGCTGCGAGTCCCACGGAACTTTGAATGAGCTGCTGAAAGGAAGCAGGCGCCGGCCGGCAATCAATCCCTCCGGAGTAGAGAGGTGAGCTGTGGGAAACATGGGGAATCAAGCGTCTTCCCCCGAGAGAGACGTTTACGAGCTTATGAAAGCCCTACTTAAAAAACATGGAAAGAATGTCTCTGGGCAAGATCTTAAAACGATACTTAAATGGGTACAAGTAAAAATCCCCTCTGTAACTGCATCTACTATTTTTACGCGAGACCTTTGGGACGATGTGGGAGTAAAATTGTGGGATGCGGCGACTATGGGGAATGCTGAAGCTCAGCGCATGCTCCCGTGGCGGAGGACTATTTTTGAAATTTTAAAAGCCCAAGAGGAGGGTCATAAAGATGAAATACAGAGAGAGGAAAACTCTCCTCCCGTGTCTCCTCAATCATCGGGGAGTAAAAAACCCTCCGCGCCACTTAAGGTGTACGCTGCAGGGTGCCCCCCGGAAGAGGATCCTTTTGACCCGGGACCAGTGGACCCTGAAAAAGAGCCAGATCTCTACCCCCCCGACCCACATGATGTGTGGGCTAATATAAGGCGCCAAGCCTTAAAGGAAGGAGAACTGGAGATTGCAAAAATGATAGTTGCTCCTGTACTCTACGCGCGAGGCGGTGGAGAACGCTAATGTGGACTGTAAGAAACTCTTAAAATCTCTCCCCAATCCAAACCCTACCTTAGTTGAAATGGTTGAAGCCTGTAACAGGATCGGTACTGCGGATCATAAATATGAAGTTATGGCAGCTGCCTTTGCAGCCATGCGTGGACCATCAACACCGGGTGTTTGCTACGGATGTGGTAAACCTGGTCATTTGAAAAGGAATTGCCTGACTTCTACCGGCGGCAACGGGCCCCGAGCCCCGGGAATTTGCCCTAGATGCAAGAAGGGGCGTCATTATGCTAATCAATGTCGGTCTAAGTATGATTTACAGGGCCAACCGATCCAGGGAAACCGATCTCGGAGCGCGGGGCAGCGACGCGTGCAGACACAAATAGCGCCGCCAACCATCAAAAACCCCCAGAGGGGGGCAGCAGTGCCTCATGTCTTCGCTCCGCAACAACAGGCAGCGCCGGACTGGACTTGGCAACCGCTCACACAGTAACGTTATTCGATTCCTCGGTTCACTTATTGCCTACAAACGTCTCGGGACCTTTACCCCCTAAAACACACGCTTTGTTATTAGGAAGGTCATCTACGACATTGTCAGGGCTTTTTGTACTGCCGGGTGTTATTGACTCCGATAGCACTGATGAAATTAAGATTATGGCATGGACCCCGTTTCCTCCTTGCACTGTGCCAAAAGATAGCCGTATAGCGCAATTGATACTTATTCCCTCAGGCACAAGTTGCCCGGCTTCTAGTCAGCTCCAAAAAAGGCAGGGTGGGTTCGGATCTACGGGGAGCCCACAAATTTTATGGGTACAGTCTCTCTCTCAAAAAAGGCCTATGTACCAATGCACCCTCACCCGAGGGGGGCAGAAGGTGGTGTTGAATGGAATTATCGACACCGGAGCTGATGTTACAGTAATATCTCAAGCTAAGTGGCCACCACAGTGGCCCTTAGCCAATGTGTCCCACGCATTAGCTGGGATTGGTGGGACTGGTAAAAGCCACCAAAGCCTGGAGTTAATTCAAATTCAAGGTCCGGAAGGACATATCGCCTCTGTCAAACCTTTTGTACTACCTGTTCCTATGGTTTTGTGGGGACGGGATGTACTGTCACAGTGGGGATTGACTATCCGTACCCATTTTTAGGTGGGGCCATTGAAGTGCGCGACACCCTGAAACTAACCTGGAAAACTGATACCCCTATTTGGGTGGATCAATGGCCCCTACCTTTAGAAAAGCTTCGCGCTCTCCAGGAGTTGGTCACAGAACAACTAGCGAAAGGACATGTCGTACCCTCCACTAGCCCCTGGAATTCCCCCGTTTTTGTTATTAAGAAACAAAGTGGCAAGTGGCGCCTGCTCCATGACCTCAGGAAAATTAATAACGCTATGGAAGACATGGGAGCCTTACAACCTGGGCTCCCGTCCCCTACTATGATCCCCCGAGATTGGCATTTAACTGTTATTGACCTTAAAGATTGCTTCTTCAATATCCCTCTGCATCCCGATGATGCTCCTAAATTTGCCTTTTCAGTTCCAAGTGTCAACATGCAGGCTCCGTTACAAAGATACCAGTGGGTTGTGCTACCACAAGGAATGAAAAATAGCCCGACGATATGCCAATGGTATGTAGCCAAAGTGCTTAGTCCAGTTAGGATTGCAATGTCTAATGTCTTATTGTACCACTATATGGATGACATCCTGGTGGCTGCACAACATCACGAGGTCATGGAGGAAGCTGTAGCCCTTGTCACGGCTGCCGTTACATCGGCAGGCCTCTGTATCGCGCCGGAAAAAATTCAGAAAATCTGTGTTACGCGACGTCCCGCATTCTGACCTTTTTACTTTGTTACAGGAACTTATCTTTCTCTTAGACTCTCGCCCTCACCCCTATTTTGTTATGCATGTCAGGTCACATACTTCTCTACCTGGCTTTATAGCAGAAGGGAATCGACGAGCCGATTTACTAACATTACCCGTACAGGTATTGCCGGATCGCGTGGCGCAAGCTAAACTCAGTCATTCCTTTTTCCACCAAAATGCTGGAGGCCTTAAAAGACAATTCGGGCTTACTTCTCAACAGGCATCCAACATTGTTGCTATATGCCCTGACTGCCAAAGACACTCTTTTCCATCAGTTGCAGGCGGAGTTAATCCCCGAGGACTACAAAGCCTACAGCTATGGCAAACAGATGTTACATACTATTCTGAGTTTGGTAAATTGAAGTACATCCACTCCTCCATTGATACCTTTTCAGGAGCCTTATTTGCTTCTTGCCACACAGGAGAAAAAGCACGTGATGTCCGCAAACATTTGATGCGCGCTTTTGCTACTTTGGGTATACCTTCACAAATTAAGACAGACAACGGCCCTGCTTATGTCTCCACGGCAACAAAAGCATTTCTTGACTCCTGGGGCGTGACCCATATCACCGGTATTCCCCATTCCCCTACGGGTCAATCTTTAATTGAACGCTCTCACCAGTCTTTAAAACGTTTGTTACAACAACAAAAAGGGGGAGTAGGAACCGCTACTCCTGAGGAACGTCTGCAGAAAGCTTTGTATGTTTTTAATTTCTTGAATTGTTCTTTGTTAGATAATAACCCTCCGATAGTCCGACATTTTAGCACGAATGCTTCGCTTGAGGTGCGAGAAAAAGCCCCCGTGTTGATTCGTGATCCGGAAACAGGTAAGATTATGGGACCGTATCCCCTTGTCACATGGGGTAGAGGCTATGCTTGTGTCTCCACAGAAAAAGGCCCCCGGTGGATCCCGGCAAAGAGTGTACGACCATTCCGTGAGCCCCTACCACAAACCTCGCCAGAAGATCCTGAACGTCATCTGGAAGAGCCTCTCATCAGGGAAACAGAGCCAAAGGATTTAAGTGTTCTAAACGAATAATTGCTACATGCACAGGTGTCGTGAAACACCCCTTGAGAAAGTCAGCTGCAACGTGTGTGGACGGTGCGACCCTTGGGTCCTATGTGTTTGTTATATTTGTGATAAGGAGTAAGTGGTGCCAGACAACACGTGCCGGACGTTGGTGTAATCCCTGCCAGGAGAAAGAATTTGACGCAGTGAAATTATTGCTTATAACAGGGCGTGAAGCCCTGAGAAGTAGTCACCTTGTCGATTATTGTGTGGATTGAGAAAGTAGTGATCCCTTTACTGACTGGTTATCCTCGTTAGGCTTGTCTGGATGGTGGATAACAATTTTAGAAAAAATAGCTGTTGCTGTGATAATAGTATTATTGTTGATTTTGCTTTTGCCATGTGTTATGCAATGCTTGCAGAAACTGATAGCCAATTCTATAAAGCGGGTCCTTATGGTGCAACAAGAAGGGGGAAAAATAATTTATAAAGAAAGACTATAATACAAAGAATCTGATATTTTTCTGTGGCTTCTCTGTTCATCACTCTGTGCCTCCTACTGCGGTAGAAAAGATATAGTAAAATGAATATTGTAAGTTGGGATTTTCAAAGCAAACTATGCCTGTGAAACGTCCAAATGCCACTGGCATTCAATGGGAGCTAAGTCCTTAACCCCTCTGGGACTTCTCAGGCAAAACCCATTAATGTGTACTTCAAAGGGATATTATACACAGTTTTAGGAGTCATTTTCCTAATAGCCTTTCATTCTCATTTCAAACAGGCCCTTCTTCCCTAGACCTCCACCCCCTGTTGGCGCACAAAACCAAATTGCTTCCATGTCCTTTGTAATTCAAACCTCAGCATTAGCTCCGACTCTTCTCAGGCACCTGTTTTTCTGTTTAATGACACACCAAGAATGCCTAAAAGAAACAAAATGGAACTCTTTAATATTGCTTTTTCATCTTTAATCTTATCTCACCCATCTTTGCGCCTCTTAGAAATGAGCACAGGCACCGGTTGATCCAGATATTTTGTCTCCTTACTGTAAAGAGTTAATTAATTCTCCTGCCTCTTTGTTATGGACACTTCTTCTTTTGTCAAAAATCAATGCATGCCCACCAGTCTAACATCTCACCTTGTCAGCCTTTCCTTCTAAGACACAGCGCTGCAGTATCTGTAGCCTGTAGCTTGTAGCTTGTCGTGTTTTTTACTTCAGTCATGTATACTAATTTTTCTCTCCTCCCCAACCGCAGCATGAAAAGACTCCATCGATTAAATAAATCAGGTACAAAAGATGTGATCTGACCCCCATCTTTGCGACTAGCTCTACAAGTCACGCAGCAGAAGGCAGGTTTTTGTCGCGTTACCGACAGCCCAGCGATGCCGTAGCCGCAACGCCTAAGAATCTCCCGGACCACATTGCCCCCTTGTGGCCGGTTCGCCCTCGCGCAAAGTACCCACCGCCCCGGCTCGGGCGAGGGAGAGGAGTTAGGATAGGAAACCTGGGGAGAAAGTAGGTTGATTGGAAGCGCTCCAGAGTGGTTGGGACCCCGCTGAAAGGTGTTCGATCGAACTCCAGTGTTCGCTTTTGGAGAGATTCCAGTCCGAATTCAAGTGCGCGTGTCTTTGACGCCGAGCGCAGAGCCCACTGCCCGCTTTCACCGGGAGCCGGATCCGAAGCGTACGCAGGACCGTTACGGTTCGCTGCGTTGCCCGGGCACCGGCCACGTCTATCGAGCCCTCGAGTTAAGGCCCGCGGCGGCTGCGCTGGAGACGCTCTGGACGCCGCGCAGGAAGGCCCCTGGGTGCGCAGGCGGAGGGAGGCTCGGAAGGGGAGCGAAGCGGTGATTGCGGGCGCCGAGCTGGTAACCCGGGCGGAGAGGGGCGCGGGGAGCGAGAGCCCGGGTGGGGAGCCGGCGGGGCGGGCAGTGGGCGGGAGGCGGCGGGGCTCCGGAAGTCGGGCGGCGAGCTCGGGGAAGAGGGAAAGGCTGGCGTCTGCCCTTCCACCTGCTCGCCGTCGGCTCCTCGTTAGCTGGGCGCTCGTTTCCCGTCCCTCCCCCCTGCAAGCAGAGAGTGCGGTGGGGAGAGGTCCGTCCGGAGCGGCCGCAGAGCAGGGTGCTTTCTGCCCCGCGTTCCCCGAGAGAATCCGTGGGGATTCTGGCTCCGGTTTCCTCTCCCTCGCAGGCTGTACGCGGCCGCGGGACGAGTCGCGGCGGGAGCCGCTGTCCTTTCCCGGCCGGCGTCACCGAGGGCGCCCGTCAATCCAGGCGCTCCCACCTGGAGGCCAAGGCTCTGGCGACCAAGGCCGGGAGAGCCCGCGGGCACCTCGCCGCTCCGTGCAGCACCCGGGTCGCCGTTAAACTCCCGGCAGCGCGTTGCCTGCCCCGGAGCCCGGAAGGTTGCCCCGGGAAGCGTCTCTCGGCTCGGGTTTGTCCCCTGCGCCTGAATTTGCGGCTCCCTCCAGGAAGGGAGACGGGCATCCCCTCAGCGCTTGGTGCGAACCGCTCGGGCGGCCGCGCAGAGGAGGGGAGCCGAAGTCGGGAGAGATGCCTCACGCAGCCTTAGGGCTACAAACGGCCGGCGATCCTCTTCGCCGTCACGGCCCCGGCCTCCCTCTCTCGTCGCGCTCACCTCGGGGGTGCTGGACTCGGGGAGGCTAAGGCTCTGCACGACCCCAGTGGGTCTGGGGCTCTGACAAGACAGGGCTGCCTTTACTGCATCCCCCCAGCTCAGCAGAGGGGCTCGGCCCTGTTAGCACCGATTTGGTTCGGTCGGGTGAGACCTCGGTGATCATCGAGTCCAACGGTTCACCCAGCACTGCACTGCCCCGTCACTCCCCTCCCTCAGTCCCCCAGCCTGTCAGTTCATCCAGGGATGTGTGTGTGTGTGTCCGTGTCCCCGCGACTTGACTCCTGTTTCAGGGAAGAGCCTTGTCCTCCTGCCCGCCCTCGACCTCCTGTAATGAAGAAAACTGGATGATTGATGTCAATAAGATGTGGCAATGGGGTTGCTGTTAAAGGAGAACAGGTAAACCAATCGCTTGGGCTGTTTTGCTCTAATAAAAGCACCAAATCAGGTATGGAAAGGTACCAAATGTATTCTGCCCTGGTGGGGACTCGGCCCTCCAGTACATCATCCCTGCTCCCACCAGATACAGGCCTGGCCGAGGCCTGAGTTGTAAATGTCATCATAAATCTTAATTTAGTAGCCGTAAACTGTGTTTTGTCTTACGTAGTTTTAAGCTGTGTTTTGCCTTACATAATTGTAAGCTGTAACCTGTCTTACATAGCCTTGAGAGTTATCAAGGTTCTCATAAATCCTGTAGCCTGTCTTGTGTAGTCTTGGTCTTTGTAGATAAGGGAAACTAACTCCAAGACAGGGAGGAATACAGAAGAGCCTCCCACAGATCAGCCAGGTCACATCAGCCCTGTGATTTCTGACGCATTGCAACTCTGCATTTTGAGACAAAAGGTGAAAAGTACACTGCGAGGAAGACTGGGGGCCTTGCTCCCAAAGACCCCGGCCCACAACCACCAGACACCAGTGCGCAAGTGCCAAAGGGAGGAGACCTATGATAATGAGTTCCTGGACCTGATTATAATAATCCAACCCCATGTAATGAATATGTAGTTAATGCTGCTGGATATGCATGATTTAGTGTAATAAATGCCTGCTTGCTTGACATCTTGTGTGTGTGTTGGTGGAGCGCAGGCTCCCTGCACACCCAGCGCTGCTTGCTCATTCTCCATCACTAATAAATTTTTACCTTTTTATTTAAAGACAATTTTGGTCTCATTTATAACACTCCCTCAGCACAACTCGAGGCCATTGCCTCTCGTCCCCAGAAGACACCGAAGGGTCTAAAGAGCCCCCAGCCTGGCACTGCACCCGGTGTGGGAGGCCAGGGGGCAGGGCCCGAGGAGAGCAGGCGGCTCCAACCCCGAGCCAGCCCCAAGCCCGGGCTCTCACCCCCAGCACAGGGGAGTCGCTCCTCGGCCGAGGTGTAAGCCCCGAGGAGCAAGTCAGGGCCCAGAGTCTGCAGGGCACACAGAGGGACAAGGGGCGCGGGACACAAAGTAAAGCATCAGTCTCTGAGCTGGGGGAAGAGAGACTTTATTGTCAGGGATGGCAGATGGGGGCAGGGCAGAGACTCTGCCCGTGAACAGCACAGCCCCCTGCCCTCACCCCACATCATCTTCTTCCACAGAAGGCAAACCAGTGCTGCTGCTGCTCCTGCTCCACCTGCCTCAGCTTTCTTCAGGTCCCTGCACCTGAGGAGCGGGCAGAAGAGGCCACCCAACTCCCCAGCAGGTAAGGGCTGAAACACTTCACACACCAGAAGAATGCAGCAGCTACAAGAACCACCCCCCCACTTCCCCCCCCCCCCCCCCCCCCCCCCCCCCCCAAGTTCCAGCAGCTCTTGCCCTCCCTGCAGCCATCTGCAAGCAAGTAAGAGGGGCAGGGATGAGCACACACAGCCTCCCCTTCCTCCAGGAGTCCTCTCAGTGTAGTCATCTCCGCCCCCAGCCCAGCTCCCTCAGCATGTAGCAGAGCAGCACAAGCCCTGGTGCTAACTCTGAGCAGCCTCTTCTGGCATCAAACTTTTGATTCTCCATCGGCAAGAGCTGAAGAGCAAACAAAGGCCTGCTCGTGGAGGAATGGCCTCCTCTGACTCACCTTGCCAATAGTTGTAGAGGACAAGCATGGGGATTGGTTCCTGGGAAAGGGGAGACAGGCATCATAGCATCACCATAACATCACAGCCCCCCCATAGCACCACAGTGACGTGCAGAATCAAAGTGTACAAGACATGAAAGGTTATAAGCAGGTATGTTTTATTACGGCACTGGGTGCAAGGGGTATTGCTCCTCCTAACTTGCACACCGAAGTGTCCAGCAAGCAGGTATTTATTACACTGAGCCATGCCTATTCAATGGAGTTACTACATACTCAAGCTAAGATAAGCCCCATAAAGCTGTCAAGCCTCAGGGATGTTCCACCTTTAGTGTCTCAAACTCCTCTCTTCTAATCTCAGTGAGGCCCCAGGAGATTGTAAAGAATTGCAGAGTAGTTACAAGGGTTGCTCAGCTTGCTTCTTTCTCTTCCAAGCATGACACTGTCCCCTCACTTCCGCATCATAGCCGCCCTGCAGTTCACCAGGCACAAGCATCGGGGTAGCCTTAAGTCCCAGCCTGTTTCCCAGTAGACACTTAGATCCTCATCAGCTCCCCTACTCACCAAGGAAGAGAGGCAGAGCTAAAGAAGCTAAAGCTTCCCACCCTAAAGTGGGTGGGAAGGGCCGCTTCCTGGTCCTCTATAGCTGAACTGCCCTCAAGCAAGCAAGGACACAGGCCCCCGGAGCAGGTTTCTCAGAGCCCCAGCTGCCCAGACCTGCAGTGGTTTCAGGGAGGGGGAGATGTTCCCTCCTTCCCCCCCCCCCCCCCCCCCATTTCCAGCCCCTGAAAACGACAGTTTTCTTCCTCGGCTCCACTCAGAGCCTCCCCTCTTCTCCCCGGGATCTCACTTGCCAACTGCCTCCTTTTTCGTTTCCAGGCACTAAGGGGAGACTCCTTTCCGAGCCCGCTCTGACCAAGGCCCCCTCCGAGGAAGAAGGTCCCGGCCCACCCCCGGCAGCTCCCTCTTGGCCGCGCCGCGCCGCGGAGGCGCCGGCCGGGGCAGAGATGAGCCCCGCGGAGCCGAGGCCGCAGCAGGGCAGGGGGAGAAGAGGAACGCGCAGAGCGACCGCGCCAGCGCAACGACCCCCTCCCGACCAGGAGGGGTGATCCCGGCATGAGGCACACGCACACCCCCCCTTGTGCCTACCCACACTCAAGGGTCCCAGCCACAAGGGACCCCCTCATACCTCCACCCAGGGGGGAGGCCCCTGAAGACCAAAGGGGCCTCCCCCTTAGACCCCAACCTAGGTGAGTGGGACCCCCCCCCCCCCACAAAAAAAAAAGTAATCTCTTTGAGATGGTTTTTCCCGGTTCATCCCTACCCTAGAAAAAGAAAAAAACGATACTTACCCAGAAAGGTCGTCCTCGGGATGATCCACCGCCGATTTTTTTTCCTCTTCAGCCAGGAACCTGAAACGAGAACAAAAAGAATTAATAAATAAATAAATAAATAAAAATACAAAGACACAAAAAATAAATAAAAACAAAAAGACAAAGACACAACAAATAATTAAAAAAAAAAAAGACAAAGACACACGGAAAAAAAGGCACACACACAAAATAAGGCACACAAAAATAAAAGACAGTCTTCAAAAAAACAAAGACCCCCCACAAAAAGTTACTTTCTGGAGGGGGGGGGGTCTTCATTTTTTCAAGACACACACAGAAATAAAAAAGCAAAGCCACAAACATACAGACACAAACAAAGCACTCACCCGCTCCGAGGCCCAGCCTCCAGCTCCGATCCGCCGCCGTCTCCCGACACGAGCGCCCGGGGGCTGCCGCTGGCCCGGCGCCCCCTGCACAACACCGCACCCGAGTCAAACCCCCGCAGAACAAGCGCCGCGCCCCGCGCCCCGCCCAGGCGCGCCCCGCCCAGGCCCGCTCCGCACCTGCCGAGCGCCGCCCGCCGCTCCTGCCGCCCGGCTCCGCTCCGGCCGCCCCTTCGCCCGGCGCCTGCAAAACAAAGCACAAGGCAACGCCACCGAAAACGCTCGCGGAGCCCCCCTCCTCCGCGGCGCCTCGGCGCTCCCGCCCCGACCCCCCGCGCCCAGCCCGAGCTGCTTACCGGCACGGGGCCGCCGCCTCCCGCGTCTCCGGGCACCTGCAAAACAAGAAATGAACAGCGAACGAAACACCGAGTCGGGCACAAAACGGGCTGCGCAGCCCTTCTCGGACCGAGAGCTCTGCGCTCGAACGCCCGCCGCGACGCTCAGCGTCGCGGTGCCGTCCGAGTCCCCACCGCTGCCGCTGCTCAGGCACCAGCACCGGCTCCAGAAACCGGGCGACGATAAAAAAATCCCACGGCCCTCTCTGGCAAGAGCGCAGCACGGGAACCGCTCCCCTCGCTCCTTCAGACTCCGCCCGGCACCTGCACAAAGAGGAAAAACAAAAGCTAAACAACCAACCACAGACACACAAGCCAAACAATAAAGTCTGACCACAAAGCCCCACAAAAGCCTCAGCCTTGCAAGGAGCCACCCCGCACCCCAGGCAAACCGGCCACCGCTTGCGGGGCCACTTCTTCCCACGGACGGGCCCCGGGCTCACGACGCGTTTCCCCCGGCGAAGAGCGACAAGTCGCCTCCTATCCCCAACGGGCTGTACCCCAGCGGGCACCCCCACCGAGCGCGGCCCTTTCTCAGATCCGCCTCCCGTGGAGGCCCTGGTGCTGTCGCGGGGCACGGGCGGCTTCTCGCGGGGGCGAGCCGGTGACCTCCGGGGTGGGCTGAGCGGGAGCCGGGACAGGCGTTCAAAGTGATAACGAGCGTTCCGCCGCCTCTGCGGCCCCCCGACTGCGTCATCGGCTCCGAGACCGCCGCCATCGTCGTGCTCCGCGCGTAGGCCGGCGGAGAGCCATCTCTTCCGGCGCAGCTGGCTGGGGAGCGTTTCGCCCCGCTCCGGCTCGGCGCCCGAACGAGGCGCGGTCGAGCGCGGCTTTGTCGCGTTTCCGTTGACCTGGGCCAAGCCAGCACCGTCCCAGCGACGCGCGACGGGACGGTTCTCCTATTACTCCCCTCGCCGCGCTCCCCGCTCTTGGGGCACCTTGCCCGCCGGAGGGGGCGGGAGCCGCTCCTGCCAGAGCCGTGCGCGGGGTCACCCCGGTAAAGCCTCTCGGGATTTTCCCGCCTCCCCGAGCTCACACCCGCGCCCGTGGGGTGACGCGCCGCGCCCGTCGCAGTGCCCCAGACCCGTAGGGGTTGGGAGGGCCCTCCAGGGATTGTCCGGTGCCAACCCCCCCCCCCCCCCCGCTCCAGCAGGGTCGCCCAGAGCAGGGGCGCCGGTCGGGTTTGGAATCTCTCTGGAGAACGAGATTCCGCGACCTCGGTCGCCCTCGCTCTCTTTTCACGGGGCTCGGGCCAAGCTCCCCGAAGATGACACCTTCTACCTGACCCTCGCCCGGACCCTGCCTCAGCACGTTGCTTCCGCTCAAAGCACGAGCACGAGGTGTCGACGGAGGCTCTGAGAGCGGTCTCTTGCGCATCCGTTTTGGCACATGCCAAAAAGTCTAAGATGATTACCTTAATAATGATCATCATATCCCTACATTCTCAGCAGTGCCGAAGTTGAGGTCAGGAAAACCAGTTTCTGACTTTGGGGGAAGAGATAGCCAGATCCTTTAACCTCTGTTATTGCTGGGTCTGTGGAAGTCATGTAGGAGGCTAGCTCCTGTCATCACCATGGTGTTGTCCTGAAAAACGCTTATTGAATGCTGTTGGTATTATGCAATTAATATACAGCTTTGAATCAAGTATTCTCACCCAGAGTTAAATTTCCTTGGCGTACACATTATATGTCACCATTTTTCATCATCACCCACCAAGTACTTCCGGGTCCTTGAGCGAAAGCAGTCCCATGAATGGGTTTGCCTTTGCCCGAAGCAGGAAATTCCCACATGGTTTTCCTCGATGGATTCCTTTCGTACACCACAGGGACTTTATCCCCTTCTACTGTGTGTAATAGGTTTGACTGAGCAGGACGGGCTTAATTGATGGATCCTCCGGTGTTGACCAACCAGGTGGATTGGGCTAAATGCTTGTCCCAGTTTTTAAAGGTTCCACCCCCCATTGTTTTTAATGGTTTTTTTAAAAGCAGTTTTAATGGGTTTTTTTTTTTAAAAGCAGTTTTTAATGGTCCATTGCTTTGTTCAATTTTTCAAGAAGCTGGTTCGTGACAGGGGATGCGATACTCTCACTTGATACCGCGCCCTTTGGCCCCATTGTCTATAAGATTGTTTTTGAAATGAGTCCCATTGTCAGACTCAGTTCTCTCTGGAGTACCATGTCACCGCAGGATCTGCTTTTCCAGGCGCAGGATGGTGTTCTGGGCAGTGGCCATCTGGTGGTTGCTTCCACCACTGTAAACACACAGTGCTTACCCTGGTGGGTTTGAGGCAGTGTGATGTAATCAATCTGCCAGGCCTGCCCATACTTGTACTTGGACCATCGTCCCCCATACCATAAAGGTTTTAACCGTTTTGCTCATTTGATCGCAGCACACGGATAACATGGATAACCTGTGCAACAGCGTCCATGGTTAAATCCACGCACCCATCTGTATGTTGCATCTCTTCCCTGATGTCCTGAAGTACCATGGGCCCACCGAGCTAAAAACAGTTCACCTTTATGTTCCCAGTCTAAGTCTGTCTGGAACACTTTAGCAGCCTGAACCACTTGCTGGTTGTTTTGATGTTCCTCAGTGGCTCAATGTTTAGGTTCATGGGCATCCACGTGACGGGACTTTTAGGACTAGTTTCTTTATCCGAGCAGCAACATCTTGCCACAGCGTGGCAGCCCAAATGTGTTTACCTCTGCGCTTCCAGTTATTCTGCTTCTGCTGTTTTAACCACCCCCACAGGGCATTTGCTGCCATCCATGAGTCAGTGTAGAGATAAAACACTGGCCACTTTTCTCGCTCAGCAATATCTAAGGCCAGTTGGATGGCTTTTACCTCTGCAAACTGACTTGATTCACCTTCTCCCTCAGCTGCTTCTGCCACTTGTCGTGTGGGACTCCACACAGCAGCTTTCCACTTCTGATAGTTTCCTACAAGATGGCAAGATCCATCAGTGAACAGAGCATATTGCTTATCATTATCTGGTAAGGGGCTTCTTCAGTGCGGATCACCACCTCCTTCTAGTGGCGTTCCAAAGTCTTTACCTTCTGGACAATCCACGATCACTTCTAAGATTCCTGGATGACTGAGGTTCCCTATTTGAGCTCTCTGTGTGATTAATGCAGCCCACTTACTCCATGTGGCATCGGCTGCATGATGAGTGGAAGGGAACTTACCCTGGAACATCCAGTGTAGGACCAGTAACCGTGGCACTGGGAGGAGCTGTGCTTTGGTGCCGATCACTTCCAAAGCAGCTCAAACTCCTTCATATGCTGCCAATGTTTCTTTTTCCATTGGAGTATAGTTGTCCTTGGAGTCTTTGTATATTTGACTCTAAAATCCTAGGGTTTGACCTCGAGTTTCCCCTGGTGCTTTCTGCCCGAGGCTCCAGGTAGGACCGTTATTCTTGGCTGCAGTATAGAGCACATTTTTAATGTCCTGTCCTGTTTGGACTGGCCCAAGGGCTACTGCATGTACAATCTCTTGTTTGATTTGTTCAAAGGCCTGTTGTTGTTCAGGACCCCAATTAAAATTGTTTTTCTTTCGAGTCACTTCATAGAGAGGTTTTACAATCTGACTGTAACCAGGAATGTGCATTCTCCAGAAACCCACAGCACCTAAGAAAGCTTCTTTCCTTTTTGTTAGTTGGTGGGGACATTGCTGTTATTCTGTTAACCGTATGCATCGGGATCTGGTGACGCCCATCTTGCCATTTGATTCCCCCAAACTGGATCTCTTCTGCGGGTCCCTCGACCTTCCTTCTTTTTATGGCAAAACCAGCATCTAAAAGGATTTCAATTATTTTCTTACCTTTCTCAAAAACTTCTGCTGCATCAACATATTGCAGGTGTTCTGGAGCTCCACCTTTCTCCAGTGCAGTATGGATCAGTCCGTGGCAAATGGTAAGGCTGTGTTTCCACCCCTGGGGCAATCGATTCCAGGTGTATTGGACACCTCTCCAGGTGAAAGCAAACTGAGGCCTACACTCTGGTGCTATTGGAATAGAGAAAAATGCATTAGCAATGTCAATGGTAGCATACCACTTAGCGGCCTTTGACTCCAGTTTATACTGGAGTTCCAACATGTCCGGTATGGCAGCACTCACTGCTGGCGTAACCTTGTTCAGGCCACGACAGTCCACTGTTAATCTCCATTCCCCATTAGATTTTCACACTGGCCATATTAGGCTATTAAAGGGTGAGCAAGCTTTGCTGACCGCCCCTTGACTCTCTAGTTGACGGATCAGTTTCTGGACGGGAGCTACAGAGTCTCGGTTGGTGTGATATTGTTATTGATGCACAGTTTCTGTAGTAATTAGCACTTTTTGATCCTCAACTCTCATCTTACCCACAATGGCAGACTCCTCTGAAAGGTCAAGCAGGACAGTCATCTGCTTCTTATCCTCAGTCTCTACTGCTGCTATACCAAAAACCCATCTATACCCTTTTGGGTCCTTATAATACCCTTTCTTGAGGAAGTCTATGCCAAGGATGCATGGAGCATCTGGACCAGTCACTATAGGGTGCCTTTCCCATTTATTCCCAGTTAGACTCACTTCAGCCTCTAACACAGTCAGTTCTCAAGATCCTTCTGTTACTCCAGTAATGGTAACAGGTTCAGTCCCCTTATGATTCGAGGGCAATAGGGTGTACTGTGCACCAGTATCTATTAGGGCTCTCTACCTTTGTGATTCTAATGTGCCAGGCCATCGAATCTACACAGTCCAATAAACTCTGTTGTCCCTCTCCTCCACCTGGCTGGAGGCAGGGCTCCTCTAATTCCCAGGGTAGTGTCCATAATTGGCAGCTGGGTTTGTGTAGTTCACCAGGTTCACATGTTTTACCTGGTTAACAGGGTCTGTGTAGATCACAGGAATTACACTGTTTACAGGACTTACGCTATTTACAGGATTTGTATTGACTATGGGAATCACATTTTCATTCCTCCTACTCACGTTTTCACCTGAGGCCCACGTACTTGGACCAGAGGACTGCTCATAGTGGACTGGAGCAGACTCCCTTCTGGAAGAATTCTCTCTTCTCTTTGTTTTACCTTGTAAGTAGAGTACTCGTGCCTGTAGAGCAGAGGTAGGTTTTCCATCCCATCTGCTCATTTTCTCCCCAAAGGCATGGAGAAGAGACCACTGTGGTAGTATCAGGATGTGGCGATGCGGAAGATCACGTGCTGTAACAGAAACATAGAAACCAGGTAGGATACCACCCACGAAGGGCTGGGTCTGTTACTGGTATATAAGTGCCTGTAGCCTTTAATAAAACACCATTTTGCCTTCCTCTCTTTGAGAGTCTGAGTCTCACAATGGACCCTCGGTGTCTCCCGGCATTTCGGCACTGAGGATAGGACACGTTAATCACAACAAGTGGTGACCCCGACGTGATCGGGACGTGATCCGCGGAGGCAGTGCGCTGGACAACGCTGAACCTCTGGAGGGGCGATGAAGCTGGAAAAGGACGTCGACGTTGATTTAGTGGTACAGATATTTAAAGAATGTGTAAAGGAGGCGGGGGAGAAATGCCCGCGAAAGGATATTAAGGGAATTATCCTATGGATAAAAGGGAGAGGGTTGATTATTAACCCGCGAGATATTATGTTTGTGAATTGTGGGAAATATTTGAAAGGGAAATTTGGGAATCTGAGAAAACTGGGCACGACGGTGTGGGGTTCCACCTGGGGTAAGATATGTCGTGCTATGAGTAAAAAATGTGAAGAGGCTCAAATATGGGCAGCGGCGAGAGCATCTCTATTTGGTGTGGAGCGTCCTCAGCTCCCGGGAATGAATCGGGAAACGCAAGTGGGCACTTCAATATCAGGGGACTCTAAACCTCCTAGTCCTCCCCCTAGCCCACTATCAGACAGCTCACCGCCAGAAAAAAGGCTGGAATGTTATCCGGTAGAAGATAAGAACGTAAAACGGGAACACAAGCACTTATACCTGGCAGATGAGTTGATTGATTTAGAGCAGAAATTTACGGTTGCAGAGCGCGAGCAGCTGGGGCAGGATAGGGTGGAGGAGAGTGATGTGTGGGATGGAGAGCATAAAAAACGGCCGTCAGGGTCAGGAAAGGAGCAAGGAAGACATAAAAAGTGGTCAGTAGGATTATGACAGGAGCAAGGAGACAGATTGTGCAAAATAGACGAAGCAGGGGACAACACCCAAACATGGCGCTGGTCAGAACGGCCGCCGAGCTATTCAGATGCGGCAACTTCCTCTTCCTCTAACTCAGATCAGGAAGAAGAATCAAACGGGTGTGATGATGCAGCCAGCGACGTACTATCCGATGCAGACTGGTTGCCTAGACACATTATCACGCAGAGAGGAGCAAGGTCAAAAGCACATTCAACACTGCTAAATAAAGGCAAGGGTAGAGTTTATCAAACTAGCAAAGGGAGAGCTCTAATCAACATAAGGGAGGAAGCTGGAGGAGAGAGAGTTGAGCTGCAGGAGGAATCTGTGGTAAATTCAGATACCATGACAGCCCTTATGGAGCAAATGCAAGCAGCATTTCAGCAAATACAGGATATGGTGCAAGAGCAGAAAAAGATACTTCCATTATCACATCTCCCTGTAGAACAAAGCACAGAAAACACAGATACCAATAAAGATAGAAAGGGGATGACGGGAACAGATTGGTCTTTAATAGCAGAGAAGTGTAAACTGGAGGGCATTCATTTGGCTCCCCTCACAGCTTTCCCAGTTATAGTAAACCAACAGGGAGACAATGAATGGGTGCCGTTAGATCACAAAGTAGTTACTTCATTGTTTAAATCAGTTCAAAATAACGGGCTTTCACATCCTGAGACCCAATTATTAATTGATATGGCATTAGCAACACCGGTCATTCCGGAAGATGTACGGACCTTGGCTAAGGCAGTGTTGTCACCCTCAATATTAACATTGTTTTTAGAACATTGGGCTACACTTATTAGACAGAAACTCCAAGAAGTAGAAGCAGATCGTCGTCATGAATTACACGGAGTAACTTTTGACCAATTAATGGGCACAGGTGCCTTTGCGACACAGCAGGCTCAAACACGCTTACGTGGTAGAATACTGCAAGCAACGACACAAGCTGCGAGAACCGCATTTGTAGCAGTGAGTCAGTATGAGCGCGCAAAGGAACCGTGGATGACCATTAAACAAAGGCTAAATGAACCATTTTTAGATTTTGCAGACAGGCTTCAGAGGGCGATAGTTACTTCTAATTTGCCATCAGCTACTCACGATGCAGTATTGCTAGAGGCTTTGCGTAGTAATGCTAACCCAATTGCACAAAGTATTTTACAGACTCTGTCAACATCGATGCCGTTGCCTCATTTACTACGAACAGTTGCACTGCAGGAGAAAGCAGGTCCATCAGGAACACCAACCCCAATGGTACAAGTCACAACCGCACAGGAGCGTCATCAATACAGACAACCTGGTCGCATTAAGCGTATGTATCCGTACCCTCAACTGTGTTGGCGCTGTGGTAAATCAGGCCACTTTGCCCATGATTGCCGATCATCTAGGCCATCGGGAAATGCCTGGCAGGCTCCCTTTTACCGGGGTGAGGGAGCTCACCATCCAGTGCCCTGTCCACAATTAACACAATTAGTACATCCCCAGGGAGTCCAGCAATCAACAGCTATGTTACAGGAACGGCAAGGGAGACTGCGAGCAGAGCAGACGGCAATCAAGTATTACGATATGCAAGATCCAGCTCTGTGCCTGACACAGGACTCACTGCACTTCTGACCATTCTGTTGTTTCAGCTCCCGCTATTGACCGTGTATGCAACACGAGAGGCAGGAGGTAAGACAATGACAATACATTATGATGCATTGCTAGATACAGGAGCAGACATCACAATAATTACAACACGGATTTGGTCTAAGGAATGGCCACGACAACTAGGCCCAGTGATATATGGAATAGGAGGGGAACATCAAGCAACAATCTCAATGGACTTCATTACCCTCAAAGTGTATGATGCTGATGGTTCACCCATAGAAGCCTCAGTGAAACCAGTTGTCCTAGCAGAGGGTAGACCTCTTTTAGGAAGAGACTTTTGTGCCCAGGTCAATTTGAAAATAACAAATTTGTAATGGGGGCCACTGTCAATTTGCAGCAAATGACGCCTATCAAAATGATATGGCTGACAAATGAGCCAGTGTGGGTTGAACAGTGGCCCTTGACACAAGAAAAATTACAAGCAGCCAATGAATTAATACAAAGAGAATTATCAGCTGGGCATATGATACCTTCAACAAGTCCTTGGAACACACCGATATTTGTCATACAAAAGAAAGCAGCAGGACAGTGGCGATTGCTGCATGATTTAAGAGCAGTGAACGGACAACTGCAGGATATGGGCCCATTGCAACCAGGTCTGCCAAAGGTTAGCATGATACGAAAGGACTGGGCAATCACCAGTATAGACATAAAGGACTGGTTTTTTGTTTGGTTTTTTTTTTTTCCTATACCACTACATCCTGAGGATTCACCACGATTTGCTTTTACTGTGCCATCCATAAACAACATCGTGCCTGCGGAATGATATCAATGAACAGTATTGCCTCAGGGAATGAAAAATTCACCGACGCTCTGTCAACTCTATGTAGATAGTGCTATAAAGGTGACCAAAAACTGGTTTGGGCCTACAACGTTGCTGATACGCTATATGGATGACTTCTTGATAGCAGCAGAACAACAAGATACGGCAGAGCTAATTTTGGCTCATGTAAAAGATGAGCTGAGAAAGGCAAATTTAACAGTAGCTGAGGCAAAGGGGTGAAATATTTAGGCACATACATTGGGCCTGAGGATGTGAAACCACAGACTATAAAATATACACTGAGCCTCGAACAATTCATGATATTTGTCAAATAGTAGGTAGTATACAATGGATTAGGAATTTATTCCAATCACACAGAACATGATGCAACCATTGTATACATTACTACAGGGAAACAAGTACCCACAGGACACACTCACACTTACCTCAGACATACGACTCTGCCTTGAGGACATACTACAATTTATGGTTGATAGCCATGTAGCCAGCATTAATTTGAAATTAGATGTCCTAGCTCTTATGGGAAGCACCAAACAGGGTATGATTGGGTACCTGGGTCAAAAGGTAGCCTGGGAGGGATGTCAAAGATTTACAGCTTTGACATGGTTTATGACATCAGGAAAAAGGGCATTTGTCAGCTGGCCAACTATGCTGGCAGACATGATCACTAAGGCCCGTTTAACTGTGCAGGCTACCTTGGGAAGAGAGCCTATTGTCATTGTAATGCAGTGCTACAGAATCGAACACAGGCATGCGCAATTATGCACACGAACAGTTATATAGACTACCCCAGTATCTATACAGAAGGGAATGACAAGGCAGACTTAGCAACAGAGGGTGTGTGGACTTTACAGCAATCCCGAATATTGCATGAAGAGTTGCATATGGGAGCAAAGAGCTTAGCAAAACTGCAGGGATATCATTTTCACAAGACCGAGAAGTTGTAGCAATGTGTCCACACTGTCAAACCTCACTGTTATGGCAAATGGAGTCAACCCACGGGGATTGGCTCCCTCAGCGATTTGGCAGCAGACGTTACAGCCTATGAACCTTTTAAGCCAAATTCTAATCTGTTTATAACTATTGACACCTATAGTGGCGTTTTAGCTGTTACAGCTAAAGGGAAAGCCCATGGAAAAGAGACAATAATGCATTGGCAGACAGCTATGGTGTGGCTGGGAAAGCCTGATAGCATCAAAACAGACAACAGACCAAATTTTGTGGCCCAATCTGTAAAAGACTGGGCACATCACTGGAATATTATCATCACACACGGTATCCCCTATAATTTGACAGGTCAGGCAATTATAGAGCGTGCTCACTGTACATTGAAAGAATCCTTAAATTGCATCATAGAAAAGAAATCACATGTCCCTTTAGATCAGCAGGATGTTGTCTTAATGAAGGCGCTGTATCTCTGGAATCAATTTGATAGACATGGAATAGACTGTATGCCCATGAAAAAAAAAAACCAAAAAACCCAAAAAAAACCAAAAAAACCCAAAAAAACCCAAAAAAATTCCACAAAAAACCAAAAAACAAACAAACAAAAAAAACCCCCAACAAAACTATAATCTTCCCACGACCAAGGTAAAGCCAAAGGTGTTAGTATGTCTTCCAGGAACAGATATATGGTCACCTGGGTGGTCACTGGTTGTTCTTGGTCGAGGATACGCAGCCGTATCTCATCCTGATGAACTAGAAGTATGGTGGCTACCTGCGAGATGCGTTCGCCCTGACCTGCGGTGCCAGGGGCAGAACGGGCAACCTCCAAATACAGACCAGAATGCAGGCCCTCCGGATGACAACCACAATGCCGACTGTCAACCGAATGATCCTTCTGGTGATGGCCAGGACACTGACCGTCAGGTAGATGGTCTGTCTACAGGCAAAGACTGGGATGGTCCTTCCACAAGCAGAGACTGAACTTTAAGTTTCTTTGTTATGGAGTCAGAAAGTTAAAGCCCTTAAGGCTATTTTGTAATTAATAACTGATGTAAATTTCTATTTAAGATTAGTACCTGACAGAATTGTGATGTAGAATTTGTTATCTAGATGTATTTCCTATGGCATCACTGGAGACTCCGCCCACTTTAAAGCAGCATCTGATTTGGGCTCTGTCCGGTAACTGGCCATTACCGGACCGACCCCTTGTCAGCATCCTATTTGGGCTCTGTCTGGTAACTGGCCATTACCAGACTGACCCCTTATCAGTGTTCAGTTTAGGCTCTGTTTGGTAACTGGCCATTACCAAGCAGATGCCTTATGCTGCGTTTGTTCTCCTTTCTGCAAGGCTACCCATAGAAGATTACTAATGATCTCTTTTTTGTCTTTAAACAAAAAGGGGGGAATTGTGGAACCAGAAGTTAGGCAGGTCCCTGTGAGATGTATCAACCTGACTTTAACTGCAATGATAACGCATGCCTTTAGATTCTTTTACAGGGAAAGGGAAAGATCTGGAGCCTTTTAGTACTGCTACTGGTTTTGGTGTCCTTTGTCAACAGTGATTGCTCGTACAACTGGACGCTGATGTAACCTCAAGAATCGCGAACACTCCAGTCTGTAGTGACTCCAGGTGCTCCCTCCTTCAATGTCACGGTATGCCAGTTGATGGGCCCAACTGTACTGAATCGCTGGAAAGGTCCACATTGTGTCACTGCCAATGCCAAATGGGACACTGGGGATTCCAATCACCCTGGATAACCACTTTGTTTTCTACTCTTTCTGGTCTTCTTCTTATCTTGCTGCTACCTTTAACTTTTGGACCTTGCGTTCTTAACAGACTAGTGGCATTAATTAAGTCTCACTTAGACACAGTAGAGGCACAGTATGTCTTGTTAGCTCACATGACTGACTATCATCACCAATGCACTTAATATTGTATCTTCACTGGCATGGAGGGGGGGGAATTGTGGTAGTATAAGGATGTGGCGATGCGGAAGATCACGTGCTGTAACAGAAACGTAGAAACCAGGTAGGATATCACCCACGAAGGGCTGGGTCTGTTACTGGTATATAAGTGCCTGTAGCCTTTAATAAAACGCCATTTTGCCTTCCACTCTATGAGAGTCTGAGTCTCACAGTGGACCCTCGGTGTCTCCCGGCATTTCGGCACTGAGGATAGGACACGTTAATCACAACAGACCACGAGGTACGTCATGACATGTACTGTTCCTGTTTAGCTGGTCTCAAAGAAGAGTGCATTCTCCTAGTGGCTTCAACACGGGTCCACTGAGGGAAAGAACAGGATCTGTTCTCCCTTCTCTCTATTTTTTCAATCAGTTTTTCCACTGATCTCTTGGTTTCCTTAGCCATCTTCTCCAGGGCTGATACACAGATCTGTAGAGGACCAGAGACACTGTCTTCATACTGTCGCGCTCTCCTGGATGCTTCAGTCACTTGGTGCCTTCTCATCTGTTCCCCAGACCATCATTGACAATGTGTGGGAATAAGCCGATGGGGGGCTCTGCACAAATTTATGCAACATGGGTCACTGGCACAGGATTGCATCGAGGTTCACTACTCGCCTGCCACCATAAGTCACTCGTCACACAGCCAATTCTCTCAGGTACCTAATACATTTTTCCATGGTGGTCCATTCGCTTGGGCAGCGTTCAATGTCCTCCTTAAACGGATACCAGGATTTTACAGCTGACAAGCATTGTCTCCAGAGACCGATAGTGTTGCTTTTTTCTTGCAAGCTCTTGGTCAGTGCCTCCATCTCTGGCCAAGGACCCCAGCAGCCTGGCTTCTCTGCAATCCAGATCGATGGACTGGGCCCCATTATCCCAGCATTGGAGTAGCCAACTGATCAGTGGCTCACCTTCATGATGGCTATAGTCCTTTCTCAGATTTCTCAGCTCCTTCATAGATAAAGATTTGTTGGTACCCTCCGCATCTGATGATTCCACATCTGATGGGTTTGCTTTAGAAGGACCTGCTCCACTGTCATCTGACCACACTGGTTTTGTTAGGTGTTTCTTTCCAGTTTCAAGGGTATCGGGCTTTGCATCTGGTTCTGAGTCATACTCTGATTCAGCTCAAGAAGGACCCTCTCCCTACTCTGTTGGACTCAGCTGTTTTGTTTGTTTTCTTTTCCTCACAGGAGTAACGTGTACAGGTGCAGATTGAGTGGGAGCAGCCACAGTAGCTATCGGTGTAGCTGCCAGCTTTGCTATTGGAGTTGGAACAGCTCCAGTGCTTTGTCTTTTTATTTATTTATTTATTTATTATTTGTGTCCTTGGTTTTTTTTTTTTTTTTTTTTTTAACTTTTTTTTTTTTTTTTTTTCCCTAGTTTCAGGTTCCTGGTTGAAGAGGAAAAAAAAATTGGCGGTGGATCATCCCGAGGACGACATCCTTCGGTGGCTCCTGGGGACAAGAGGCAACGGTGTCCGTTGTGCCGGGGGAGCTCGAAGGTGGGCAGGAGGACATTGCCACATCTTATTGACATCAATCATCCAGTTTTCTTCATTACAGGAGGTCGAGGGCGGGCAGGAGGACAAGGCTCTTCCCTGAAACAGGAGTCAAGTCGCGGGGACACGGACACACACACACACATCCCTGGATGAACTGACAGGCTGGGGGGCTGAGGGAGGGGAGTGACGGGGCAGTGCAGTGCTGGGTGAACCGTTGGACTCGATGATCACCGAGGTCTCACCCGACCGAACCAAATCGGTGCTAACAGGGCCGAGCCCCTCTGCTGAGCTGGGGGGATGCAGTAAAGGCAGCCCTGTCTTGTCAGAGCCCCAGACCCACTGGGGTCGTGCAGAGCCTTAGCCTCCCCGAGTCCAGCACCCCCGAGGTGAGCGCGACGAGAGAGGGAGGCCGGGGCCGTGACGGCGAAGAGGATCGCCGGCCGTTTGTAGCCCTAAGGCTGCGTGAGGCATCTCTCCCGACTTCGGCTCCCCTCCTCTGCGCGGCCGCCCGAGCGGTTCGCACCAAGCGCTGAGGGGATGCCCGTCTCCCTTCCTGGAGGGAGCCGCAAATTCAGGCGCAGGGGACAAACCCGAGCCGAGAGACGCTTCCCGGGGCAACCTTCCGGGCTCCGGGGCAGGCAACGCGCTGCCGGGAGTTTAACGGCGACCCGGGTGCTGCACGGAGCGGCGAGGTGCCCGCGGGCTCTCCCGGCCTTGGTCGCCAGAGCCTTGGCCTCCAGGTGGGAGCGCCTGGATTGACGGGCGCCCTCGGTGACGCCGGCCGGGAAAGGACAGCGGCTCCCGCCGCGACTCGTCCCGCGGCCGCGTACAGCCTGCGAGGGAGAGGAAACCGGAGCCAGAATCCCCACGGATTCTCTCGGGGAACGCGGGGCAGAAAGCACCCTGCTCTGCGGCCGCTCCGGACGGACCTCTCCCCACCGCACTCTCTGCTTGCAGGGGGGAGGGACGGGAAACGAGCGCCCAGCTAACGAGGAGCCGACGGCGAGCAGGTGGAAGGGCAGACGCCAGCCTTTCCCTCTTCCCCGAGCTCGCCGCCCGACTTCCGGAGCCCCGCCGCCTCCCGCCCACTGCCCGCCCCGCCGGCTCCCCACCCGGGCTCTCGCTCCCCGCGCCCCTCTCCGCCCGGGTTACCAGCTCGGCGCCCGCAATCACCGCTTCGCTCCCCTTCCGAGCCTCCCTCCGCCTGCGCACCCAGGGGCCTTCCTGCGCGGCGTCCAGAGCGTCTCCAGCGCAGCCGCCGCGGGCCTTAACTCGAGGGCTCGATAGACGTGGCCGGTGCCCGGGCAACGCAGCGAACCGTAACGGTCCTGCGTACGCTTCGGATCCGGCTCCCGGTGAAAGCGGGCAGTGGGCTCTGCGCTCGGCGTCAAAGACACGCGCACTTGAATTCGGACTGGAATCTCTCCAAAAGCGAACACTGGAGTTCGATCGAACACCTTTCAGCGGGGTCCCAACCACTCTGGAGCGCTTCCAATCAACCTACTTTCTCCCCAGGTTTCCTATCCTAACTCCTCTCCCTCGCCCGAGCCGGGGCGGTGGGTACTTTGCGCGAGGGCGAACCGGCCACAAGGGGGCAATGTGGTCCGGGAGATTCTTAGGCGTTGCGGCTACGGCATCGCTGGGCTGTCGGTAACGCGACAAAAACCTGCCTTCTGCTGCGTGACTTGTAGAGCTAGTCGCAAAGATGGGGGTCAGATCACATCTTTTGTACCTGATTTATTTAATCGATGGAGTCTTTTCATGCTGCGGTTGGGGAGGAGAGAAAAATTAGTATACATGACTGAAGTAAAAAACACGACAAGCTACAAGCTACAGGCTACAGATACTGCAGCGCTGTGTCTTAGAAGGAAAGGCTGACAAGGTGAGATGTTAGACTGGTGGGCATGCATTGATTTTTGACAAAAGAAGAAGTGTCCATAACAAAGAGGCAGGAGAATTAATTAACTCTTTACAGTAAGGAGACAAAATATCTGGATCAACTGGTGCCTGTGCTCATTTCTAAGAGGCGCAAAGATGGGTGAGATAAGATTAAAGATGGAAAAGCAATATTAAAGAGTTCCATTTTGTTTCTTTTAGGCATTCTTGGTGTGTCATTAAACAGAAAAACAGGTGCCTGAGAAGAGTCGGAGCTAATGCTGAGGTTTGAATTACAAAGGACATGGAAGCAATTTGGTTTTGTGCGCCAACAGGGGGTGGAGGTCTAGGGAAGAAGGGCCTGTTTGAAATGAGAATGAAAGGCTATTAGGAAAATGACTCCTAAAACTGTGTATAATATCCCTTTGAAGTACACATTAATGGGTTTTGCCTGAGAAGTCCCAGAGGGGTTAAGGACTTAGCTCCCATTGAATGCCAGTGGCATTTGGACGTTTCACAGACATAGTTTGCTTTGAAAATCCCAACTTACAATATTCATTTTACTATATCTTTTCTACCGCAGTAGGAGGCACAGAGTGATGAACAGAGAAGCCACAGAAAAATATCAGATTCTTTGTATTATAGTCTTTCTTTATAAATTATTGTACCTTACCTAATCTACTCAGTCAAGTACAAAAGTATATACGTAATAGGTGGCTGAGCAGAGGATATTGCATGATGTGACATCCTTCACTGGTGGTGACTCTCCATATTGTGCTTTGCACAAAGGGGAGGGCACTGGGTAGCAGATAATACCATTAAAAAAAAAGAAAAATCATTGCCTACATTTCTTGACAGGACAAAGAGCAGATGTTTACAAATATCTGAAGGGTGGGTGTCAATAAGAAGGGGCCAGTCTCTTGTCAGTTGTGTCTTGTGATAGGATGAGAGATAATGGTAGCAAGGTGAAAAACAAGAAGTTCCATCTCAACATGAGGGAAAACTTCTTCACTGTGAGAGCAACAAAGCCTGGACCAGGCTGCCCAGAGAGGTTGTGGAGTCTCCTCTCTGGAGACTTTCAAGACTCACCTGGATCTGTTCCTGTGTGGACTGCCCTGGGTGACCCTGCTCTGTCAGGGGGGTTGGCCTCGATCATCTCCAGAGGTCCCTTCCAAACCCTATCATTCTGTGATTCTATTATTTTAAGATGGAGCCTGTTTATGCAAAGAACAGGTTTTCTCACGTTCTAAACCAGCTGTGACACCATGCCATCCTCTGAAAGATATTTTATTAGGCAACAGATCAGCGTTGGAGATTAAAAGAGCACCAGCAATAGATGCATCACACTTCCTGGAGCTCCCTGGGAACAAGTTGGAACAACAGTTTGAAAAACTGCAAATTTTGTGGGAATAAAACTCTTGCTGTTCCTGTGCTTCTCTCTTTTGCATTTCCTTTTCATATCATGTATCTTAAAGAGGGGAAATACCCATGCATGATGCTGGTGCAATGGTGAATAAAATGCTATAGGATGGCTTTAAGCTCTTCAGAATTAAAATATGTTGAAAAGGTGTTTTTTACCTATCAATGATGGCAACTGAAACCGATGGAAAAGCCAGCAAAGAAAAAGCACTGCTTGTCCCATGTCAGACCTCACTGTCAGAGACTTGATCTTCAAGTGGAGATGAGAGAATATCCCTTGTTCCCTTTAACGGTCTAGTCACACTGCAGGTTCTGAATACGCTTTTTGTTTTATCTCTCCTCAAAGGAAAACAAATCCAAACATTTTCTTTTTTGGAATAAACTCAGAAAAAACCTAAAACAAATTACCAGTAATGTGATGGCATTAAGTTTATCATACAATGTTTGGGCCTTGTTTTTTCTTTAGTTGATGTTACGCTGAAGACAAGATAAATAGGTGTGCGATTTTAGGAAAATTTAAGCAAAGAAGTGCGGTCGAATGGCAGCTTAATATCAAAAACCCCACGTACCAGAACTGTGATGTAAGACGGTCCCAGTGAATACAAGATCCCCAACAGAAGTTTGTCACTTCCAAACTCTCACCATTATTACCAGTGTCAATAGCAAAAGGGTTTTTTTTTTAAATAAAAAAATCCATAGTCTGACAATAACCCATAATAACTGCTTGCTCTGACCAAGGTTCTTGCTCCTAGATAAGAGCCCAAATTGAAGGCTTAGTTCTGTGTAAATCCAATGTGATTGTCTACAAAGGCAATAAATTCCTCTCCTGACAGATGCACAGGTTTTACCGTGTGTATCCTAGTCAACCTGTCACCAACCCCATCCATTCCACTTGAAAAAAACCCACTGCTTTGCAGCAGAGAAAGCACCAACCTCACAGCACCGCTTGCTTGGGGTTTAACGAGTTTTATCCAGCCTGGACTAGGGAAGCTGGTTTGTGAGATTAAGAGGCTGAACTTCCTTCTTTTACACCAACTGTAACACACCCAAGACACAGGAACTGTTAAGTGTTGCCTGAGCATCAGTAAGGGGTTTACAACACCACAGAAATAAGTGAGAGCAGTTCTTGACGTAAAAAACCCCAAGAATCTAGTAGTGTGTCTTAATTAGCTGTTGTACCCAACCTTGTCTGCTTCCTGTCAGCTTGAGGCATAGATCAAATTTCCTCATGTTTGCCTACAAAGTCAGAGAGTAAACGCCCTAGTGCACCAGCAAGAAGAACTGCCCGCAGAGCTCGGGATGGGAAAGCAAAGGGAGAGGGAAGGATGGAAGGAAGGACAGAAGGTGTTACTACCGCTTTGTGGCTTCACTGAGCCACTTGGGCCACGTGGAACCAAAGCACAAAGATACATGTGAGAAAACCTAACAGCTAAGTGACCAGAAAGCACCCTGGACCTACGGCCCAGGAGGTGTGCTAGTACTTTGCTGGCTCAGGACCTGGGTCTGTTGCATCTTGAAAGAACAGACTTGCTACTGAAACAGCAGATTCTGAAGTGGAGAATTTTCCAACTTGCATGTCCTCTGCAACTACAGATTTTAGCTTTGCACCTTTTAATATTTATTCAGCAATGTGGAAATTATTTAACTTCCACCATAACTCCAGACTTTGAGTCATCCTGGGCTTCCCCCAGCTTGAAGTGTTTGTCCTAAGAACATGTACTCTTTCCAAGCAAAGCACCCACTTTAAATTCAGAGGCTGCTTTTTTCACATATTTTCCTGTTTGGGCAGTTCAGCCAAACACTGATAAGGGCTGGGTGGCACTCTTCACTGTGGGAATCATAGACAGCTTTGGAAGCATGCTGTCTTCTGCTTAATGATGTTACCCACTTTGTACCCTTAAGACCTCAGAGGCTTTCTTGTGGCAAAGCCACTTGTATGGCTCCAAGTCTGTTGGCATCTGTAGAGAAACTGTATGAGAAAGGGGCTGCTAATGATTTCTTTCCATTTGTAGTCCTTCACGGACATATTCTGTAAAGCCTGACTTCCAGCATCACTTATATTTGCAGTGTGCAGGCCTTAGAGAGACCTGTGAATCGTTCCTGTGGCTAGTGTTGGAAAGGTAATTAAATAGCCAGCCAGAACTGGGGAAGGGGTGCTCGCTGCTGGTTGGATCTCAGCACAGCCTTCGAACCCACTGGGTGCAGCAGAATTCCTCTCAACTCGGCAAGAGGACCACGAAGGTAACTCAAAAACTTCCTTAATTTGTCCCTATTAAGAATAGTTCACTTATTTTCTTCCTCTTAGCCTGAGGTTCCTCCAAGGTGTATTCTGAGTACTTACAGTTAGAACTGAATATTCCTTAATCTCCTTGCTTTAAAACGCCATTTTTCTTGGTTTATTTCTTCTTCCCATTATATAACATCCTTTTTTTTTTTTTTTTTAATCCCCAGAGCCTTGCTGCTGGTGCAGTCATCGCTGGCAGTGCACCACAGATCTGAAGCATTATGACATGGCTGGTCTTGTGGTTCCTGCCAGTCACACCACACTGGAGCACAAAGGGCTAACAGGGAAGGATACAGGCAAAGATGCTGCTGCAAAGGGGGGAGGGCTCTGACCGGTGCTGCCTCTCTGCCTCTGTGTACATGGAGAAGTAGAGGAGATAGATAAAAAGCCTTTTCACAGTTAGCCACCATCACATACATATCATTAACACAAGGCTTCAAGGGAATCTCATTTTACAATGTCCGCTACTGTTTGGACGCAGCACTTCCTTTGCTGCCACAGGCCAGGTGCACGGTGGTAGCCTGGCACCGCGACCTGAGTGCGCTCCACCTCCACTTTGTGGCCGCTAAGAAAATGGTCAAAACCTGTGGTTCCTAAAGGCATCATTCAGAACGCTGCCAGACTCGGCGTCATTGACCACAAGTCACAAATCTGATAATGCAACTTAAGATACTGAATCATATCCTCAACTTGTGATTCATTACACGATTTAAATGCCACAAGCGGTGTCCTGGACTGTATTCCAATATATAGGAGTTCAGATACCCTTCCAAAATAAGCAAAATAAGCCACAAATTCAGTTCACCTCAACCACTAATAGTTCCCAGAAAGATTATGCTTTAGTTTTTCTGCAAGGACAAGGTAAGAAACATTCTGGTACCTACTGTCATCCCCCCAGATCTCCTCCTTCTTTCACTTTGAGGACATCAAAACGAAAATTTCAGAGTCTCCAGGGGTGTTAATTCCAATTCAGGCCAAGAGAGGAAAAGCGACCTTACATCTTCCGTTCACCGGTGGGTGGTAATACTCCCTTTCTTGAGGCACAGCCTACGGGCAGTTGCACTTGTGGCAAAGCATACGGGAGAATGTGAATGATCTGCCCCATACCTGCCCCGAAGGCAGCACGCAGCACCTGAAGAAAAGAGAACTTGCCCAGAACAGACCCAGACAGGACATTTCCAAAACAGTAGGAAGATCAACAGGGAGAACTGCTTGAATGTAAATAAAATTTCATTTCAGCCCAACAGGCACATTTCATGTTGTCAAACTACATACAGGTTCTGGTCATTTGTAAATGGGAAATAAAGCTGCAATGAGAGTTTGCAGTGCTTGTTGACAACGAGAAACCAAATGCATAGATGTCCGCATCAAAGCGGCTCAGAAGGGAAAACTTGGATATGTTTGTGTTCGAGCTGCTGCAGACGGAGCAGTCTGTCCGTCCGTCCCTGCCTCAGATGCCCCAGGTGCTTCGTGTATCGCCACAGTAGAGCTGAGCTTCTGTCAGAGATGATATTTTGTGAAAACTGAAGAGATAATGGAAGTGCCAGAAGATCTCTGTAACAAGAGGTTTCAGCACGGGGTGAGGGGGGTGGGGGGGGGATGACTCATCACCATGTCACGTGCAGGACCTGGAAGGAACGGATCATAGCACACTCTCAACAAGTCAGCAGCAGTACCAGGAGGAATTTGGGGAATATGGAAAGTATTGATAATGACCTCACGTCAGTTGAGCACAGCTCCAGAAAGCACATTGGTGTCAAGTGAAAACGTCATTCAAGACATTTTCAAGACATAGTCTGACTGCTATAAAACAGGTGAGCCTGCACAGGGCATCAAAGGAAAACTCCCTGAAAGGAGAGGTGGCATGGGAGATGAAGGCATTTCTGTTTCTGAATAATGTTCTGAAAACGCACCGGATGGACAGTAACATCGCACCTGATTTAATGAGAGCTGGAGATGTGCACCAAGGGGCCCCTCCCCAGAGCCAAGGGCAGCGCTGCTGGCTTTAGGAGCCAGGCTGGCAATTGTGCCCATGGCTTGACATGTCCCAGAGTAGCACATCAGGGAGATTTGGTAATTAATATAATCATTCCTCCGCACAGTATGAGCAATACTTGTTTAGTTACCTTTCCAGGAGAGTTACCTGCTGTCAGCTCATGGGAATGCTGGCCTGTAACTAACCATCAGGGGGAACTTTCTGAGGAAGACCTCCAGAGCGCGGACCGGCAGAGGATGGAGACCGGGTCAGACTGGCCCTACACAGTGCTCACAGATGATCCACGTCAGAAATTAAAAAAAAAGATTAAAAAAATTACACAGTGAAATGCAGAGACTCCAAAAGGCTTGAGCTAGAGTTACACCCATTTCTTGGTAGTTAAATAATGTTCTGCAGCTCTTAAAATACAGAGTGGCTGCTTCAGACAAAGACTGTGTAAAACTGAAGTCACTGAGCGAGATGGGAGTGCCGATGTGAGTGCCTCAGCTCCGTGGCGCTGCCTGGTGTACACCCGGTGTTTAGTGGAGGGTTAAGCTCAGGCTGTTGGCCTGGTGGTGCCAACAGGTGCAGAGCAAGCAGCGACAGGAGATGGACAAAAAGTGAAACAGAACTGCGGAGTCTCGTGCCGAAGCCCAAGTCGTGCCGCTGTGGCTTTTCAAGTTAGAAGCTAGGGAACTGGGCGGGATGTCGCCTGTCTCTTGTACTTTGAAACATTTCACTTGGCTCACTTTTAGATTAGCTACTTCATTTCAAAGAATACATGGGTTCAATTTACAAATTAGGGTTTTTTTGTCCCTCTACCTTGACAGAGCAATGCTCAGCTGCAGCACGGACAAGCTCTTCTGCCTAACAAAATAATCCACTGCAAATTATTTAATACAACCTAAGAAGACATTGTAAAAAAAAGGCTTTAAAAAATAGAGTGCAGCATTCTGTCTCCCAAAAGATTACCGCAATATATTTTTGACAGCCCAGGTTTATAAAATAATTCTGGTAACCATTATATGTACTAGAATTCTCAAACTTGGTGTTACTAGAGGTCAATTCTCACATTCTCACTTAATACAAGTGTAAAATATAGGTAAAAAATTTAATTGCAGCCTGACAGTTTTTGATGTGCAGTAGATATAATATCAGAAGTATGTCTTAAGCTAGAAGTGGCTTTTTAAACATTTCTCAGCTGAATACACATCATTCACAATGCTTTGATCTTTTTGTAGCAGGACATGAAAAATGTACACCAGAAAGCTGCCTCATGCTCTAACGAGCTATTGCCCATGAGCCAAATGTTTTAAAGGCTGCATTCTTTGCTATTTTGGATCAGTGTAGTGATAGGAACAAGCCTAGAGAGAGTTCAGGCAGATTCTAGGACAAAGAAAGATTCAAGAAATTATCAAAATTCATAATTTTCTATGTTAATAGTTCTAGTCTCTCGCCTTTTTCCCTCTACATTATGTTCTATCCTCTTAAATGCTCACATGGTTCCAGTGTTCTGCTCTGATCCTAGCTGCTGTCAAGAGTGGGCTCAACTTTGTCTGTATCCTTTGTGATGGTGCTCCCATTGCCTAGAGAATCATAAAATCTGCGCGGTTGATCAGAGAGAAGTGACTCATGCAGTCCTTGTGTGATGCGTCCCCAGAAGCAAACCTGGAACTGTGAAAATAGGAATGATGAGTAGGTACCTTCCCGACAAGTCCCCCTCAAGACAACGCCGCTGAGTGAGGCCAAGAGAAACTGTGGAGCTGGTAGCATTGCCTTATGGATAAAATTCAGTAACTTCATCTCTAATGTAAGATAAGAAGAACACACATCTCTCTCTCTCTCTCTCCCTCTCTCTCTCTCTCTCTCTTTACATTCACACGCACATATACTTTAAAGATCCCAGAATTCTTGACACGATGAATTACCTGCCGTATTCTAACTGATCGTAACTTGGACTATAATACCTTCTCTGTGGACATTTAACATGTGAGTGAAGACAGAGGTTTGACATTTCACCTCAGGGTTAGATGGAAATGATGCTGGTGCCCAAATTTCAAATTCTCCCGAAGGGACAAAACCAAACAATCCGTTGTGTGGCAGCACAGTACTCTGTTATACCCCAGACACTGCATTGTTGCTAGCAAGCCATGATTTTTATTGATTTTTAATTTATTTTTTTTTATGGTGTTTTTCCATCTTTTTTCTTCCCGTGATTATATTCAAAAAATAAAACTAAATACCTGAATTTACACTGAGGGGAAAAGGGGAAATTACATCAGAAACAGTTGCAGCTGGACTCGATGATCACTGTAGGTCCCTTCCAACTGAAACAGTCTGTTCTAACAAATTATTTGACTGGCTGGTCAGTCAAACCTTTACAGTCCGTAAGCATTTGTGATGGCTCACGGCCACCCCGAGGAAGATCGCTTTGTACCAGAGTTCCCTAGGGAGGCCGAAGACCAGACTCTGCTGGTGTTTTTCTTACCTGCCCTGCCTATGTGGACATTGCGCTCGGGTCAATTAAAATTCAAGTGCTTTGGAGACAGAAGACTCCGATGTTGTTGTCCACGCAGGGGCAAAGAAAAGATCAAAAAGCTGTACTTCACGTGCCCTGGAGAGTCAAAACAACTTTCTGGCTAGTGGAAATTAGTCAGCAAAGGGCAGGGAAAGGGGAAAGAAAAGGTGAACACTGTGAGCATCTTCCGAAGATGTACGTGACTTGATGCAGACTTTGGTCTGCCAGAGGCCCAGGATTATAACTGGAGCTGGTCATGTTAGGAGGTTTAGAAACTGTGTCTGGCCAGAAAAGGAAGATCTGGAGGCAGAGAAACCTGGAAATGTTTGTGCTGTGTGACACCAGCTACAAATAAAATAACTCTTGTCTTGATTATGGCTGGAGATCAGTAAAACATCTCCCAGAATGAATTGTTTCAGTTTTGTCTTGGTTTGAAAGAGAGGTGTAAAACATCTCCCAGAATGAATTGTTTCAGTCTAGAATCTGGAGAGGATTTTAATTTTTTTTTTTCTTAAATGATCTTTTTGTAACTGCAGTCTGAAGTTGCAGACTAAAACTGTAAAGAGCTATGCCATTAATTACAGTATATGACAGCAATATTTCCATTGTGTTACATGTATTTTTCAGAGGGGAAAAGAAGCCACCTGATCCAACAGAGCAGTGCAGCCATATCCCAAGTGAGCACCACTGCCTCAAGATTGTCCATCTCGACAAAGGATTAGTAACAATCAGTCAAGACTAAGTCAGTGGCTAAGCAAAATTTGCTAGTTAAGAATCTTATGGGAGCAGAGCAAACTTTTTGAGTATTTGTAACTAGCATCTTTACAGTTGAGGAAGAAGAAGAAGCAGCCAGATCATACTAGCATTTCTTCACTAAGCGTTTGCCAAATGAATCACTTTTCTTCGTGCTTCCTTATAAAAGACCGTCATTATTGCATCCCATCCTCACACTCCAAAAAGGGAATCAGAGAAACTTTTCTTTTGTAGAACTTAAGTGGGCTAGTAATACTGACAAGATTGGGATTTTTTAAAATTTTCTTCTGGAAAATTATTTGGATCAGTTATCAGTTTTTCTCAAAAGAAAACAAGTTCCTTTGCCATTCACTAAGCAATTACCCCATTAAGATGCAACACCAAGTGGAGTCTTTTTGGCAGCCAACCTTCGCCCGCCTCAGCCGCTGGAGCAGCTAAGGGCTGTACTCCTTCCCAGAAACCTGTCTTATTCATCGCCGCCTGCTGAAAAAAGCTACTTGTGCTAGACTAAAAAGTTCATTGCATTTTTCAGTGTGAGCATGTACTTTCTGGTTCTGTGCAGCTGCCAACCTGTCTGCTTTCCCGAACATTATGGGACTCTGACAGTTTCTAATGATGACAAACTAATTTGGCGCTGTCTGTGTTTACTCCTCCAGGAATATGCTGCTTTAGCAGAAGCTCATTTGCAGCATGCATGACCCCCGCTCTCCTTCATAATTCTTTTTGACAAAATGAGGTGTCAGGGTGGCGTTTTCAATGAGAGCTCTGTTAGCTGCTGCATCTTCCTGATTTAGGAACTGGGAAAAAAATTTTCAGATTTAATTAATCCAATAATTTTGTAAAAATAATTTACAAAATAATTTTGTAAAATGCATTCGTTACATAAGGCTACCAAGCAAATCAGAGAAACCCAGGAGGGCTAACTCATTCAAGAGGTGATGGCTAAAGGTAGAGCTGAGTTCATCTGGAATCATGGGTCTGAGCTGCTCTCAAAGGAAACACAATCACTAGTACACAGCTGACACTTCAAGAAATCCTGGCTCAGATCCGTAGGACTACTGTGCCTACAACAGAAAGGGAAGGAAAGTTTCCTTGACATTGTATTTGTCCTTCTGAACTTCTGGGTCTGAGAAGTTTGTTACTGGTGTAACGGAGAGTAGCCCCAGGATGGATCTGCCTCTCTGTGGTGCCCTAGACTTTATGAGCAGCCAAGAACAACTGAAGAACTGAGTCTCAAACCATCATTAACCTCACCATAAAGGTGGATAGAGATATAGGCTAAAACTCTCATACTGCTGAGTGGTACGTGCTGGCAAATGACATTTTAACCACGGACAGCTGCCATTAAGATACAGTCCGGTTTGACTGGTGTTTTTTACATGCCTGCCTTTGTCACAGTAGACAAGAACATGGCTACTGTCAGTGGCGTTTAGGGCAGCTTCTCTGATCTTCTGGGTGAAGGTTCAGCCCCATTCCGTGAAGGTTTCTGTCATCATTCTAAAAAGTTCCCTTTATAGCTTTATATTGAAAAAATTAAATGCTCAAAAAAAAAAACAAATTAATTTTTCTCTTCAAATTTGGTGTCTCTTTCCATTGTTCCTAATGAAGCATGGGCTGAAATTACTCTCATCTGTTCACTCACCCAAGCAGCAGGATCGTTCATTCTTTGAGCTGCGCCAGAGAAGAGATTCATATTTGTTCAGGCTCTCATTTGTTTATTTATTTATGAAAACGATTGGTAGAATTGAAGTGGGAGGATCAAATACAGGTCTAGAGCCCACAAAGCACTCCCTAACCAAGAAGAGCCTCCGTTTGTGTATAAATGACAGTTTTCAAGTGATTTGATAAGAAACTGTTTTCAAACAGTGCTATTGATAAAAAGATACAAACTGGAAAGTTAGACCCCAGCACGTTTCCAGCTTTTAGAGAAGCCTGGACTGAAGAGCCAAGATGTTGTATCCTCTCAGACCTCATTTCCTCAAAACACTCCTGAGAGGACTTCAGTATAGAAGCACTTTCATGTTTGGAGGTGTACATGTTGAGTTTGGAGCTGAACCTTCTTGCATGGACTTAGAACTAATTACCATCCTGGTAGCAGCTTTTGGAACAAAACGGGGGGGGGGGGAAATCCCTACGTAAATCCTGAAAAATCAGATGCCTTTGTGTCCAAAAGGAACTGCAGCTTTTTAGCAGCTAGTGCTGTGGGCTAACAGTGAAAATAATGTCTCGGTCTGGTTACACAAGCAAGCTATTTTAATTGTTGCTATTGGAAGACAAGTATCAGCATACTACATTTTAAATCATCTGGAAAAATGTATTCCTTGGCCTTTTTTCCACTGAATGAAATGTTGTTTAAAAGAGAGAAAACAATTCTACTTCTTTATATGTTTTTAGTGTGTCTTCAGGGCATTGCTTGGCAAGGTCAGAGCAACTGTATGTTACTCATTTCACTGAATTTTTGACATATGGACTAGCAACTATCTATTAAAAGTGCCTGATTGACTGGAGTGCATTGTACTTTTGTCTGTCATGGGCTACAGTCGCTGATATTTCAGAACTATTTGCTTTTGCATCGGTTCCCTGCTTGGCTATTTTGCTTAATTGCAGCTTTAGAGGCAGTGAACTTTGAACAAATTATAAGATGCTAAAAAGGGCCCAGATTAAAAACCAACATTCTAAGCACTGTTGTTACAGTGTTACGACTGTTGTTGCTCACTGGCCTAGGAACAATAGATCACTGTCCATCTCCACATTTATTCCTCAGCTCTACAGAAAGCCATTACTAGCCTGGGTAAACAGATCCATCAGCAGTTTCCATGAGGCACATCCTCTGCTCCAGCTGAGGGGAAGACGTACACCCAAGCCAGGCTTCTATCAGCAGTGGAGGTGGTTGAACAGCAATGCAGAGGAGGCTGAGGAATGGTAAAATCCTCTTTATGTCACCACTGTGGCAGCACCCTGGACTCTGACCCGTGGTGGTCATCTTTCACAAAAGCGCAGCAGTTTTTGTCCTGTGCGGACCTGCAGTCCCTTTTAGAGGTTTTTTTTTTTAACCTCCAATTGCACCCAGATAAAACGTCCAAGATGCAAACTACCGCCACAATGGAGAGACCACCGTAACTCAGCAAGTGACATCCAAGCAGAGAAGAACAGGAAAGCAAAGCAGCCGTGCCACCAACTGGCTACAGAGAGGGACCCATGCTACTGCAGGAAATTCTCACATGCAGAAATCAACAGCTTCAAGCTGTTGGGACTTGGGACATTTTGAGTACATGCTGCTTGACAATGTGAACTATGCAACAGTGATTTATTGTCACAGGAAATTCTGACTCTGCATCTCTTTCCCCGAGTAACTTATTTTGTCATTATTTCTAGTGAGCAAAATAAGTGAGCACCAAGTTAAATTAATTGAGACTAAAGTTTGCACTTCAGTACGTTTGGGTTTTTTTGTAGCGTCTGGAAACTTCTGGTGAAAAACGACTGCTTGTCTGTCCAGCACCTTCTGAAGACCACCACTTTCCTGCATATGCCAAACCAGCTAACACAGTGATGATCCAATGAACCCAAAAAGAACAGAATGTCTTGTTCATTTACATACAGTAAACACATGTTTCATCCAAACACAATTGTGAAATAGTTTTGAAATCCTTCTTTAATTGCAGTTCGGAGACTGCTGGCTAACAAGAGTCCCAGAAGGTTGTACTGTCTCTCAGTTACATGGGGGGATCAAATTACCAGAACACATTTTGGAAAGATCGTTTGTCTTTTGCTTCCTGAGCACTTTCCCTCCACTGAACTGCGATTTCTATGATCGAGCATGGGGCACCTTCAGGATCTGTCCAGTATAAACTCACACATGCAGGGAAGACCTGCGTACAGCCTGGCACACGCAGTGACAGTCTGGCTTTATCACCACAGTCTAGATAAAATTTAGAAGCTGGAAACACAGATGTCTAGCAGTCATAATTCTGTCTGCATTTATCTGGCACCCACTTCCCTTGCTAGCTCTTTTGATTCATTCTCCATTTGCTTCTCCAAATATTTTCTTAGATTAAGTACCTACAGTACTAATGCCTGACATGCTGAGTAATTCTAATCCTGGCTGATTCTGGGAGTAGGTGTCAAGGCTGTGCAAGACTTCATGGAATCGAATCCAACAGACAAGGCCAGTACAGACTGAGAAATCCTCATTGCAACATCAAACCTGGCTTCTATGAAACGCTGTCTTGGGGAAAAATCTGCCTATATCAGGGAGCAAGTCTCAGTTTTCTAGGATTGGATGCTGCTGGGCAGTCCAGGTGCAAGGCATACCCAAAGGGGGGAAAAAACCCCAAACAAATCGGAGCTGACTAGACTAGGTTCTAAACTTTACCTTGAAACCAGAGTTTAATTTTGAAGCAGCTGTTAGTATAGCAAACTTGCTGGTCTCCCCTTGGCTCCTGGTGGTTAAGGGACTCCGCACCATGAAACCACTGCCCAGCATCCGACATGACAGGTGGCCCTGGTCCAAGCCCCCGCGGCTGCCACACACCCTTGCTGCTGCCACGCAACAGCAGAGGAAACTGCCCGCGCCAGCCAAACAGAGCCGGTTGGAGGAAAACCATCTTCATTCACAAGTAAATTCTACGACTGACCCAACGTCAGTTCAAGCAGCTCTCACAGGCTTCACTGTCACCTTTTATCAATTAACTGCTTTGATGAGAGCCTGTGTTATAAGCCATGAACACTGATAAAAGCAGCAAGTGGACTGGCTACACAGAGGACCTGCTCAGACAGAGGCCAACTCTGGTGCACCTTTCAAAATGTTTTACAGCACAAATAGAGTAAAACTGGAAAGGAGGCAAGAAAGGATAACAAATAGAAGAAGACGCAGCAAGGCACAGCATTTCTCATCTTCAGAAGTAATGCGTTGTAATTTCTGAAATGGCTTTCACTAATGAGCTTAAAGAGATCTGATAATTAATTACTTAGCTCATATTATGTCCTTGTGGCATAGCAGTATTAGATTGATTTATGAACAAGCAAACTGAGAGGCTGGGATAGCCCAAATGTGCACAACCCACCAGGGAGCGGTCTGGGGAACCTGCAGGTGCAGTAGCACCTCCCAAACCACACACCCGCTTCTGAGATGCACTCACCAAGAGAAAGACAATGTGACAAGTGCCTCCCTCTTCCCTTCCATACCTGTCCAGCTCATCCTTTCCCTTCATGTCCTGAAAAGTTCCAGCTTTTGGTTTTGGATAGTTGTAAAACAGAATAGGTCAGAGATACTACCATCAGGTTTAGTTAAAGTGGCACCAAACCTTTGAGTATCAGCGGTCCCTCAAACATGTGCATGGTATCCAACCCAGTCCAGCTCCATGGCTGTACCAGTCAATTATCAAACTCAGTAATCATCAAAAAATCTTAATAGAGGAACACTGGCAACGGGGGAAAATCACTTTATGATTTGCCTTTACCAAGAGAATATGTCTTATAAAAGAGGCACTAAACATCATTTGTTTCTACTTCAATTTTACTCTTGTGCTTCCTTTTTCTGAGTAAAATGTCCATTAAATATTTATAGAAAGGCATGAGTCAGGACTCAAAGAGCGCAGCAGAGTGCTATTGTTTTTAAGTCATCAGCATGGGAAGGCTCTCAGCCCATTAGGAATGACCTGCAAAACCACTAAAAGAAAAAAAAAAAGTTTTAGGCATGACTAGCCCTTTCTATCTACTCAGGATAATTTCAAGACTGGAACTTTTTATTCTGTGAGTAACCGGGTGTGGTGGGTTGACCCCGGCAAGGCACCAGGTGCCCACCAAGCCCTTCTATCACTCCCCCCGACCCCCTTCAGCACAGCACGCAGGGAGAGAATAAGATGCAAAGCACAGGGGTGTGGGTTATGATAGATAAGGTGTTATTTTCTACTTCCCGTCCACAGGCGATGTCGGGCCGAGTCCAGGAAGCAGGGCTCCAGGAACACATAGCAGCCGCTTGGAGGACAAAGCAGAATGCCCCCCCATCCTCCTCCTGCCCTCTCCCTTTATAGTTGAGCTGACATCATATGGTATGGAATATCCCACTGGTCAGCTCAGGTTGGCTGTATCTTCTCCCCCATCCTCTGGTGCCGTGTGAGCACTGGCAGTCATAACACGAGTGTGTTATCAACACCCTCCAGCTCCCAGTGCTGCAGCATTAGGGCTGGATGGGGAAAAGCAGCTCAGCCAGACCCACTACAATCTCCACCCCTTATTCCATACCATTTGCGTCATGCTCAAGCCCCACATAATACATACTTAAGCCATCTCTAAAGCCAACCAATACATTATCATCAACTACTATCCCCAGTTCTTTAACAGATAGTTCCTCATTCCATGAGATTCCTTCAGTAGATGACTTGGGTCTCATCTGTCAAGGTGGATGTTCTGGACAGAAGTCTGATTGTTGGGCACCAACACCGGCTAGATCTTGGTCCTTCACCA
>JANVCC010000027.1:269500-336855 GCA_025345505.1 Todiramphus chloris collaris | reverse complement strand
GGTTGTTCTGATGTTCTTCAGTGGCCTGGCTTCTGGGCACATGGGCAACCACGTGGCACACCTTCACCACCAGGTTCTCTACCCGAGCAGCAATGTCTTGCCACAGCCCAGCGGCCCAGATGGGTTTGCCTCTGCGCTGCCAGTTGCTCTGTTTCCATTGCTGCCACCATCCAGGAGTCAGTGTAGAGATAGAGCACTGGCCACTTTTCTCGTTCGGCAATATCTAGGGCTAGTTGGATGGCTTTCACTTCTGCAAACTGACTGGATTCACCGTGTCCTTCAGCAACTCCAATGACTTGTCGTAGGGGACTCCACACAGCAGCCTTCCACTGTCGATGTTTTCCCACAATGTGACAAGACCCATCAGTGAACAGGGTGTATTGCTTTTCATCATCTGATAATGTGTTGTATGGTGGGGCCTCCTCAGCACATTTCACCTCTACCTCTGGCGACATCCCAAAATCTTTGCCCTCTGGCCAGTTTGTGATCACTTCCAGGAACCCTGGGAGACTGGGGTTCCCTATTCGAGCCCGTTGTGTTATCAATGCAATCCACTTGCTCCATGTGGCATCAGTTGCATGGTGTGTAGCTGAGACTCCCCCTTTGAACATCCATCCCAGCACTGGCAGTCGGGGTGCCAGGAGGAGCTGTGCTTCTGTTCCGATCACTTCTGAGGCAGCTCGAACTCCTTCATATGCTGCCAGTATCTCCTTTTCTGTTGGAGTATAGTTGGCCTCAGATCCCCTGTATCCTCGACTCCAAAAACCCAGAGGTCGGCCTCGTGTCTCCCCAAATGCCCTCTGCCAGAGGCTCCAGGTAGGACCATTCTTCCCAGCTGCGCTGTAGAGTATGTTTTTGATTTTTGGTCCTGTCCGGACTGGCCCAAGGGCTACAGCATGCACAATCTCCTGTTTAATTTGTTCAAAGGCCTGTTGCTGTTCAGGGCCCCAGTTAAAGTCATTCTTCTTCCAGGTTACATGGTAGAGCGGGCTCACAATGAGGCTGTAATCTGGAATATGCATTCTCCAGAAACCCACAGCACCCAGGAAAGCCTGTGTCTCCTTTTTGTTGGTTGGTGGAGACATTGTTGTTATCTTATTGATCATGTCCATCGGAATGTGTCGACACCCATCCTGCCATTTTATTCCAAGGAACTGGATTTCCTGTGCAGGCCCCTTCACCTTGCTTCGCTTTATAGTGAAACTGGCCTCCAGGAGGATTTCAATTATTTTCTTCCCTTTCTTGAAAACTTCTCCTGCTGTGTTGCCCCATACGATGATGTCATCAATGTACTGGAGATGCTCCGGAGCCCCACCTTCCTCCAGTGCAGTGTGAATCAGTCTGTGACAGATGGTGGGGCTGTGTTTCCACCCCTGGGGCAATCGATTCCAGGTGTACTGGACTCCCCTCCAGGTGAAGGCAAACTGTGGCCTGCACTCTGGTGCTATGGGAATAGAGAAAAATGTGTTAGCGATGTCAATCGTGGTGTACCACTTGGCTGCCTTGGACTCCAGCTCATACTGAAGTTCTAGCATGTCTGGCACAGCAGCACTCAGCATCGGTGTAACTTCATTCAGACCACGATAGTCCACTGTCAATCTCCATTCTCCATTTGACTTTTGCACAGGCCATATGGGGCTGTTGAAGGGTGAATGAGTTTTGTTGATCACGCCCTGGCTCTCTAGCTGATGAATCAATTCCTGGATAGGGATCAGGGAATCTCTGTTGGTGCGATATTGCCGCCGATGCACCGTTGTCGTGGCCATTGGCACCAGCTGCTCTGCAACCTTCATCAGCCCCACTATAGAAGGGTTCTCTGAGAGACCTGGCAAGGTGGACTACTGTTCACTTCCCTCCGCCTCCAAGGCAGCAACACCAAAAGCCCACCGGTATCCTTTTGGATCCTTGAAATAGCCTCTCCTAAGATAGTCTATTCCAAGGATGCACGGGGCCTCTGGGCCAGTCACAATGGGGTGTTTATACCACTCCTTACCAGTCAGGCTCACTTCAGCCTCCAATACTGTCAACTGCTGAGATCCCCCTGTCACCCCAGAAATACTTATGGGCTCAGCTCCTCTGTATTCTGATGGCATTACTGTGCACTGTGCTCCTGTATCGACTAAGGCATTGTACCTCTGTGGGTCTGACGTGCCAGGCCATCGGATCCACACAGTCCAGTAAATACAATTGTCCTTTTCCTCCACCTGGCTAGAGGCAGGGCCTCTCTATTCCTGCTCCTGGTCTGAATATTCACTGTCTGACCCTTGCTGTGTCAAACCAGAAGTCCCCTCATCAGGCTCGGTGGAATTGATTTTATTCTTCCCGTATCTGCGAGATCGTCGATTGCCTTCTTGTGCTTCAACACTGACTGCATTAATGGTCTTCTTGGATGGCCCTTTTTTAACGGTTGTATTCCCTCTCAATTCCTGTACACGCGCTTCCAGCTTAAAAGTTGGTTCACCATCCCACTTCCTCATATCCTCCCCTTGGTCACGCAGGAAGAACCAGAGTGCACCACGTGGCATACGCCTCGGGCTCCCTTTCCCTCTGACTGGCTGATTCCTTGGGGGACTCCTGATATCCAAGGCACTAGCCCTTAGGGACGTGGAGGTACCAAGACTCTCTTCAAAGTTCTGAAGCCAGGAAGCAACAGTTTCCACGGTTGGATTATCCATTTGTGGATAATACATTGCTGCCAAGCTGGCAGAATATGATGCCGGCGCATTCTTAATCACTTTCCTCCACATGGCCCTTGTACACTGAACATCCTTTGGATCTTTAGGATGCTCGTCATCCTCTAAATCCCCATAGATTACTTCCAGTACTGCTAGTTCCCTCAGGTACTGGATACCTTCATCAGCAGTGGACCATTTTCCTGAGGAGGTGGCATTCATTAAGTCTTCCTTGAATGGATATCTTGCTTTGACACTTGAAAGGAGCCATCTCCAGAGACTGCAAATTGCTGCCTCTTTTCCAATCCCTCTTTCAATGCCACGATTCCTAGCAAGGGAGCCCAGCTGTTGGGCTTCCTTACCTTCCAGCTGTTGGGTATCAGGCCCAGTATCCCAGCATCGAAGCAGCCAGGTAACAATGCGTTCCCCTATCTGGCGGCTGTAATCCTTCCTCAGGTCTCTAAGTTCTGACGAAGTCAGGGACCGGGTGGTCTCTGCCTCTTGCTTCAATTCTGTCACCCCCTCCTCCTGTCTTCCTGTTGAGGGCCTAGCTTGTTGGTCGTGTTCTTCCTTCTCTTCCACGTCCCTCACTAACTGAGGGTAGGGGCCTGTTGTTCTACTTGTCCACTGCTTCTTTTTCACTACTGGGGCTACTTTGGCAGTTGTGGTTGCCATCCCTATCTCAACTCCGGTGTCTTCAGATGCAGTCTGGGTCCCTGCCTCAACCACAGTCTTCTGAGAGTACTCAACTGTGGCTCGATAGGCACAGGCCAGGCCCCAGTACGGTGCTAAGAGCTGCTGGTTCTCATCGGGGTAGACAAGGCACCCTTCTATTAGATGCTGTGTTAGCTTGCCAGGGTTGCTTGCCTGTTCAGGAGTAAAGTCCCAGGCTACTGGAGGTGACAACCGTCCTAGGAACCTGCCCAAATCCTGCCAGACCCCTTGCCACCCAGGGACAGGCCGTCTCAGGGCACATTTCGGTGCCACCCCACCTGAAACTTGTCTCCTCTCAGGCCAAACTGGGACCAGACTACACACAACCCGGATTAGGACAACGATATTGATTAGTAGTATCCAGAAGCTCACATAAGGGTGGACGAGGACCTTGGGAGCATGCACGAATAAATCATCTACATCAATTTCTGGTAGAAAGGGAGAGATAGATTCATTCATTTTCTCCCCAAGGTAGCCCCCCCAACACAGCAAAGCCACCAATGCCAGTGTGAAACACATAGTTACTATTTGTGCCAGGGTGCTCCCGAGGCCCTTCATCCTCCCGAGACAGAAGCTTTCCCAGCACATTGAAGCTATCAGTGCAAAAGCCAAGCAAATAGGCATTGTTTCAGTAAACATTTTAGAAAAACACCAGATAAGCGGGTGCACGCAGACTCCGTGGCCTGCACAGGAGTTTGCTACTAGTATCTAAAGCAAAGCAAGCAAGCACGCAAAGCAAGCAAGCAAGTAGCTGCTCGTGCCCCACGTTGGGCGCCAAAAAGGAACTGTGGTGGGTTGACCCCGGTACGGCACCAGGTGCCCACCAAGCCCTTCTATCACTCCCCCCGACCCCCTTCGGCACAGCACGCAGGGAGAGAATAAGACGCAAAGCACAGGGGTGTGGGTTATGATAGATAAGGTGTTATTTTCTACTTCCCGTCCACAGGCGATGTCGGGCCGAGTCCAGGAAGCAGGGCTCCAGGAACACATAGCAGCCGCTTGGAGGACAAAGCAGAATTCCCCCCCATCCTCCTCCTGCCCTCTCCCTTTATAGTTGAGCTGACATCATATGGTATGGAATATCCCACTGGTCAGCTCAGGTTGGCTGTATCTTTTCCCCCATCCTCTGGTGCTGTGTGAGCACTGGCAGTCATAACACGAGTGTGTTATCAACACCCTCCAGCTCCCAGTGCTGCAGCATGAGGGCTGGATGAGGAAAAGCAGCTCAGCCAGACCCACTACACCGGGAACCACAGAACTGTTGATGAAAGCAACAGCATAGTGCTGCTCAGTTGTGGTGTTTGCACAGTCATTGATGGATCATCTCTGAAAATTCTTCTGATCTTTAAAGACAAGTGGAAGCCAAGCAAATGAAAAAGAAATAGATGGAGATTTTCAGCACTTCATCTGGATGTGTGGGTCCTCACCGAAGAAGAGCAATTTGAACATCTGTTACCATCTGCTACAATTTCCATCTTGAAAAATCAGTGTCATAAATTTCTTCAGGAATGGAGCCTGTGTTGTGACTCAGTAGTTGGTTCAAGCTGTACATAATTAGAGTAAAACAGTGCTGCAAGCATCACTTAGTTCTAATTCAGATAGAAATAATGGAATTCAAATGTAATTTGATTTACAGCTGACAATCACCTTGGGAATTGCTTTTTAGAAGAGGTCATTCCAGAAAGTCCTAAAGGGAGTACTGCAGTTAAACACACTCCAAGACAATCGTAAAGGATTTCTTACTGGCAAAAGGTAAAAAGGTCAGATCAAAGAGGGTGTTTGTCATAGAAATAGGATTCTCAATACAAAGGCTGCACTCAGGGAATATAGTATAACCAAGTACTCATTCCCTAGTGGATGAGATGGATAGAACTGGCCCTAATAAAAATCCAGTTTCAGGACAAGGGCTGCGATTTACTTCTCATAGCCCAGAAGCTAAGTGGCCAGAGGGACAGCTGCTCCACAGAGACCCACCTGTGGGCTGACGGAGCTCTTGTCTACACACATTCAAATTATTATTTTCCTACACCTATGTTAAACATCCCCCAAATTTCAGCTCTGATTGAAATGACCTCCCACAGACAATCTTTAAGCCCTAAAGTTGGAAAGATTTTCCAAGAAAATAAAAGCTGAGAGCTTTTTTAGACCCTCTCTTGCTTCACCTTTCAGACAACACCCATGTGTTAGCAGCATACGTCTGCTTTGCTGAACTGTGGACTCAGCAGCATCATTTCTGCTGCGCTTGAAGTTTAACTTCCTTTTTTTTTTTTTTTTTCCAGCTTAGCAAGACAGAAATAGAGCCTCATTCTACTTCAGAAACATAACAGAAAAGGCCACTCATCGCACACGCTTCAGACACAGGCTGTTTTTGACTGACACTGCTAATACTGTGCATTTTTCTCTCCCCTGTTGGGACCATTTAAGATGTACCTTTGGCTGATTTCTACTGCTACTGTAGCTTATCTGTGCAGATAATTGTAGCATGTGAACAAAAAAAGACTAAAAAAAGGTAAAACTATGTTGAAAGCATGCTAGAATATGAAAGCAAAACTTTGACTTGGCTTATCTTCTCTGTAGCACATTGGAACACCCGAGCCCTGAAGGGTATGCGACGCATGGTTTGCACGTCCAAGCCGAAGATGGGTCAGCTAGTAGGTACTGAAAGGAAAGAGGCACCATGTCACTTCAGATGATCACTCCACGAAAATCTCCGCTTATGCCTCAATTTTAACAGTTTTCTTATGATATGCAAGAGACCACACAGAACAGGAAGCACTTTCAATAACCATCTGGAAAGCAGCATCCCCGTCATGCTGGGTGCTCATGCTCACCCAAGCCTGAGCCTTCCCAAGTAACCCCAGCGACAAACTCACCCAACAAACTTCTGTTATACCTAGAAATGTCCATTTCATTCCCTTTCTTTCTGTACCATTTTTGTTTTGTTTAATAGCCAACCACCCTGCACAGTCCCAGTGGGGTCCCGATTCTGGGGCAGCTGCATTTCACAGCACCGAGATGGGCTTGGAATCGTTGGGTGACTGACAGGATCAGGGAGACAGGAGCCAGAGCAGAGGTGTGGGGTTGCTCTGTGCTTCTGCCCCGGGCTGTGGGAAGTGATCTGGGAGCAGAGGGGCTGAGGCATAATCTCTTCTGCAATTAGTTATAGCAGCCTCTGAATTCTCCTGCTTTTTAGTCTTTTATTTGTTTTTTCTCTTCCTCACTCTGCCTGTTCTCTTTGCCATTCAGTTTTTCAGTGTTTGTTGCGGCATTGCCCAGAAATCACAGTGTCTCACTCGGGTGTTACATAATGGTTGCACCAGATACTGCTGGTGTTTTCCACTGTTTACAAAGCAAACTTGATTTCTTTTTCATGTTTACAAGTATACAATTGTCAGTTTACAAATGAGTGCTGGCTCAGTCATTTTTACCTTTCCATTTGCCCTGTCCTGGTCCCAAGTGAAGGAAGCACATGGCAAGAACAGTAATACCAGAAGGGGCAGATAATCTGCTGCTGTAGGGGAGGGAATTTATTCCAGCTTGATGTAAAAGCTGGTGATGTTATTGCAATGCTAAAAATAAATCTTTTCATTTGGCTCTGTTGATGTAGGATTATTTATTTTTAACTGGTTGTTCTCCTTTCAATTTCCAGCATTCTTTACTAGGAGCTAAATCTTTGGCCATGATAAACTAATGCTGACTTCTCTAGAGCACACTGAATTAATCGTGGCAAAGCCCCTTCCCCATACCTGCAGCCATGTATTTGGAAGGGGTGCTAGCACTTTCTACAGTTTAAACCTGAAAAATGGTGGTTTTGGTTTTGCCTTCCCTATCCAAACCTTGAGGTGTGAGTGAGTGTATGCAGCCCAGCCCTACGTTTGTCACCTGCACCATCCTACTCCTGTGACCCTGAGCTGGCCCAGGGCAGCTATCCCGAGTGAGCCACAGTGAGCTCTTGCACCAGATCCTGCCTCTTTCCACCAAAGATTTACCTCCCTTTTCACGCCCCCCAGCAGACCCAGCACAAGCCAATTATACACACGTGCTTCGGGAAAGGGGCCAGGTGACTCGCAGGGGATGGAACATAGGCCATGCGGGGTATCTCTCCCCTTTGCATCAGCATTTCCTAGCGCACGCCGTAAGGCTGAGCAGAGCTGCTTCTTGCATCTCGCAGCTCTCCCTCTAAAAGTTTAGAGCCATGAACAGTAATTCCTTCACACAAGGCTTTTCCAGGCTATGAAGCAGATTGACTCCACACCTGTACGCCAGCCTGGGCTCAGAGCGCTCTCCACTCCGCTCCTGTGCACTTCCAATGGGCACAGAAGAGACACAGCACCAAAACCACCACCCTGCCCTTTTGGTGATGGCTGGTAATGGTCATAAATAATCACTGAACCATGCTAACTAGGAGGATCTTACTCCTTTGCAGTGCCAGTTGTGTGTCACACCATGATCCATCACTGCGCCTCCTAGAAATTAATTGCTCTTTTTTCTCTTTGCTCCTGCACATTAGCAACCATTTGCATTTCCCCTCAGTGAATTTATTTTATAACCAGTTCAGCGACAGATTCTTTGCAGGAACACTGTCACATTTTCCAAGGTGCAGTGGAGGAAGAAGGATGTCACAGAGAGGGCTTTGCTACTGCCTTCGGCGCTGCAGTGAACTGAAAATGTTTTCATCCTAACAACTCAGCTTCGAAAGAGCAATTTGACCTTCAGAGTCACTAATGAAATAACTACATCGATGCCAAACTGAGGCTGGTATTGCACACTAAAAAGTGACATGATACAGCTGTGTTTGACATTTTGGCTTCTACTCTCAGAAGCATTTCCTCCTCAGATCCTTGGGATTGGCACAGAATATGCAACGCCACACTTGCACAACTGAGACCCCCAGCACCCTTGTCTGGTACACATTTTTCTCTCAGTTTGCTTTGAGGCCGGAGGGATGAAAAGGAAAGAAGTGCTAGTAGAAGCAGATGTGCAAATATATCCCCATGTTTTTAACTAATCTAATGATCACACATTTGAACTTAAATGAGACCAGTCCAGGCACATTGAACATTCACTCCACCTGACTGCTTTGTTTGGTCAGTGTTTTGCTTTGTTCTCTTTTATTCTCAAGGGCCCTTGGATGACTTCATATAATTTTCTTACTTTTTTTTTTTTTTAATTTCAGTAGTAGTAAACTAGCTTCAGCTCACACATACACAATGAAAACTGTATTAATGATATGGTTCCTTTTCCTACTGAGATAAAAGAGCTTTCAGCATCACGCTCATCATTTTCCAGGCTGTGCAGAACTGCCATAGAGCAGAAAACTGACCTGCTTCCAGAGTGTTTTGCCATTGAAGGTGTTGCCTAAGGGACTCTTTGCAGAACCAAAAAAGGGCTTTGGGTCAGATAAGTGTATTATCCAGGTAACTCACTTCAGTCTTCCTTATGCACACTTCACTCTTGTCTTTCATACCCAATCACAACTGTCAAGCGGGACACTTCACCTTTTGAAAAAGACTTGTAACATTTCATTATGTATTTCCCCTCTTTCTCACCTCATTACTGTTGATTTTAAGCTGTTCCACATTCATTTGCCCTCCCATATGATCAGAGCATCCTGGGAACATTTGTTTTCCAAGTCCATTGGTGACACACATGGCTGAAACTCACCCACTTGACACACTGCCCAAACACACCTGCCCAATAAAATCAGCCATTCTCTGCTGTACACAATTGCTGCAAGGTGATTAAATTGCATTGCCTAATATTTTCCTCACAAACCATTCTGCAAGTGCCTTTGAGGCACCACCTCCTTCTGGTGCCCCACTCTGCCATTGCTCCAAACCCGCAGCCATAACCAAGTTGTACTGGTGCATTAGGTAATACTTCAGGTAGTGACAACTGTGCCTGTCTCGGTCACTTCTGTCTCAGTGTTCACAAGGTGTGTACACGTTTATGGCTTGTCTAACACCAGATTGCTTGTAGTGGTCAGAGTGTTTGCACATGGTCCACCAGGAGTTCAGGTGACATCACACCAGCCCTTCCTTATTCCCAGCCAGTTTGACCCCCGCGTTTCTAGATGTAAGCCAAGATGAAGGAGCAGCCAAGTCTGCAGCAGCTCTCCAACAGGATCCCAGCAGACAACAGGGCCGGCGTTCATGTTCCATGAACTGTATTCAATCTGTTTGAAAGACAGGAGCAGGCACTGGTTCCTTAGCAATGGGATAGTCAGGAGCCCCGATGCACTTGGACTACATGGTGGCTGGGGTTATGTGACAGTCAGGTGGGTGCTCACTGCAGTTTATCATCCATAAGTGAATTTGTGATCTCATAGCAAAGAGCTTTCAACTTCACCTTCTCCTTAACACTTACCAACTCATTCCCTGCTGATTGCCAGACTTTTTTGACTCCTTGCCAGCTTTGAAGAAGGTGAAGTACTTCAGTCTAATGGAGCAGGCACTTTTGACAGGAAAAATACTCTTTTTGTAATGGGTTATTTATCCCTTTACCTGCTTACTTAGGTACAATAGTGGTCTGCAGAGTAGGGAAGCCCAATGCCAGATCTGGCAGAGAAGGCAGCAAATATAACCCACGGCTTTCTTGGGCAAACCCCATTGCGGGGCAGAATTTCATTAGGAATGAAAGCTGACTCTCTATTCAACCTGTCAGGCAGAGCCCACTTCCACACTGTACACTGTATTGAGCCCATGCAGAGTAACCTATTTGATGTATAAAAAGTGATAGCCTTTTTTTGAGTTCTGTTAAGTCTGCAGTTAAGTACCTTTTATTGACAAAAGAGATTTCGCCTGAAGGTTGTTGGATTTGTGTCATAGTGAAGTGGTTTTCATGTAAGATGTGTTTGTGTGTTGACAACCTTGTCTGAAGGTTATGTCATTGTATTTTCCTTGATCAAATGCTATTCACAGTACAGTGGGTGTCATGACCCAGTAATCACAGTTAAAGAAATTCAGCGTTTCCTGACTGGATAGCAAAGGGAGGCCCCCCCACAAATAATTATCAGACCTTAGCATTCAACTTGTGACCAATACCAAACCAGAAATGGCTCTTGCTTTCCTCCTTCTGTTCACCTTGAGCAAACATTGAATTGATTAATAGATCCAGATATCATCAAAGCCCCAAGAATCTGCACATACACTATAATAAAGGCAAAAAAAAATTTCTGATTTACATTTAAGCCACCTCATAAGGCATCCTGGTAATTCCCTTGTCCCTCAAGCCATCCAAAGCTGATGACGTTGCACATTTGTCTCCCCCAAATAATTAATTCTTATAAAAATTCACTCTGCTTTACTTATTCAGCCGTAACAGGCGGTCTCTCACCACACTGAGATTGTCTTTGGTGTCAGAAAGATGAAAATAACACAAAAGAAGGTGGCTCTGGTTCCATAGGGGAAATTTAATCTCAGCCTTGCTATAGCTGTATCTTGGTATCTCACTACCTTGCTACCCTGGCCTTGAGGAAGTTTCCAGACATGGGAATGGCAACATGCCTGACATCACTGTCCGCAAAACCAGTAGCTTACGTCAGCTTCTGTTCGGAGTGCCAAAGGAGTCATTTGGCTGGGACCTACGTCCAGGCAAGAGAGAAATAAGACCTTCCATGCAGGACCCACAGCTACCAAATGTCTCCTAAAGATGGGAGCATGAGGTTTTTGATGTGCATTTCATGCTTGCACAGTTAAGACCTGATGGCTGATCCACCTAAGGAGTAAGGAGGTGAGCAGCTCTTTATGGTCAATACATCAATACAGCCAGAAAGGTTACGAAGCTGCTGATGTTCCAGTGCCCGAAATGAGACAAGTCTCCAAATGTTTTTGGACAGGGATGGTCACAACCTTTTGTGCAGCGATGATGGCATGACCTGGGTAATTTAATGCAGCCTGCCTTCAGTGTCATGGAGAGTCAAAAGAAATGGCGTTCTGTACTACCTCCCCTCCAGGATGGGCAGCAGCTGCTGGGTTTGTCCAGGGAAGATGCAGGAATCTGTTCAGTGTCTGCAGAGCTGTCTGAATGGCTTGCTATCAGTTACAAACTTCCCTGTTAGAGGGGCACTCTGCAGCTCTGCTGGACACACTTATTGTCACCCTCCTTTCTTCAGCAACACCAGAAGATCAACAGACGCTCATCCGACATGATCGGCTTTGCTTGGGCAGGCAGCCTGCATGCTACTGGCTCCAGCAGCATGGACAGGGCATTGTTTCTTTAGCTCCTTCTGTCACAAAGGTGCTTTTATCTGCAAGGCCTGGCACAATGAATCTGTATTGACAAGATCGTTGTACTGTGACTCTGTATTTCAGTAGTTCTCAAGCTATTATTGATCACTGTCACCAGAAGCACGCAAACAGACAAAAAAAACCCAACCAAGCTCCAGCAAACCCAAAAATGTGGACAATGATCCTCCTTTGTTGTCTTCTGCAGCAAATGGCAGAAAGTAACCTCATATGGGATTGTGATAGATGTGAATATTACTGTGCTATGAACAGAAAGGAAGAACCTGGAAATAATGGTTTTAGCACATCTTTGAACACATTCTGTCACAGGTCTAGCAGTCTGTGCTGACCCTGAACTGCAAAGCAGCTTCTTAGTTTTGTTATTCAGTAAAGTTTTCTAGCATAATTAAAGTCTACTTTATCCTTTTCCTTACCAAACCTCAACAGCTGGCTTGGTAGCTGCACCCAGCAATCCCAGCTGGACACTGTAAGCAATGCTGGTTACTCTCCCACTGGTACTCATGGCCTTCGCTCCTCCCAGAGCTCCCTGGAGATAGCCACTGCTTGGTATCAATCTCAGTACGGTTGGCTTCCAGCTGTTGTTGGCCTGGGGAGGAAGAGATGGGCCAAATTCACTGACGTGGGGGATGAGGGGGATCAGAAAAACCACCTCACCTCTTTCAGCTCTGTCCTAAACGTGGCACCGAGCTGAAGAGATCTGCGCAGCAGCTGTACATGGGCTTTCACACCATGGTCCTTGGACATGTGTCACTGACATGCAGGGCTGTACTGAGGGCTCCCAGCTGGGCTGGAGGCAGGAAAAAGCCAGGAGGGAGGATTTGTCCAGCCCAGCAAATGCTGCTCCATGAACTGCTCTCATCACAGCTGGCCCCACAGGCATAGGAAAATATCCCAACTATTCCAGCTAGCAAACATTGTTTTTTTCCCTTTGAGGAAAAATAAAGCAAAGAACCATTAATTAGAGAATATTTAAGATACCATTCATCAGTTGTTTGGGTTGCTTGCTATGCTGGCATCACATGGCTGATGGATCCCTGGAGCAGAGCAACCGTTGGCCGCTGCAGGAAGGTGTCTCAGCCCAGCCACTCTCCAGGCACACCAAGGGAGCTTCCTGGGTACCTCACCCTGCTCTTTCAAAAGTGAACAGGGAAGGAAGGCTTTCAGGGACCAGGGGAGACATTTCCAAAGGAAAACACTCACTTTCTCCTAAAAAATAGTAGGATTATCTCTCTTTGGGACCATGTTATTGAGAATGAATGGCTGTAACTGTGGATTGTGGATGATTTACTCTATATTCCAGGATTCTGGGGATGAGTCATATTACTGTGACAGACAATGGCTGGGCAAAGAAAAAAAACTGCTTCTGTGAAGAGAAAGAAATGCACGGTGAAAAAAAAATATATGCTGATAAAAACAAATACATATTCAAACAAATTGTAGGATGGATTTGTTTATAACATTAAAAAGAAAAATGCATTCTTGCCTACAATTTTTATACTTGTGTATGTGACAGCTATATAATATATATGCCTTATGTTTGCATTTTCTATATCTGTATGCATATATAAAAACAGTACGTACTTAAAACTAAGTACTATAGTATGGTCCGGTGTGTCCTCAGGCCCTGGATCACTTTTGGACAGAAAGGAGGCAAACTGTAGAAATCTGCTTCCTTTGGACCTGGGTCCTGACACCCCTTGACAGTTACCAGATAACAGTGTCATTTTTAAGAGTCTGTCAGCAGAGATAAAAACCTGTATATGAACTGCTATATTTCTGTGCTGTATCAGAGTGTGCAAGAGACAAGGTCTGTCTGAAAATAAATGGCCCCCGTGGCATGTGCTGATATCAAGGAATATTAAGTATTTTCTTCCAGCTCGCCGAGCCCTCACAGATTTAAGGCAGAGCAGTATAGCTGTCCACAGCAAGGTGATACAGAGTGTGGCTCCAAGCAACAGCAGCTTGAGGAAAAATGCTGAGCCAAATTCAACACAATATTACTGTTCATTTCTCTGCTCATTGAAACAGAATTTAGGAAAGGCGAGGGAGTTTAAGCTCTACAGATTGTGAAGTTTGTATTTGCTATAAGGTTGAATCAGGTTATTAGAAAGTACAGCAGATGGTGAGTTGCATCATCTGTCCTAAAGCAAGTCTGTGTGGTAGGAGAGCCAACCCACACGCAGCTACTGAAAGCAAAACCTGGGAACTGCATCTTGAAATGGGAAATTGGGGGAAAGAAAAAAAAAGAGCTAGACGCTTTTGTAAGTGTGGTTGAAAGTATGAAATTACTTTAACTTTCAAGTATGAAATTACTTGAATACATTTTACCCAGTCTGAAAAGTGCCATGTCATTACAGTTATACAGATTTGTGGACAACTGCCAGCAGTTCTTTGCTTAGGATACAGAAAAGCAGCACAGAATTACACTCCAGCCATCCAGACTGCTTAAACTCCTTTTACTTAAATAGAAGGCCATCATAATATTACAGAACACTTGAAAAATGTTCTGTAATTAGTTTCCAGAAATAAATTAGCTAACAGTGGATGAATCACAGACTTGTTTCTGCACACCCCAGGCTGATCCGTCCTCAGAGATACGTGAACCTGGAAAAGCCACAATTGAATGCCATGTTAGAACCTTGCCAGCCCTGTACAATCTTCTCAAAGTCAGGTCCTGGCTTTCATTCCTTCTTCTTGCTGTCTCCAAAGACATCCACTCCTGCCAGTGTGATACTTGTCTTGCTTTTTCAGGAGTGATGTGGAAGGATAGCAGGGCTGTGCACAGCTGAACTCGGCTTCCAGCTCCCTTCGAAGCCTAGAGAATGGCAGACCATGCCCGTTGGAGTATTTCCCTTACTGCATTTCCCAAGGCAGCGCTGATCGTGAGCTAGCCGGCGTGCAGCAGTTACTAGTTTAGCATGCAGGGCAGCGGCAGCAGTACGTGCCAACCTTCTGTTAAATATCAACAGCATTGCTGCCTGCAGCCACCGAGACCACGGCAGATGTGAGGGGGAAATGCCACAAACACCTGTAGCAATGAAGTCATGAAATTGTTTATCCCGCTCCCATTTTGTCCCACGTTGCCCAACAAAGCAAAGTGAATGGGAGAGATCACGCTAGAGCACATTTCCTGATACCTCACACTGGTGCCCTCAGTCATCATCCTTAGCAGAGGCAGCAGAAGTATGCAGGGCGGCAGCAGCACACATAGAGCTGAGCTCCAGAAGTACTGTCCATGTGGACAGATAGGCAGCTTGACAGATTCTTGTCTCAGAACATTCCGCCTGCCCACTAGCTGTTGTTGCTTAAATCCCTGGCTGTCACAAACACTCCTGAGCTCATGCCACTAATCTCTGTAATACAAAGGTTCACTGTCTGTCTTCACGGTCCATCAAATTTGAAGATAACTTACTGATAATACAGGAAAAAAATAAACCCATCCTGCACCAATCCTGCTCACTTACAGGTCGCTCCTGGGATGGGTTTGGAGCTGGAAACTATTGGCATTGGGATTATGCAGCTGACTGAGTAAACAGATCTGCTCTGATTCAGTTTGTAATATTTACAATGGATAATACTTTCCAACAGAAAATAAAGTGTCAGATAATTGCTGTATCTTACTATATTTTTCTATGTAATGTTCACAAAAGATTGGTTGTTTCACATAATTAATAATGATTCATTAAGAAGTGGATTGGAAAGTTGGAGCTTTGTGACAAGAGACTGAGCTGCAGGGATTTGATTTCTCCATGCATGTTTCCGCAGCATCGGCAGCTGAAGGAGGTACCGAATCCTGAGATGACCGCTTTGGTGCCAGCGGCAGCAGCGTGGCAGTTTCATCTCCCTGTCCTCAGGCTGTCCCAGCCCTGTGGCCTCAGCTGGGGAAGCTCCTGTGAAGCTTCAGCAGGTGCAGGAGTTCCAGTGCTCTTCACTCTTTCGCTTTACCGCAGGATATGTAACGGTGAGGTGAGAAAGAGGGATGCTCCTCCAGCTACCTGTGCAGAAGATTGAAGGCTGTAAATAAACCCTGGGTGAGATCAGAAGCCAGAGCACCAGACATAATGGGAACCAAGGGTTAATCCCGCCCTAGGAAGGCTTCCAGCTTAGGCAGCAGTGGAAGCTGGCAGCGTGAGTTGCAGCATCACTGTCCTTCACCAGCAGGTGAAGGGGCAGGGAGGAGGTGGTGGTGAACTCTGCTTCACACACGGAAAACTGAAGCAAAGTGAGCTATGGAGGCTTATGGGGAGAAATCTGCCACAGAGCTGGAAATCATCACCTCATCTCTGAAATCTCAAGCCTGAGACTGAAGGAGCCAACGTCAGGGCCTAACTTTCACCAGCCAGCACAAAGGGACAGAAACACAACTCACTGTCTGGAGCTGTCGATGGCTTTGATGCACCACTTCATTTGTCTTCAAAAACTGAAACTGCTGTCAGGAAAAAAATAGCTATTGAATAGAGAGAAAGGAACCTGAAGAACATCTTCTTTTTTCCCCTCCTTTTTTTTTTCTTTTTTTCCCTTTTTTAAAAGTTACCCCTGAAGACTTCCTGCTAAATGTTCATTTATTTCAATGGTCAAGTCCCCATCCACAGACCACACTCAATAACTTGTGCAAGACCTTGAATAATGTTAGCCAAATTCCTTCTTTCTGATATAATTCATCTGACTTAGAGGGAGTTATTTGCGCTTTATAGTGACACAAATAAACAGCTTTATTCCCTGATCCTGCTGGAAGGGCCGATGGGGGTGGTACGCAAAGGCGCCTTCACATGCAAGGAGTTGTGCATGTTGTTGTTGTTCTTGTTAAACAAACATGCCCATATTAACCTCAGCCTCATTAAAAAGACAAGGAAAAGATTAATTCTGGGATCACAGATGGGCAATTGGTACAATTTATAAAAACAGACAAAACACTCCAAAACAAACAGGAAAAAAACCCACTGTAAACCCAGGGTAGGTAAATAACCCAAATTATAAATCTTCAAAAAGATGTTTTCTATGTCCTGCCTATGATGTTTTGAACCACGGATAAAAGGATTTAACATTCTTTTTACTCTATCCACTTTTAATAGGAAAATCCAGGTGCAGATGTGGGCTTGATTCCAGTGCCAAGATGCCTGCTCCGTTTAATAAAGAGTTTAAGGCAATTTTATCCAAAGACCAAAGAGCCCAAAGAGCACTAGAGACTCAGAGTCCTAATTAATTTTCCTTTGGTCATGGTTGTCACAGAGATTCCCTCGCTCCTGCTTCTGCTAATATGGTTTTAAATAAGCAAATAAATCAATCCAATAAACCCTGTTGGCACTCGGTTGCAGCTCCTAGTGAAATGATTAATATTTTTATAAGAAAACAGAATATTACCAACCAGAATTATTCCGCTATCTCCTCCTTAACCCTGGTTCGTCTCCTCTCTTGAGATTGCCCTGTCACTGAGGAGGGGACCCTGCGGCTGAGCCTTCCTCACTGCAGGCTGGCGGTCAGAACGGGATGCAGGAGAGCATCCTCTCAACTCTGGCGGCTGGCGTGGGAGGAGACATGGCACGGGGACCTTTCCGCCATGCCAGGAGAAACAAGTTTGGGCTGGCGAAGATGCGGAGGGGGACCAGCAGCAGCAAAGTGGCCTCAGTGGGACGCGCCGTGATGGCACCAAGAAATATGTCAGGCACAAGGAACTACTGACTGGAGCCGGGCTTTGCACCAGCAAACGATAGCCACGGGGAAACCAGTGTCTCCTGGGAGGCTAAGCAAGAGGCTGTCTGTCGCTGTTTATACCGGGAGTGGAGAGATGCAGCAACACACAAATTCAGCAAGAGCAGGCAAAGGAAGCACCTCTATTAATTTATAACCCTGTTTTATATACCTGTTTTATAGGGAGATTGGTCAGTGATCACCCATCTCCTAGGGCAATTGGCTAAAGTCCTACAACACCCATTTCAAAATATTTTTCCAATGTACCATAAACAGAACTTAGCAAAACACCAGGTGTTAGTCTAGTTTACAAAAAACATCCTACTGTTTTTCATAACATGCATGAGAAAGGCAGGATTCTCACCGAATATTGTGAGAACCTGAGAAAATCCCTCTGCTAGCAGCTTTTCAGCATCCACAATTCCCCCTTTTTGTTTAAAGACCAAAAAGGCATCGTTTGTAATCCTCTGCGGGTGACCTTGCAGAAGGGAGAACAAACGCAGCATAAGGGATCTGCTTGGTAATGGCCAGTTACCAAACAGAGCCTAAATCGGATGCTGATAAGGGGTCAGTCTGGTAATGGCCAGTTACCAAACAGAGGCCAAATCAGATGCTGCTTTAAAGTGGGCAGAGAGTCTCCAGCAATGCCATGGAAGATAACTCTAGCAAACCCAGTTCTACATCACAGTTCTACCAGGTATTGGTCTTAAATAGAAATTTACATCTAATTCTAAACATAGCCTTAAGGGCTTTAACTTTCTGACTCCATAACAGAAGAAACTTAAAGTTCAGTCTCTGCTTGTGGAAGGACCATCCGCCTGATGGTCTGTATCCTGGTCGTCACCAGAAGGATCATTTGGTTGATGATGTGCATTCTGGTCATCATTTGGAGGGTCTGCATTCTGGTCTGCATTCTGGTTTGCATTCTGGTCTGCATTCTGGTCATCATTTTGAGGTTGCCTGTTCTGCCGCAGGTCAGGGCGAACTCATCTTGCAGGTAGCCACTGTACCCCAGTATCTGTGGAAACGCAAGCATACCCACGACCCCAAGCAATAAGCTCATGCGGGCCTTCCCAACTGTTGGTAAGTAGATCCCATACCCAGACTTTCACCCGGGGCAGGTGCATCTCGCCTGATGACTGAAATGAGAGAAAATGTTTCAGAATAACAGGATTATTTGAGTTTGGTGGCACCATGAGATGATTAATTGTATACAAAGCTTTTTCTAGTCGGCTCTGTGGGGTTTCTCCATGCATTGCCCCTTTTTGTTTCTCCAAAATACGCTTCAAAGTTGCATGAGTGTGTTCAACAATAGCTTGGCCAGTAGGAGAATGCAGAATACCAAAAATGTGGTCTACACCCCATAGGTGCAAGAACGGCCGCGTCTTCTGTGAGGCATAGGCAGGACCATTATCGGTTTTCACAGCAGACAGCACTCCCAGGACAGAGAAAGCCAATTTCCAATGGGCAATGGCATCACGGCCTTTCTCTCCAGTGTGAGCAGAAGCCCACAGAGCTGAGGAGAAAGTGTCAATAGACACGTACACATATTTATCCGTCCACATTCAGGGATGTGCGTTACATCCGTTTGCCAAAGCTGCAAGGCTTTTAGGCCTCTGGGGTTTACCCCCGGTGGCAAAGGTGCAGTGAGTTCGTGACAGTCAGCACAAGCGCTGACAATGTCATGAGCCTCAGTTGGAGTTAAGTGAAACTGCTTCTGCAGGGTATGTGCACTTTGATGGAAGAAACCGTGTGATGCCTTGGCTTGTGCAGTTTTCTCAGGCTGAGGCGCTACCCATGCAGGGTTGGCCAGCGTGTCAGCCCTGGCACTGCCTTCTGTTATAAAACCTGGCAAACTGGTGTGACTTCGAATGTGCAGAATGTAGTATGGATGCGCTCGAGCTTGAATTGCACACTACAAAGTTTGCAATAGTGAAAACAGAGCCGCATTATTCACTTCCTTTAGAAGTGAACAAGCGTTGGGTTATATCTGCTACACAAGCAGAATCAGTAACCAAATTCAAAGGCACCTGAGAGAACCGCTGAAAAGCCATGGCAACAGCCCTCAATTCACCCAGCTGGGCAGAGCCTGACTCGTGGCCTTCCAGCACCTGCCACTCAGATCCCTCCTTCCAGGTAACAATGGCTTTCCCTATTTTCCCAGAACCATCCGTGAAGATGGTGGGTCCTTTCACTGGCACCTGACTGTTTTTTGGCTGCAAGGTGAAGCTGGTCGATTTTGCCAGCTGCAGTAATTTATGGCTGGGCAGGTGGTAAGCGATCTGCCCTGAAAAGTTTTGCAGCACACTTTGCAAAGGAGCGCTGTTGGCAAGGCTCCACTCAAAGTGTTCCTGCGGTACTGGAAGAACAATTGTTGCAGGATCAGCTGTCATTAATTGCAAGCACCATTGGCGGCATTTGATTATCAGAGAAGCGATCAATTCAAACAACGTGGGTGCTGTCTTTTTCGGCTGGTGAGGCAGAAAGACCCATTCTAGGCCATGCAAAGGGTCAGGCCATTGTGTGTTCCACTGGCCAATGATACCTGTGGGATGGATGTCTGGAGCAGTAATGAAAACAGTGATATCTATGGAGGGATCCACGCAATAAACCTAACGAGCCTGCTGCACCTCCCACAGCGCTCGTCATGCTTCTGGAGTCAATTTCCGAGGTGAATTCAAATCTAGGTCCCCCTTTAAAATATTAAAAAGGGGGGAAAGTTGCATCGTGGTTAGCCCTAGATAAGAACGTACCCAATTGATGATACCCAGAAATTTCTGAGTGTCTTAATAGAATCCAAGAATTGCACCTCTTGTTGTATAGTTTGGTCCAAAATTTTGACTCCTAAATATTTCCAAGGAGGATGCTGTTGAACTTTCTCCAGAGCCACTTGCAACCCGTAGGAATGCAGAGCAGCAAGCAGCTGAGGCTGTATCCTCAGCAGCTCATCCTGGGTGGATGCTGCCACCAGGATATCATCCATGTAATGGTAGCAGTATGCCTCAGGAAACTGCTCACGGACTCCGGACAAAGCTTGAGCGACATACCATTGGCAGATAGTCGGGCTGTTCTTCATGCCCTGAGGTAGAACCTTCCATTGATATCTCTTCGCAGGTTCAGCATTGTTAACTGCAGGCACAGTAAAGGCAAATTTTGGTCTGTCATTAGGATGCAAAGGAATTGTGAAAAAGCAATCCTTCAGATCAATGATCAGGATGTCACACCCTGTTGGAATCATGGTGGGTGAGGGCATACCAGGCTGCAATGCCCCCATACCTTCCATCACTGTGTTAACTTTTCGGAGATCTTGCAAGAGTCTCCATTTTCCTGATTTCTTTTTAACTATGAAAACAGGAGTGTTCCAGGGACTAGTAGAAGGCTCAATGTGTCCCTGTTGTAATTGTTCCTGAACCAGCTGATGAAGGGCGACTAATTTCTCATTTGGTAGGGGCCACTGCGATTCCCAGATTGGTCTGTTAGTTAGCCACCGCAAAGGCAGCGTAGGAAACTGTGCGCCCTTACACACAGTGACCCTTATCAAAAATTTGTCCCAGTTCGTACCCCCCCAAGATGCCAACACGTCCCGCCCCCAGAGGTTGATTGGAGCGCTAGTAATGTAAGGCCAGATTGTAGCTGTATGTCCCTCTGTGTCTTTTACCATTACAGGTCGTTTGCTTAAATAGCTCTGTGCGGTTCCTCCTAACCCTGAAATGGCCGATCCCACGGGGGCTAAAGGCCATGAAGGAGGCCACGCAGAGAAGGAGATAACAGTTACATCAGCACCCTCAAACCTCGAAGGTGAGTCTGGGGCGGACAAGCATTTGGCAGGATTAAGGTACATGTCATCTATGGCCTTTGGCTAGAGATGTCTGCAGTCCAGATCATCTGCGGAAGGCCCGTAGGTCCATTGCCACTATCTTCACAAACTCATTGTTCTGTCCTGGGAACACATGACTTAAAGGGCATTAATTGAGCAATGCAAGTCTTTTCAGAGATAGTGACAGGGAGGTTGGGCGTGGAAACCATAGCATGAATCTGGCCTGTAAAATCAGCATCAATAACTTCTGGGTGTACAAAGATCCATTGGTGGGTAACATTAGGTTTTCCCATGGACCATTGCACTGAATCCCTGACCTAGGGGTCCATATGCATCCAAAGGTACCTCATAAATATGACCAGATTCTAGGACGACTGTTGTTGTGGTGTAGACGTCGGCCCTGCCTGATCCTGGTGTGCTATTGCTATGGTGGCTAGGTAGGCCTGTGCCTGCGCCATTCCCTGGGGGTACACCTGCATCAGAGAGCAATTCCCCCTTTTTGCACCCCGGTGTGAGTTTCCCGACAGAGGCTGACTGTCGGCATGGCGCAGAGATCTACAATTTTCTGTACGATGACCTGGCCTACCATACCTCTTGCACTGGGGGTACGCCTGCAGTTTCTTGGACGGACAGTCACGGTACAGCCTGGGAGTGTCCCAGGATGGCTCTGCAGCAACCTCTTCTTCCACCGTCCGGCTACCGTAGGCTTCTGCCCAGGGGCAAGCGTGCCCTCTGTGTCCCTGCCTGAGCCGTCAGACCAGGGTTTCCCCGAGGACCCCAGCACCAATGGCGGAGGCGGGTGGGGTACGGGTGCCGGGCTAGAGGGCGGTACGGCGGTGGGGGCCGCAGTCGGTTGCGCAGGGGTTACCAAGGCAGCCGGCTGTGGCAGCGCATCTTGGGGCACTGCCGGCGGCGCTGGCGGATCTTGTGACGGAGCTGACGGAGCTGAAGCAGCCGCCGGCGGCTGAGGCGCTGCTGGGGCTGCCTGTTTTTCCGCCGCTCTCAGTTTCGCCGCGGGAGCCGGCACTTCCGGCCCGGCACCGCTCTCTCAGCGGCCGCCTGCAAGCCCTCTACCTGCTAAGACATCTCCAACCCCGCCGGCTGTCGCGTTCAAAGGTACATCATTGGCGACTGCGCCTCCCGAGAGGCGCTCGGCTTGGTTCGTTGCGCATAGTACACGTTGCAGATCACCAAATGTCGCTGTTTATACCGGGAGCGGAGAGATGCAGCAACGCACAAATTCAGCAAGAGCAGGCAAAAGAAGCAACTTTGTTAATTTATAACCCTGTTTTATATACCCTAGCCCCATAGGGCGATTGGTCAGTGATCACCCATCTCCTAGGGTGATTGGCTAAAGTCCTACAGCACCCATTTCAAAATATTTTTCCAATGTACCATAAACAGAACTTAGCAAAACACCAGGTGTTAGTCTAGCTTACAAAAAACATCCTACTGTTTTTCATAACATGCATGAGAAAGGCAGGATTCTCACCGAATATTATGAGAACCTGAGAAAATCCCTTTGCTAGCAGCTTTTCAGCATCCACAGCTGTCTCCAGGCACGGACGTGGCTGTGGGTCCCACAGACCGTGCCCCTTGCCCTTTGGAGCCGGGCAGCAGCAGCTGTGCTCACAACACCTATAGACCATGCACTGGTTGAGTTTTGTCCTGGACTAAGGTGAAATTCAGATTGAGAAAATACTGGCAGGGACTCAAATAACATACCACAGATTTGATATACTCAGTACAAATAAGCAAACACCAGAATTCCTGACCTGTAGCCACAGTATCACTTTTGTAATATGATGACACTGTACCAAGTTATTTCCTCCCAATCACAAGCCAAGTGCTGTTTGCTGAAAGGCAGCTCAGTTTGTCTGAACTTAATAAAATATCCTTCTGCAACAAAGCAGAAGGATTTACTTCTGAAGGAAAATAATAAACACTTGACAATTTAAACAAACTGAACCCTGCTGAAACCCTTTAAGGTTCAAATATATTGGGTTGGTTTTTTTTTCTTCCCCCCAAATCAGAGATTTTAATAAATTACAGAAGTAGACTACATTACACAATTGTTAATAAACAGACTGGGAAAAATACCAAATGCCCAGTGTCTGCCTGGTCACCAAAACCAGTTTCATTGCAGCCCTTGGTCTCACCTTTTAAATTTTCGCTTCTGTTTAAGGACACTTGAAACAAAGTGAGTTCCACGGAGGTGATGAGCAGCCATAGTGCAGACCTGTCCCTGCTCAGTGGGAAGCGACGCCACAGCATTCCCAACCATGACGTGGCATTCCCAGCCACTCTGCGGCATTCCCAGCCACGCGCAAAGCACAAGCGGGAGATCTTACGGGAAAGCGGACAAGGGGGTGGCTGCAGCTGTTCCCCCCCCCCCCCGCTGGGGTTTGGAGCTCCAGCTGACCTTTGCTGGAAGATTTTCAGCTCTGGAATTCGCTCCATCTGCTGCTCTCTGCCTTACCCAGAAAGCTGAAGATAAAATTACTCCAAAGAGCGAGAGACTATCGACAAATAGAGCCTCCCTGCTGTCCTAAGAAATTTGGCAGTAAAATTAAGACTATTACAACCTGTTTAAATTTAAAAGAAGCTGGTTATAACCCTTTGCCACATGAACACAGACCCATTAACCACAGACAAGGCAATCACTATAAACTGGTTTCTACTACTGCAGGGAAAGAGACTATCAGAGATTTCTCTTTGCACACTTCCCTCTATTTATGTACAGTAAATTACACGGTCAAAAAAACCCAAAAATCACAAAGCCTATTGCATGATTAATTGGAAGAATGATGGTGGGCTGTGGGTTTTTTTAATAATGCATGTGATGACCAGCTTTTTAGAGAGCTACAGATCTGGTCACATACAGAAAATGTAATTATTCTTTAAATTATTTAAAGGACAGAGGCATTCTTCACCAGATAACAGACCTGTAGATTATCTCCTTGGAGACTTGAGCTCTTTTGGTCTAGGGTGCTGTCGCGGTTTGAAAGACAGGTGTATGCCAAGGAAGGCAGGAGCCCCCCTTGGAATGGAAATGCAACCCCCTCCCCTCCGAATGCTTAGAATTTTGAAATTAAGGGGCTTTCAGGCAAAGATATCAGGAGTAGGAATAACAGTTCTTTACTGAATATATATATATATCAAGGCAAACAAACAACACTAACTACGGTAGTAACAGGAAAACAGCGCCAGGAACCCAGTGCCAACCTCTCGGGGCTCCCGGGGAGCAGGGAGGGCGCGATGGTCTCCCCGCCGCTCCGGAGCCAGCTCAGGCCCCACGTGGCAATGGCCGACGGAAAGCCTGTGTCACGAACCCCCTGGGCAGCCAATCCCGGTGTCCAGCAGGGTCCTCGGGAGACAGCAAGGGTAGGAGGAAAAACAGGGGGTGAAGCAGGGACGAATTCTCTCCAAGCTGATCCCAGAGTCCAGAGGATCCTTGGTAGGCAGCCAGGAGAGCAGGAGACACAGCAGGGAGAGCAGGAGACGCGGCAGGGGTGAGTTCTCCACACCACGAGGGCAGCTTCTCCTCCAAAGCAGGGAGCCAAACCCCAGAGAGCCAGAGAGCCCCAGGGGGCTCCACCCAACCCCCTTTTTCCGGCAGGCTGGACCCCTCCCCCTGTGGCCAGGTCCTTTTGTCCCTCTTAAGTACGGCCATTAACCTTCCTGACAAACAAGTATGGAAAAATTCTTTAAGACAAGAAGGAAAACAGAATAACTCCCCAAAACCCCAACATTATCCACCCCGAATTTTTCCATACTAACATGTTACACCAAACTTAAACCTTTAAACTATATACACACATACATTACGCCTAATTATATACATATATACATGCAGATATGGATACAAGTGCAGTGCCGTGAGTGGTTCACCCTAAAACGAGGTCCCCTTGAGGTATGCATCGGCTCTCTCCATCTCTTTGCATCACCCACCAGGTGCAACCTGGTCCCTGTGCAAAAACAACCCCACGGATGGGTTTGTCTTTGCTCAAGGCAGACTTTACCCAAACAGTTTTCCCAAGCATACCTCTCGTGTACCACTGGAACCTCATCCCCGTCTGTTTTTTGCAAGGGGTCACACTGAGCGGGGCCTGCTCGGTTGGTGGAGCCTCGGGTGTTAACTAACCAGGTGGCTTTTGCTAAATTCATCTCCCAGTTTTTGAAAGTCCCCCCACCCAGTGCCTTCAGTGTTGTTTTAAGCAGCCCATTGCACCACTCAACCTTCCCAGCTGCTGGTGCATGGTAAGGGATATGGTTCACCCATTCAATGCCATGGTCCCTAGCCCAGCTGGTTATAAGGCTGTTCTTGAAATGAGTCCCGTTGTCAGACTCAATTCTCTCGGGCGTACCATGCCTCCAAAGGATCTGCTTTTCAAGGCCCAGGATGGTGTTCCGGGCAGTAGCGTGAGGCACAGGGTAGGTCTCCAGCCATCCTGTGGTGGCTTCTACCATGGTAAGCACATACCGCTTGCCTTGGCGGGTTTGAGGCAGTGTGATGTAATCAATCTGCCAGGCCTCCCCATACCTGTATTTGGACCACCACCCACCATACCATAGGGGTTTCACTCGCTTGGCCTGCTTGATTGCGGCGCATGTCTCACAGTCAAAGATAACTTGTCAGATACTGTCCATGGTTAAATCCACCCCTCGGTCTCGTGCCCACTTATAGGTACCATCTCTGCCCTGATGGCCTGAGGCATCATGGGCCATCGAGCCAAGAACAACTCGCCTTTATGCTGCCAATCCAAGTCTATCTGGGACACCTCTATTTTTGCAGCCTGATCTACCTGTTCGTTGTTACGATGTTCTTCATTAGCCTGGCTCTTGGGGACATGGGCATCTACATGGCGGACTTTCACAGGTAGATTCTCTACCCGAGTGGCAATGTCTTTCCACTCAGCAGTAGCCCAGATTGGTTTTCCCCTACGCTGCCAGTTTGCCTTTTTCCATCTTTCCAGCCAACCCCACAGGGCATTGGCTACCATCCATGAATCAGTGTAGAGGTATAGTTTTGGCCACTTCTCTCTTTCAGCAATGTCCAAGGCTAATTGGACGGCTTTGAGTTCAGCTAGTTGGCTCGATCCACCTTCTCCCTCGGTAGCTTGTGCAACTTGTCGTGTGGGGCTCCATACAGCAGCTTTCCATTTCCGGCCAGCACCTATGATTCAGCAGGAACCATCAGTGAAGAGGGCGTATTGTCTCTCACTCTCCAGTAGCTCGTTATATGGGGGCGCTTCCTCGGCACGTGCCACTTGCTCCTCCTCTTCTTCAGAGGATAATCCAAAAGTCTCACCTTCTGGCCAGTTTGTAATTATTTCCAAGGTCCCAGGGCGATTTGGGTTTCCAATACAGGCGCGCTGCGTGATGAGGGCAATCCACTTGCTCCAAGTGGCATCGGTGGCATGATGCGTGGAAGGAACCTTTCCTTTAAACATCCACCCCAGCACCGGTAGTCGGGGTGCCAGGAGGAGTTGTTCCTCTGTGCCAATTACTTCTGAGGCAGCTTGGACTCCTTCATAGGCGGCCAAGATCTCTTTCTCTGTTGGGGTGTAGTTGGCTTCGGACCCTTTGTAGCTTCAGCTCCAGAATCCCAGTGGTCGTCCCCGAGTCTCACCAGGCACCTTCTGCCACAGGCTCCAGGACAGACCCTTGTTCCCGGCTGCAGAGTAGAGCACGTTCTTCACCTCTGGTCCCGTCCTGACTGGGCCAAGGGCTACCGCACGAGCGATTTCCCGCTTGATCTGGGTGAAGGCTTGTTGTTGTTCAGGGCCCCAGTGGAAATCGTTCTTCTTGCGGGTAACCAGGTAGAGAGGGCTCACGATCTGGCTGTACTCAGGAATGTGCATCCTCCAAAAGCCAATGGCACCAAGGAAAGATTGCGTTTCCTTCTTGTTGGTGGGTGGAGACATTGCGGTGATCTTATCAATGACCTCGGTGGGAATCTGACGCCGTCCGTCTTGCCACTTTACCCCCAGGAACTGGATCTCTTGGGCAGGTCCCTTGACTTTGCTCTTTTTGATGGCGAAGCCGGCTTCCAGGAGAATCTGGATGATCTTCTCTCCCTTCTCAAATACCTCTGTTGCCGTGTTCCCCCACACAATGATGTCGTCGATGTACTGCAGATGTTCTGGAGCCTCACCCTTTTCCAGTGCAGTCTGGATCAGTCCATGGCAGATGGTGGGACTGTGCTTCCACCCCTGGGGCAGTCGGTTCCAGGTGTACTGCACGCCCCTCCAGGTGAAGGCAAACTGAGGCCTGCATTCTGCTGCCAGAGGAATGGAGCAAAAAGCTTTAGCAATGTCAATAGTGGCATACCACTTTGCTGCTTTGGACTCCAGCTCGTACTGGAGCTCCAGCATGTCCAGCACAGCAGCGCTCAAGGGTGGAGTCACTTCATTCAAGGCACGATAGTCCACTGTCAATCTCCATTCTCCATCAGACTTGCGCACAGGCCAAATGGGGCTGTTGAAGGGTGAGTGGGCTTTGCTGACCACCCCTTGGCTCTCCAGCTCACGGATCATCTTGTGGATGGGGATCACGGCATCTCGATTTGTGCGGTACTGCCGGTGGTGCACTGTCGAGGTGGCAATTGGCACTGCCTGCTCTTCCACCTTCAGGAGCCCAACTGCAGAAGGATTCTCTGATAGTCCAGGCAGGGTGTTCAATTGCCCAATGCCCTCGGCTTCCACAGCAGCTATTCCGAATGCCCACCTGAGTCCTTTTGGGTCTTTGTAATAGCCGCTCTGGAGGAAGTCTATGCCCAGAATACACGGGGCCTCTGGGCCAGTCACAATTGGATGTTTCTGCCACTCCTTCCCAGCCAGGCTCACCTCAGCTTCCACCAGGGTCAGCTGCTGTGACCCTCCGGTCACCCCAGCAATGGAAACCGATTCTGCCCCCACATGTCCTGATGGCATTAAAGTACATTGCGCACCAGTATCAACTAAAGCTTCATATTTTTGTGGCTCTGATGTGCCAGGCCATCTAATCCACACTGTCCAGAAAACACGATTCTCCCGTACCTCTCCCTGGCCAGAGGCAGGGCCCCTCTAGCCTTGATTATCATTCCTTCCCTGGGCATATGTGCAGGAGTTTCCTTCTAGGGGATCTGACATATCATCCTCCCTTCTGTAGTACCTGGCAGTTTGGTCACGGGAGGCTGAGGCCAGTTTCACTCTGGCGGAACCCCTTTGGTTAGTGTTTTCTCCTTTGAGCTCACGCACCCGTGCTGCCAGAACAGAAGTGGGTTTCCTATCCCATCTTCTCATGTCTTCCCCATGGTCACACAGAAAGAACCACAGCTCAGCTCGTGGGGTGTACCCTCTCTCTCTAGCTGGGGGACGTCGGGCTCTGACTCTGGGGTCTGTGACTTGCACTGGTGCCAGACAGGAAAAACTCTTCCTTACCTCCTCCACAATCTCCTCCTTGAGGTCCCTGACCACAGCAGAGACCTGAGCCTTCACTGGGCCATTGACTATACTCTCGTAATACCAGAATCTGTTGGCAATGGAGCCCACTGTTTCTCGGTTGTCCTCAGCATTAATGGTTGCAATGAAGGTGGCGTATTGCGATGGCCCTAGATTTTCCAGGTTCCACAACATCTGCCCTGTGCACCTGACTTGGTCGGGGTCATTATCATGCTGTCCATCCCTCCCAAAGAGTACCTCTAACACTGCCACTTCTCTTAGCTGTTGGATCGCTTCCTCAAGTGTCTTCCATTGCATTTTATGGTGGTACTCCTGCATTCTCTCTCTATGAACAAATCTTTCTCTCACGCTCGTTAAAAGCCACTCCCAGAGAGAAAGGGGCCCCAACTCCCTCACAAATACCTGATCTACACCTGGGTCCTGGGTCAGGGATCCCAAATACCTCGCTTCACCCCCATCCAGTTGCACGCCTTTGCCCATAAGGTCCCAAACCCGAAGTATCCAGGTTGTATAAGCCTCACGCCCCCGTCGTACAATGTCTTTTTGCAAATTACGGAGGCTGTCATACGACAGGGACTCGGTGATGATTTCAGGCTCTGGCTCTCCTGCAGGTTGTGAGGGCCCTGGTTCCCCATCATCATTAACTGGACGTGCTGATTTGGTCTTACACTTCCTCCTCTGCACAGGGGCGACTGCTGCTGGCTGGGGCTGCCCTTGTGGTTCAGCTGGAACCTGGACGGTTGTAACATCTGTGGGTTCCACTGCTGCACCACCAGGATCCCCCTCTTTGGGGCAGGGAGAGGGTTTCCCATCAGCTGGGGAGGTGTATCCCCTCATCATCTCATGCATCTCCTTCATCAGTACCACTAACGAACTTAAGTGGTCCGTTTCTGAGGTGGGCTGTGGGGCAGGGTCAGGCTGCGGGGCAGGGTCAGGCTGCGGGGCCGTGTCAGGTTCTGGGGCAGCACTCCTAGCCTCTGGGGTGGGCGCCTGGGCAGTTATCCAAGCCGATCTGAATGCTAAATAGAGCAGGACTATCAACAACATTTGGCTAGTATCTAGAGGAAATCTGAACCCTTCAAAAGCCGGTGGGGTAGGCCCAAAGAACTGGTTGAAGGGTTGGGAGAAAAGTTCCCACTGTGTTATTTCCTCACAGAAGGTACCATTTTTCATATAACCCCAAAAACATGCGCTTAGTGTGTGATAGCCCTGCATCCATGTGCCCACACTCCAGAGGAACATGAAAACCCATTAATTCCTCACTTTATCAACCCACTGTGCAAACTGGATAACAGCCACAGTGACCTTAGTCAGGGGATCCATGTTCAGAAAAGGAGCTGCAAAGGGGAGGAACACAGCCAGGGCCACGTGCCACGCGAACCGGGGCAAGCCAGACCACATGGTGCTGCCGAACAAGGTTGCAATATCCATCACACACAATTAGATTACCCAGGAACTGTTACTCCTTTTTTCACCCTTTCCTCTCGATGCCCTCAAGCCCCACGTTGGGCGCCAAAATCTGTCGCGGTTTGAAAGACAGGTGTCTGCCAAGGAAGGCAGGAGCCCCCCCCTTTGGAATGGAAATGCAACCCCCTCCCCTCTGAATGCTTAGAATTTTGAAATTAAGGGGCTTTCAGGCAAAGATATCAGGAGTAGGAATAACAGTTCTTTACTAAAAATATATATATATCAAGGCAAACAAACAACACTAACTACGGTAGTAACAGGAAAACAGCACAGGGAACCCAATCCCAACCTCTCGGGGCTCCCGGGGAGCAGGGAGGGCGCGATGGTCTCCCCGCCGCTCCGGAGCCAGCTCAGGCCCCACGTGGCAATGGCCGACGGAAAGCCTGTGTCACGAACCCGCCTGGGCAGCCGATCCCAGTGTCCAGCAGGGTCCTCGGGAGACAGCAAGGGTAGGAGGAAAAACAGGAGGTGAAGCAGGGACGAATTCTCTCCAAGCTGATCCCAGAGTCCAGAGGATCCTTGGTAGGCAGCCAGGAGAGCAGGAGAAGCAGCAGGGAGAGCAGGAGACGCCGCAGGGGTGAGTTCTCCGCACCACGAGGGCAGCTTCTCCTCCAAAGCAGGGAGCCAAACCCCAGAGAGCCAGAGAGCCCCAGGGGGCTCCACCCAACCCCCTTTTTCCGGCAGGCTGGACCCCTCCCCCTGTGGCCAGGTCCTTTTGTCCCTCTTAAGTACGGCCATTAACCTTCCTGACAGACAAGTATGGAAAAATTCTTTAAGACAAGAAGGAAAACAGAATAACTCCCCAAAACCCCAACAGGTGCATAAGAGCTGGGAAACTTTTGGGGCTGGTCTGCAATGGCACGCACAGAGTCAACAGGAGTGCACAAGGGGCAATGATGAAGCAGTGCATGAGGCTGGACCTCCTCTTCCAACACACCAGACATCACCAAAAACATTGTCTGCTGCCAGAGCTGGAGGGTCAGACTCTTCCTTTGCAATTTTTCTCCTCCTTCCCACTGCTGAGGGAGCTGCAATACTTGTACCACCTCACGGTGCTGTTTGCACTACCAGAAAGTGGTGAAGTTCGAGTCATGTGCGGGGTTTGCCTACAGAGACCACGTGAAGTTATCTGCCGCCATCTCCTTTTGGAGTCCATCATGCCAGGATGCTCCTGGGGGAGTCTTTTGGGTGTGTTACAACAGTATCTAATATGCCACAAGCATATCTAGGTCCATATTTTGCTGTAAAGCCCCCAGACCCGCAGAGGATCATCATGCAAAATATGCAAACGACACTATTTAACAACAGATGAATTTTAACCAAACTACACAGAAATGCTGAGCTGGTTTTTAATGACTGCCTAGAAACAGTGATGGGACAGACCCCGAGTGAGGTGACACCTGAGTGTCAGGCTGCCCGCAAGTGATGCAGCATCTGGAAAGACTGCAGAAACTGCTTAGAAAAGTGCCTTTGAGACTTCCTTCTGCCAAAGAGAATGGTACCTCCATGGACTGGGAACACTGACTCTCTCCCCACTGGCAGGAAAAATGATTTATCATCTGGAATGATGGTGACAGAAATAAATGTTTTCAGATTACTGAAAGGAATGTACTCAGGAAGAAAAGAATTCAGTTTGAGGTTTTACTTAGACGCAAAACCCATTAGGGCCTGGGCTTTTTCCCACTGGTGTCTCCAGCCCCATGCCAGTACTTTTGATGTCAGCAGGACTGTGCCTCCCTCACTCGTAAGGAAAGACTCACTCTGTGATGATTACAAATGGAAAGACTGAATAATGCATGCTGCTGAGAAAGTCCCGTGGCTGGGGAAAATTTCTTACACATCCTGCTGCTGTTTTGACCATCATCTCCGGGGCTGTTGGATCATGGCAGTAGCGCCTGCAGGGCCGGTCAGGGCCACAGGGACCATCTCCCATGATCCCAGCTCCAGGACCAGCGATGCAACTGGAAAGAGAAGAGCAGGTTAAGACAAACCCATCGGAAGAGAGGGCTCAAGGCAGCAAGAGACAACTCTTGCGGTGATGGAGTTCTCACAACATGGCTATTTCCAGGTTGCAATTTCCTGAAGACATACAGGGAGACTGGGAAAAAAAACCCCACAGTGTATTTCAGTTAAAACCACTGTTCTGATCTTTACGCCTTTCAAGATGAAAACATACATCTCAGAGTATCTGTATGTGAATCTGGGAATGTGTTTTCCTTCTAATTCCATTGGACCTCCACAGCTGCAGTCAGCTATTGACACCATCCGTCTTCTCTTGGTGCTGCCTCAGTGTTCAGCAGCATTTGATGTCACTACCTTCAGCACCTCACCACTTTCCCTTTAGGTTTGATGTCAGTAGAAACCGGAACAGGGAGTTGTGAATCTCTGTTGAGCTAATTCCCTTCCCTACAGAGTTTTCTATCTAGTGCACTAAAACGTATCACTAGATAAAAATGATCAGGAGAAGTTGCAGAAGCTCCAGAGCCGGCACACTAAGCTGCTTTAAGAGCCGACAAGGAAGGAAAGTGCTTGTGATAATGTAGATGAGTGAGTGACTTGAGTGGCTTTCAGGGGTTGAGGTAAAACCACTATCAGTCGGGTGCTGAAGGAATAAAAGCGAGAACAGCAAATTCAACTGCCTCGACATCTGAGCAAGGATGACTGAAACATCCTCTTTCCTTTTGATGCCACTTCCCTGGGCAACCTGTGTTTAGAAGTGTTCAGAAGAGACAGGAAGCATTAAAATACTCATTTGTCTCATCAGGAAACAGAAGTCTACCCCACAACAGAAATCTCTACATTTTGACCATATTGAAATAGTGACCCCTCTTTTCACTGATGCTACGGTGCTTGTCAAGCAGCAGCCAAGTCAATAGCTAACAGCTTCTTCTTGAAACATAAGCTCTTGACATGCCAGGTCTTTGCTTTCCGTGAGTGGAAACGGGCTGTCTCAAGAGAACTCGACTGCACACACCTGGACTAACCCACCTTGGAAACTCCTGAAGATGGTCATTGGGGTCAGTGGGCCTTGAGTGTGGCTGTCTGGGCCCAGGCTTGGTCCCTGTGGTTCTGCAGGACAGAAGATAGGGCATTCTTTTGGAGTTATTTGTAACATTTTGCCTGCTCCTCATAAACATACTTTTTCTCGTTCCCATTTACTCAGGAGTAGCCCAATCATCCCTCAGGCATGAAATTTACCAAGACTTACCTGAAGGTTACTGTAGAAAGTTGGAGGGGAAAAAAACCTAAAGGACAACATGGAGAAGGGGTTAAAAAGCTAATTTTTCCATTGCTACAGATATCCTATGCTACTGCTTTTTACCAAAAGCCACTTCCAGGCATATCAGAATGGGATGGAGATGGTTTCATCAGTATACTGCTGCTCCCCCAGCCACACTGTGACCTTGGGCAGGTAATTTATCTGGTCTGTGCATCAGTTTTCCCTTCTGCAGAATGGGAGAATTGAATTTTATCTTACAGGGGCATGTGGTGAAGGTGTAGTGTGTTAAGGCTGACAGGAGCAGCCCTAATAAAGGGAGAAGATACCAGTCTCTCTCTGAGGCAGATGCAGCTCTTAGGTGCATGATAAGAGTCTAAAATGGCTAAATATCCTCTTCATTTTTTTCTAGGTCTAATCAGTGCAAATTCTGCAGTTTAAAAGGCATGGGAACCTCGGATGGATCCCACCAGAGCCAGGCACGTTGCCTGGCATGGGCACGGGGCAGCATCGGGTGGCTGCCCACGGACAAATTGCACGTGGCCAGGACACAAAGCACTTCCTTGGTGAGACCAGGCAGCTCCTGCACTGTACTTCACTCAGCAGCACCACACACCCATGCCATTTTCTGTTCTCCTCACCGTCCCACTCTTCTCCACTCTCCAGGTGACCAAGTGGTCCCTCTGAAACACCTTCTCCCACAACATTGATTTATGGACGTTTCTTGAGCAGCATTGCTCACCAGAAATGATTTCTGTTAATTAGGCTTTTTTGGCTCCTTGATGTGCTAGAAAATTCACATTTTTTTCTACCCTTTTTCTCCTGCTTTTGAGTTGTTATATTTATTTAAGATGAAAGCCAGATGTTATATTAATAAGAAAACCGCCTTTCCTAAAGGGAAACATTCATCAGTGTAGAAGCAGACGTTGTAGCTCTGCTGTAAATTACTTAAATTCCTCCTCTTTTTTTTTCTTCTGAACAGGAAATCCAAGAAGCTGTATTTGAAAGCAATAGTATTACGACTGCAGAATAAAAGCCATTTACCCTAATCCCTTTAAAAGCTGGTAATAGGGATTTAAATGTACTGAAGTATAAAAATGTTTAACTTTGAAGGAGAGGCAAACATAAACCCCAAATATTTGGAAAAGCCCCAATGTTTGTATATTTCACAGAGCAAATACTTTTCAAATACAACACAGACGATTACTATCAAACCAGCTGGACTTTTTTTTCTGCCCACTGGTTATTGATTTTCCCACAGAGCCTCTTCTCCCAAAGCCAGGGCCTTAGCACAAATGAACCTAAATGTCATTTTTACTTCATACCAACATAAAAACATTCCACAAAACAGCTCCACTGGTACTGTGCCAGACGGGCATCCTGCACCTATTTTGATAGAGAGGGTGGGATGGGGTGAGGTGGGAAGATGAACTTGGCCGTGGCGCGGTCCTGGCGGGTACCTGGGCTCTCAGCAGCATGCTCGTGGCTCCTGGGCTTGGCACTGGCTCTGGAGCTGTGCTGGGTGCCACCCTCCTCCCAGTGCTGGAGGTGTAATGTGCCTGGCAAGTGACTGGTTTCCCTCTCTGCCTCATTTCTTTTCACGGTGGCAGGAATAACTCCTATAGGAAGAACGACACAGAAGAATAAAAAGCAGTGTTTTTGTAGCGTGAAAATTCAGTAGCAAATGAAAACCACTTTTCATGGCAAAACTAGGCTTTGCAACTGACTGACAGCCCTGTGCACGGGGAGACAAGCAGCCTCATGCATCCCCCTGCCTCTTGCCCTGCTGTCACAGGTGTGCTGTTCACAGTCACTTGTGATCTGCGTCCTTTCTAGTGCCAACCATGGCTTAGAAATTTCACTTTATAACTTTTTAAGCAAAGACCCCAACTCTCATGCATCCAAATGAACACTTTGAAAACATCCCTCCTGGTATAAAAAGAATAAGCTATAATCTTTAATATTTAAGTAAGTAGTGTACATATCAGAAAATTCAAATATATTCATATATATTCATAAAAGCAAACATATGTTTATATCATACGTTCATAAAAACAAACTTTATCGAGGAACCTTACTGGGTTTTGGAAAACTTGTTAAGGATGTAATGCAATCATCTGTTCACACAGGATTTTATACCCGTATTATTAAATATTTCCATTATGCCACCTCTGGAATGTTTTTAGAATGGATATACTCTGTTGCAATAATAAGAATACTAGCATAGCTATTTTACAAAATATGTTCCAGCTGAACGAGCTAATTAGCTTTTAATAATGAGACCCAGTTGATGGGTTTACAAAGCAAGCTACTGGAGCTTAATGATTTCAAAAGCTATTGCATTTACAAGTTAATGTAGCATAAATTATTCATGAGCATCTTATAAATAAGTGTAATAAGTTGTTTCCAGGGCTAGCATTGCCTTAACATGAGGTTCTTCTGAAAAGCACCTTTAGAAACAGAGCTTTGCATGATCCCATATCTCCCGTGTTCGTTGTGATTTTTTCACATGAAATTGTAGACATTTGGAAGCAGAAGGTCATTTACCAGCCCAGATTCCCTTCAGTCCATGTCTCGGCTAAGCCCTGACAATCCCCATGGTTTAGGAGCGAGCAGAGGCATCAGAAGCACTTAGCATAATGTTCAACATTTCCGATGCAAAGCATCTGAGAAAAGTCAGTAAATTCTATGAACTAAGCAAAATCTTCCTTACCCACGCATATGCCAGTGTCTCCCTGGGAGTACAGCAGCGTTTCAGTAGCAAAAGGTGACTCAAGCTTATAAAACCTAAAAGAGAACCACTAATTTTGAGGGAAGGGTCTCCTAAGGGCAGGAGGAGGGAAGGTTTGGCTTAGTTTTGAGATATTTATATTTCTAGTCAGCCTTGCTACCCCTGTCCATGGCCTGGCACAAGGGATTCCAACTGTCAGCAGAAAGGGGAGTTCAGCTGCAGATGTTCACGTTTTGGCTTCAGTTGGTATCACCTGTGGATGCTCTTAATTAAGTGCTCAGAACAGTTAAACTGGTTTATCAAGGAATTTAATTGGTGAGAGAGTATTTAAAAGTCGTCTTTGAGTGTAGAATCACCTCTGAAAAAAATATTTTTTATGCAAAGTGTTCTAGCAGAGATTTATTTATTTATTATTGTATATATTGCACATTAATTTACAAGTTCCAATTCTAGCCTAAGACCAACAAATAAACACACAGCAAGATTAAGGTGGGCATGCTTTCCCTGGTTAATTGCCTGTCAGAGTTACGTATTGGCAACATTGTTGATGATTTGTTTGTTTTCTTACAGACGTATGCTAGACGTTTTCTCCGTTTTGCCATTTCACTCACTGCTATGGGTTCTTAGTTGGCTACAAAACACCAAATCCTGCAGAATCACAGACTGTCAGAAGCAGCGGCGAGCCCCCTTTCCATTCAGCTGTCATTATTTAGGATTGTTTTGATTTTGCGGGGTTTGCTGGGGTTTTGAAGTCACAGCAACATCTCCCCCAGCCTTGGAAGGAGCTATGTGGTCCTCCTCATATTTCTGATCTGAATACTAATATACAAATGGCATTTTTAAGGAAGAGGAAACAGTTGCTCCTTGAGAGTCAGACAGTATTGTCATTTTTCTTGAAAAAGGAACTTGGCAAGATTTATTTATGTTATCAGGAAATGGGGGGCGGAGGATACTTGATGAACTGTGTTCCTCTTATTCACTTGTTACATGGAGAAGCCGTTCAGTACAAACTTGAATTAATTAATTAGATGTGTTAATATCAAGCTTAAAAATTACATCTGCTTCATTAGCAAAGTCCATTTGCACAACAAGAGGAGCCAAGCTCGAATCAGATGATTTCTAGGAAAACATGTGCCACTTAGAGCAGAGCTGTTCTCCTCGGGGGTCGGCTCAGGAACACGGAGTCACTCCTCAAACAATGTTAATTATTACTACCGGGCTCCCCAGCTTCCCGTATCCACTCAAGCTGCATTTCAGCCCTGCTTTCTCAGCCCTGAGTATGCAGCAAGTGCAGCAATCTGTGACAGACAGGCTGTCATGAGGCCATAAATATCCCCATGCTCATGACTTGCATGAGCACAGACACAGCACACACAGAGTATTAGAAAAGCCCCATACCCCTCCCTGCAGGGAAAGAAAATCAGAGCAAACATCATCCTACTACTAACCAGGAAATGGACGCTGCAGTTTTAAAAGGGGACAAAAAGGCACAAGAACCTGTGCGGTGAATTCTTCCACCTGGACATCCTTCCTGTGGTCATCTCAAAGTTTCTCACCCACAAGTTTAAAACCCAGTTTTGCAGCAATAGCAGGCAAAGCAGATGGGTAAGCTGGTCTGCGGAAGGCTTAGGGGAATGCCAGCTGTTAAAATACCTCTGTTTTAGAGGTATGAAAAGATATTTGGCGCATACTCCTCCCAAAAACCAGTACTGATGCTGAGTGCTTCATGAAAGTTGTATCTCCTGTCAGCTGGGCTTTGAGAGGACACCCTCATGAAGCTCTGGTTCCAAAAACAAATTGTTATGATTCACTTACACATTTCACAGAAATTGTATCTTCCTGAGCAATGCCAAGGTCCTTGGGGAAGAGACATGGAGCACTGTCAGTGTTTGGTACACCTACCAAAGCAGCTTCCATAAACATCCCAAAGGCAGAGGGAAAAAAAAAAAAAAACAAAAACCAAACAACAAAGTTTTGTCAATCATTTAAAAACACTCAATTTACAAGATGATGGGAAAAAACCTCACATTTTTGCAGACTTTTTTGAGCTCTGGTTTTCCCCTCTTATAATTAGTAATCTATTAAACATTTTTAAACCGTTAAGGTTTGCCAAGCAGTCCCACCAAGCTCCATCCATCAAGGAGTCCATGAGCTCTCAGTCAAGAGCAGAACGAATGATCAGTGTCAGCGAGGCGTTGAGCTAACAGGAACCAGGTGGTGCTTGACACAGTGTTTTCAAGTTATGCATCACCATGTTGCATTCTTGAGCCTGCTGTGACTTCCTGGAAGCAGTGCCAAGGTCAGGCAAACCATTATTTACAATTAACAACATTCTGAAGATTGTACACTCTTAAATTTCTCTTGTCCTTGTTTCTTTTGAACTTTTGTCTTTGTCTTCTTCTGCTTTTGACTGTAAGCTCTTTGGAACAAGGCTCATTCTTTCAGTGTTTGGAAAAAGGCCAGAGTCTCCACAGACCAGCCTACATGCCTGCACTCACCAGGAGACAAATGATGGCTTCCCAGACATGTGAAATGGTGCTGTCTTCTCCCTAAGGAGCAGTTTGTTGTTCTCAAGCTGTCACGCACCATAAGGTCCCTTATTCACTCCCACAGCACAACTCAACTCCTAACTGCTTTTCTGCTATTACTCACCTGTTCGATTTCTGTCCAGATTCAGCTCTCAGCTGCTCCAGTGGTTCCCTGCTGCCTTCCCCTTACTACAGGCACAACTCTGCCAACCAGAGCCCAAGTCCACCTTACACCACTTTTGCAAACAACCCTTACCTGCCCAGTCTCCATAGCAACCAGCACAGCCTCCTCTGTCAGAAAGACCTAGGACCTGAGCACAGTCTCCATCTTCCCCCTCCAGGTTCAGGACATGGCCTCATTTTGCAGATTCCTGCTCCATAATATCTGCAAGATGGAATTTTCCTACATACTGAGCCGTAAAAAAAAACCTGACCAGCAATACATTGCCCATCTGATACACTCTTGCCTCATAATCTCGTGGCTCACCCCCTTCCAGAGACCTTTCGTGGGCTGCTGCACGGCACATGCCACCCACCAGCGCTGCCAGACAGCCCCTGCTGCCTCATTGCTCAGTGGTTTCAAGCTCCCAGCAGACACGCTTCAGCTCCACAGACAGAAACCTCTGTAATTTTTCCCATTCAGCTCCTTCAGGTCAATCTAACACCTTATAATAGGCATTTTCAAATGAATTTTTGGGCTGGAAGGCTTTCTGGGTGCCTGCACTGTTACCCACTCGCCATATGTACTTGAAGCAGCCCAAAGCATCACCAAACAAACTGGCCTCTTGTTTCCTGTGACCAGGGAAATGAGCTGTACTGTGGGAAAAAAAAAGTGATGGTGGTCTCTTGCTGCAACACAATTTACGGAACACGCGGAACAAGGAAACACACCAAGTGGCCATCCCTGGGTGTAATTTCACTAATACAGCTGTTCAAAGGTGGGCTGTTAATACACATTTTCCATACAACAACCACTACTCGAAAAAACATTGTTCTCCTTGCTTCTTCCAAAAAGTTCGCAACAGTTTGCTGTTTTGAGATTGTTTTGTTATGTCCTGCATTTTAGTACCTTGAATCTCTCATTAGCTGCTTGCCCACCAGGAACTGGAGGTCATTATCACTTTGTTGCTTTGAGTTTATACTTTGATATGATAATTTAATGCCTAGAGTAATCAATCAATATCAATCAATCAATCAATAAGAGCAGGAGGAGGAAGCCCGAACACCCTGGCTGTGATTTGGTGACGGATTTGTGTCTCTTCTTGTGAGGTCTTTAAGCAGAGCTCTGCCCACTCAGTGGCTCTCCCTAACCCCACATGAATTACATCCTGGGGCGGAGAGAGAAGCGACTATTCCAAAAGGTTACTCCTGAGTCAGCACATCTAAACAGCATCCACAGCCTGCGTGGGAAGGGATGGTCGTAAAGACTTGTTCACAGCCCCGGCTGCCTGCTGTCCTTGGCATTTATTAAGTAGTTAAATGGCACAAGTGGCAGTCAGAGCTTGTGCTTTATGTCCTGCTGCATTACAGTTGTAATTCCACTAAAGAGGTTGTCAGCAATCTTTGCTAGTTCATAGCATTTATCTGGGGGAAGACAAGGGAGCTTGCTTTTCACTACACTTTACTCATTCATTTATTTAACAAAAGGCTGATGACAGACAGGCCTCCCTGCCAGCAACACGTACCAGGGCTATAACCGAGCAGAGGGGTAGCACCAGAGCTTCCTGCTTGCCCAGCCTTTAAGCAGATAGCCACATTTATTTTTGCAGGCAACGCCGGCAAAATTCTGCCGTTCATCTTAAGGAAGCTTCACCCCGCAGAGAAGGTCCCTGCACTGACCCTGCGCCTGGTTGTGCTGAGGAGCCATAACTAACAGCCCAGTGTCAGTACGTGTCAGCTACACGTACAGAGCAACACTGTCACCAAACCCAAATTCCCATAGTATTATAGTCCCCAAAACAGGCTGCAACTCAGGCAACACTTCTGTGACCCTTTGCCAATGCTGGCTATATAAATTCAGAAGCAAGATGATGACAAACCTGAAGGCTGAGAACAGCCATAAAATGCTGTCTCTTTGTATTTTTCAAGACAAACCCTTCTATAAAAGTTGCCAGTTCCTGGACTCCTCAGCTCAGCAGCTGCTTGCTTGGTTGCATAGCAACTCCCTCTTCTCGCTGCTTGCCAGAAGGCCACATGTTGTGTGAAATACTCATGGTATTTCTTGGTTCAGAAGGACCAAAGTTCAAGCAGGCGTGCTGGCACATTGCTCCCAGCGCTGCTCTTGACTCCGACCCCCCACCTGGGCAACAAGTGTTCAATGTTCAAAGCACTGAAATCACAGACCTGTAATTTCCTTACTTTTTTTTTAAGGGCACAGTACGGTCGGTACCTTCTGTCACTGTGCATCTCCTGCTCTGAAACTAAAGATGAAAGAGTCACCTGTACAAGGCGATGATGATCCAGCATGAAGTGGAAGCATCCCATTAGAAAATCTGGTTTTAGTAGCATCTGGATGAGAATTTACTGTATTTTTGCACACCTGGGTGGTCCCTCCTGGGCAGTTCCCCAATAGCCCACACGGTCTTTCTGCAACAGAGAGACCCAAGCAGTGCCCCCAGCCACTGCTCTGCTTTATGCTGTGTCTATGAAATAACTAAGGGAGGAAAAAAAAAATGAGTAAACATATGCATGTTGTGTACTTGGTCAAAAAAGCTGCATTAAAGTAGGTAACATTAAGAATATGGATATTTGCTGCCCAGCTACAGAGCAGGGAGAATCATATGTCTGCCCTCATTTTACTCCAAAATGGAGTAAATGCCCTCATTTTACTCCACAATGCTCCAGGTGGAAAGCAAAGCTCCCAGGAGCAGCATTGGTCTTTCTGAAAAGGGTGTACCAGCTGAAGTTGGGACACGGGGCCAAACCCTGCCAAACATGGAAGGAAGAAAAGGCTCTTCACCTAAACCCAGAACACGGGGGCCCAGCCGTTTTTAATGCTGGACAGGGCTTTCGTGCTCGGTGAGGACAGGCACAGGCACCTGCTGCTCCTACCTCCGACCCCCTCCCCAGCTGCCTCTCAGACTCGTGTTTCGAAGGGAAGAACATCTTTTGGCACTCTGTGCATTTTGTGTTCTTTCTTCACTCTGCATTGCTATGAGCAATCACCAGCTGCTTTCAGGTTTTGTTTTTCAGTTCAGCACATAATTCAAGCGTTTATACATCAGTGTTCAACTACACCCAGGTCACTCCTTTCAGCTGGGGAGAGAGAGGGCTCCAGCCCTGCCTTAGCAAGGGGAGAAGTTGCACAAAGTAGGATCTGGAACAACCACGAGTACCCAGAGGTGGGCAGAAACTTGAAGAGACAGTTGCTCTCTTTGCCCTTTACTGTGACCATTTCCCCTGATACACCACAACAGATTCCAGGAAAAATGGCACTGTCAGATCCCCAGCCCCGTAAGTGTGTCCTTAGCCCTGTTAAGGTTAAATTTGAAGAGGGGAAGGGCACAGGCAGGTCACCTACCCCATGTACAACTGGAAAAGCCCAGCTCTGCGTGGACCTAGAACATGCAGCACCTGAGAATAGTAATTTGGGATATTAATTGATCTGCAGGTACCTTCACAACTCCTCTGATGCATCTTTCTGAGCAATGTCTAGAGACAGAGGCATAGATTTGTGCAGGGCATCAGGAATATGCAATCGATACGTATGCGTGTGAAGTGAAACACACCTGCTAATTAGCAGGTATTGATTTTAGAGGGAATTTGGTATCAAAACGTTTTTTAAAGCCTGGCATCAGCTGCAGGGTGTAGCAATACCCTGCTTTGAATATTTAGCAAAGCATAAAAAGGACGGTTCCTGATCACCCTGAGGACAGGGAGGCGATTAAAGGGCTCTCGGGAAGGCAGAAGCATGTGGTGCTGTCCCAGCCGGGGCATGTGCCTCCCGAGAGGGCCAAGCCCAACTCAGTGCCCGTCAGGACTCTGCTGCAACACTAGGGCAACAACTCGTGGCCTCACCGGCACTGCCACTTCCTATGCCCGCAGTGCCAAAAGCATGATTAAAAGTGAAATTAAATACTGGCAGCCAAATCCCACCACCCAGGGAAGCGTTGGGCAGCAGCAGAACGGCAACATGTGCTCAGCTTTAGGATGGATCAGTATCATGCCATTCCAGCCTCCCTGCAAGTTTCAAGGTTTGGTGATTTTGCGCTCTGCTTTTGCTTCAGGTTCCGGAGTGTTAACAGTTGTCAACCACACAATTGCACAACACGATGTTGATTACTTGGATAAAATATTCATCAAAGGAAAACAGTAAAGTGGCAGAGCTTCAGAAATGTTTTTCTTGAAAAGCCCTGAAAACAAAGAAAGGCAAAACTGAATTATTAAGTAATAATAATAGAATTCTCAAGAGAATAGAAACCAGACTTTTGTTCTGAAATCTTATTTGTTCTGTGTCCTATAAACTGAGATTTTAAAAAGAATGTTTTCACATCAGACTTCAAGTGAACTGTGGTTTACATTTATGAGGCATAAAAATTAATAGACTTTTTTACGAGTGCCTTTGCATGCTCAGTCACAAGAATTCTTATATTGTCTTAGTGTAGAAATGGAAGCTATTAAGTGAAGTGGTGCCACATCTGAACACTTACTGTGGCTCACCGAGGACAGGGCTGTGTCAGGTGAAGCCCCATAGCTGTGACCCTGCAGCTGGAGTCGGGCATGGCGTTGGCTGAAGGTACGGGTGGCTCTACCTGCCCTCAGCGACCGCTAACGGGGCAGCTCCCTAGGCTGGTGTCAGGCACTGGCTAAGGAACCACTGCGGTTCTCTGGGGGTAGGATCCAGGTTTGCAGCAGTTGCAGTGTTGTTAAGAGAGTGCAGAGACAGGGCAGGGGAAAAACAAGTTATCAAATGCACAAAAAAAAATCAAATGACCAAATGCATCCTTTTGGAATGGGAAGTAAAACCAAACAGGGCAGGATGCAGCATCTAATGATATAAACCCCAATAACTGAGTCTTTAGGTCCCCAGGAGGCTGCAAACTGCTGCTGTTACCAGCATCATGCCCAAGTGACAGACAAGTGACGCTCTGAGAAGCTGGGGAGGGTGGTGCAGGGCAGCCAAAGGGCATCGGGGAGCTGAGCCCTGTGTGAGTTTCCTGACCCATTGCAGAGGACGATCCCTTGCTCCAAGACCTGCCACTTGGGAGGGCAATGAATTCCATGTGAAAAATGATTCACGACAGAAATATTACTCGTCGGCTCCTTACTACAGAGACACGCTCACGTGGAGCTGGCTGGGGCAGGCAAGGGGAGAACAACACCAGGAGGGGTTTGAGCCACCCTCAGAAACCCCCCTTGAGGGTAGACAACTGCTGCCATCAGCAGGGACGTACCCGGTGACCCGGCTGCAGCTCCTCCAGATGCTCTGGCCAGGTCTGTCCAGGAGTACGTGTCCAGCCACCTCCGGTACTGACTCCAGGACTGGGAAGGGTACAGATCTGCTTCAGTAACAGGGATCTTGGCAGGCGAGAGAGGCAGCTCCAGCACGCTATTTTATACATACATATTTTGGACTCCCACCGAGAGTTATTAGTTATTAAAAAGCGATCAAATGAGGCTGGCTTTGGAATACATTTGTCAGCCATATGATATCAATTACGCCCCAGTCTCCTGACTGAGGAATTGACATTACCTCATACGCCAGCAGAATTAAATTCCTTCTCTCCCTCTCACCCTCTTTGAAATTGGTAATGCCAAATATCTTCCACATTTCTGGGGAAAATTTGCAGTTCCCCTGACTATCTGGATGCCTTCAATTTGTCATTAGCAGAGCTACATGGCAAATGCTTTTGCTGGACTGTGCGGTGGCAGCGTGGGAGTCGCTTGGTCACACAGTGCTTGGTAAGGTGGGTACCAGTCAGCTGGACAGAGCGGGGCTGGGCAGCTGGGCAGCTGCCAGGAAGATTCGCATGTGAGATGTTCTGCTGCTTGGTAATTACTGCAGAAAGGGAGGGGCTGCTTCACTCACAAACCTGCCTTTTCTCAGCGCTTTGCAAAGCCTGAGCCTGCCAATGCTTGCTGGCACGCCATGGGCTGGAGTGGCCGCACTGCTGGCAGCACCGTTACATATGGAAGCTGACCGTGGAGGTGGACTGGAAGCCATGAACAGGACTCTGAGTAGGTAACACATAGCTGCAGCTTTTGGAACAATGAATAAAATGAGTTATCACCTGCCAGCCCCTACAGAGCTATGAAGTGAGTTGAAAGTTTTCACCCTCTCACACTGGAGGGAAGGTTGTGTCTCCAACACCACACTTGACATCAACTGGGAATGCTACCAGAAGGGTTAAGGCTCAGGGTGGCAACACCAGGTTATTTCGGCAGAAGCGCACATGAGAATTTTTGGATGCTTACTCACAGAGATTGAAACTTGCACAATTTACCTTGGGTTTTCTTCCTGACCATGCCCAGCACCTCTGAGCTGCTCCCAGGCAAGGGGTCCTGATTCTCTGGAGCAAGCTGATGGTGAAGCACAGCCCACTGAGCTGTGTCTGTGGCTAATCCATAATTTAGCAAATTTTCACCACTCACTCAACATTTCTAAAGCATTCATCTGCAGCCTAGAGTTATTGTTATTACCTTATCTCTGACAAGGTCCAAAATCCAGTGCCTTGGAGCCCATTTATTCACCCACTTTCAGTGGGGCCATGGGCTACCAACTCAGGCGCTGAAAATCAGAGGTGGGACTAACTGAATTAAACCTTTCTTCTGACCTCCTCAGCAAACGTCCTTCGATACTGGCACTGCCACCAGCCCATCCAAAGATGGTTTGAGAAGGAAGCGGGGATGGAGAGCTGCAAGGTGCCTTTAATCCTGTCTGTCTGCATCCCTGCCGGTCCATCTGAGCCCAGACTCAGCCAGGACTCATCTCTCCATCATCTCATCTCTGTAACTGATCTGGCGTTGTCTGCCCTTGGCCGGACAGCGCAGCAGTGGCAAGGAGGCTGCTGAAGGGCCCAAGGAGAGCGGCAGTGGTAGGACGAGGACAGGAGCCATCTCAGTGCTGTTTTGCCTCTGTTGCTGCAAATGCTGCTGGAACATGTCTGGGTGCCAGGCCCACCACTCAGGGGAGCAAGATGAGGGTGGACAGAACAAAAAGTAATGTCTATTTTTGGACTTAAAAAAAAAAGTTTTTAAAAAAGCATCACCAGGGAAAAACACTTGATTTGAGGTTTGCAAGACAGCAATTATATTTTCAAAGCTGGCAGGAATCTTGCCCTTTGCCCCAGTGGATCTGATCCAACACCACCTGAAATCACTTGCCTGTGGCTTGCACTGGGGCTTTCATGGACGTCAATACTTTACATGAAAACTCATGGTGCAAAATTACCCAACAGATCTATTTGTAATAAGTACCTTTCTATAAAACATTGAGCAAATAAGCCCTTTGGTTTTTAGGAGCACTCTAAATGTTTACTATAAAATTTTATTATGTATTAAACTTAATTACCCCAATGAAATTCTCAATTATTGTACCTGCGCATGCATTTTTATTTTTTGCTTCACTAACGCCAGCTGGTGTAGCCATTCATTTTGATTTTTAAGCATTGATTGCATTTATTTGGCTCTTCCAAATAAATGAGCTAATGATAGAACCTGGTTAAGCTTTAGTGGTACTGACAGGCAGCACACAGTGCGCGCCGTGTATGGCCAACCGCGGCAGGCAATGTGTGCCGGGGCTTTTTTGGAAGGAAAGCTGCAGTGATCAAACAGATGAGACTGAAAAGCACTGTCTGCTAGGACTCAGCATTGAATCAAAAGCAGATTTCTGTTTCGGAGCCAAATCTTTCTTGAAAACAGGTTTTCAGAGACGAAAACATTACATCACCTTGGGGGGAGAGGATAGAATAGGAAATTTTAAGGCAAATAAGCCTTAGAGTTTGCCAAGCATATGACTGCTGATGGCTGATTTTATTTACGTGTTTGTGGAACATCTTTTACATTTTTATATCCTGCCTAATAACCTCCTCCCCCATGCCCTGAGCCTCCACTGTATTAAACTACTGAAACAGGAAGTTACAGTCTTATCCTTTTGTTTTGAAACGGAGCTCCCTGTTTCTCTAAACATTTTACAGGCTTATATTTTCTGGTAAGCTTAACGATGAGCTCTGCCAGACGTACTGATAAAGCAAACGTAATTCACTGCAGAGGTATGTCCCTCTCACACACCAGTTCATTTATTCTTTCTAGTAGCGAGAAGCTGAAAAATCCAGGCACAAAATCGTTGTTTTTCAGCTATGCTTCTTGATATATTTATGGTCTCTTTGGTAAAATCAGAGGAATGCACTTCTGTTTCATGGGGCACAGCAACCACCATGCCATGGAATGCGGAGCTGGGCTGCTTGATTACAAAAGCACGTCCCCACTCCAGCCCTTGCACAATGTAGCTGTTTAAAATCACTGCGGGTTTAAAATCAGAGTCACCTGAGAACTGAAACTGCCTGTGATGGCAAAAGAGTAGAAGATATTAAGGCCAGGCTGACAATTTCAGAGCAATTTCTAAAAGTCTGAGAACTAAACTGATAAAATGATGGGAGGTAGAACGCATGACACTCAAACTCATTTTCTTTTGCCTGCATTAGGAGATTTTCTGTCTTGGCACTTCTCAGTGGGACTCCTTGAACCTAGGTGCATGTACCAACAAATGAGTATGGGGTAACGAGAGTCTGAGGAATTTTAACTTCTGTTTTCCTCTTGCGATAGGCTCTCCACTACCACTGCTTCATTTGTGGTTGACAAAATCCTGCAATCTCTGCTTAGTTTAAAAATGTTCACGACGTGACACGTTTCAAGGGGGTAAGGACATGCTAATGCAGCAATCACCCTCCTCTGCCTTCTGGGTGATGTGCCACACAGCATGGCACCCCAGAACCACCAGACAGACAACGGGTTGGTAGCTGTTGTTAATACAAGGAGGTGGACCTCCGCTGTGACCTTTGGGCTCCGGGTGGAGCCCGTTTTTTCCACAAACCTCCCACTTATTTGCTGTACTCACATATATCTGTTCTATGGCTTAGTTTTGACAGTGGAGACACCTCTGGCATCATCTCTGGCAGGTGGATGGGGAGCTGGTCTCCCTTGACATGTTGCTCCCCCAGGGAGTACACAGCAGAAAGACCTGGTGAGGTGACACCTCATCACGCACTATGAGTTACGGTAATTGCATTGTTATAATAACTCCAGGAGCTTTTATTCCTGTATTTTTCATCCTCCTCTGCAGAAGCACCCAAACCCTGTAAGCCGTTGAGGATGCCCAGAATGACAAATACTGTGTCTCAACAAAGCTCAATAAAAGCAGGTTTAATAACATGCTTCTGCTGCTTTCCTGAACTACGAATACCAAACTGTCACTGTTAATACCGGGAGCAGAGAGATGCAGCAACGCACAAATTCAGCAAGAGCAGGCAAAAGAAGCAACTTTGTTAATTTATAACCCTGTTTTATATACCCTAGCCCCATAGGGCGATTGGTCAGTGATCACCCATCTCCTAGGGTGATTGGCTAAAGTCCTACAGCACCCATTTCAAAGTATTTTTCCAATGTACCATAAACAGAATTTAGCAAAACACTAGGTGTTGGTCCAGCTTACAAAAAGCATCCTACTGTTTTTCATAACATGCATGAGAGAGGCAGGATTCTCACTGAATATTGTGAGAACCTGAGAAAATCCCTCTGCTAACAGCTTTTCAGCATCCATACCAGACAGCCCTAAATCTTTTTCTCGAGGTAATTCAGTTTCAAAAGAGAGCTAAGACGAGACTCTTCTACCCAAATACTACACTGAGTTTTATCAGCAATACATAAGAAAAATGCTGTGACTATCAGCACAGAGCTGACGTCTAATCGTTGTCTCCTCAGGATGACATCCCAGAGACCAGGTCTCCTGTCAAAGCATTGGTTACCTCCCATGCAGAGAGGTTTCCACAGGGCAAAACGTGGTGCAGAATCTGTCCTCCATCACTCCTCAAAGCAACTCATACGGTTTCCACAAGAGAGGTGGTTTAAGAACTACCAGACACCATTAGTGAAGTGAAGTCTGCTTCTTCTGTTGTTCTTACACTATTTAACCCTCATCCCTGGTCCCAAGAAAATGTCAGTAAATTCCATAGCTCCCAAAAGCCTGTGATAACCGTGTGACACCTGCAACAGCATAGGGACCAGGCATGGGGCTTGCAGAGCTGTCCCCCTTCTTTACAAGGTCAAAACTGTGTAATTAGGAAGTGAGTGGAAAGCTGCTGCAGAACCAAAGCATCACAGGACAATAAGGGTACAACATCTTTCCCTTTTCAGCTGTTAAAAGGCTGTAGGTTTTTTTTTTCCCCCAAATTTGCAGCTATTGTTTCACCCATTTTTATTAAACCTTGGTGTATGCCAGTTCATACCATTTTGATTTCCAGCTGCATCAAAGTTACATACATCTTACATGGTCTGACATCACTTAAGAGCAGAGTTAATTCTCTGTTTTACCCAATTAACTCGGCTGGACTGATGGTGCTTACTTCTCTCTCCGGTTAAGATGCCTGCAGCTGCTCATCTAAAGCATACAAATTATCTCATAGTATAGTTATGCTGCTGACACGAGGTCATGAAAAATGTGCCAACAAAACAGAATCCCCAGCGCTCCAGCAGACAACAACAAACCTCATATTTCACTATAACTTGGCAATTAAGTCAGAAGAAATACCTTGGGAGAGGAGCCGTTCTCCAGGATTTCAAACAGAACTGACCGCTGCTGAATTTGCTGAGAACCACTGCAGCGTGCAGGCAAAACGTGAGCCACGATGAACCCCTTTGTCCTGACGTGCCTAATGGCATGGATTGGGATTGCTGCAAGTAAGGCGCGGGGAACGCAGCGAGCTGCCGTACGAGGCCCTGCTGCTCTGGAGGGCTCAGCACAGTTCGGCACCACCCCATCCCACGACGGGCACCTCGCTGCCAGCCTGCCCCGAACCCCAGCCTGAGGCTCAGCTGAGCTCCAGAGAACACCGCAGCCAGTGACCACAGGGCTGTCCAGGCCCCATGCTGCCCTTCCAACATCAAGACTTCAATGACCTGAGGTGGTACAGACGTGGTTCCCCTACTATGCTCATGCCTGTAACAACTCAATTAGCAAATGCCAGGCAATTACTGCTGGTCATCCTCCTGCACTCTGCAGAAGGAGACCGTGGCCTTTGCCCCTCTGTGCAGTGCAGACAGATGTGGTGCCATGCAAACGCTTCCACCACACTGGCAGGAAAAGACGCATTTTTCTGAGAGGTCACACAAATCTAATGGGAGCAGGAGACAGCGCGATGGCCCAGGGAGTGGAGCAGGGCTCCCTGGAAGTGACAGTGACCTCCTGAGACAGGGATGCTGAGGGCAGATGGAACAGGGCGGCCAAGCCACGGCTGAGCAGTGGGCACAGGATGGTGCAGCCCCTCTCCCAGCAGACCTGGCTCCAGCTCGCTCACAGCCATTCCTTGGCTACTGACTGTTAGCAATGGGGAAGGGAGACACAAATGCCTTTTCTTGGTGTGGCCAGAGTTGACTTGGAAAAACACAAAGAAATCCATCTGGAAACCCCAGAGAGAATCGGGTCCGGAACTCTTCAGGAGAGCTGGGGAAGATGTGAAGCATCATCTATTCGTCAAGCACAGTTTCAGATTTCACCTGTTTCTGCATTTCTTTTCAGCTGTTTCTGATAGACCTGGCATCTTTTACGGATATAAAATTATCCCGCAGTTGACTATATCATCATTTAACCTCATTTTTCCTTTCTAGAAGAGTTTCCTTTGAAGTTGCTCTGCATGTTTCATTATTGTCTTGGGATCTGGAAAAGCTCTTGTTACTTGAAACCACCAGGTCTGGAATGCATTAAAGATGAGACCGAGCCAGGGAGCACCATTGTGGTACTAAGCTCTCAGCCACAACAATTTAACCCAACTGTGCAAGAAAACCGTGATTAATTATTATATCCTCAGTAATTACGTCTACAACCATTTCTACTATCTCTAAATGAAAGACAACTAATTTGGGATAGCAGTAACTTAATTTTCCACAGGCACATTTCCCATATCACCTTGGAAAAATTACTCCCTTTCCAAGAATGAAATCCACTCCTGTCCGTCATTCTCAGAAAATCTATAGTGCCCACAGAACAACACACCAGCCACATCATGCATTATTTGTAGGATTATAACGTTTCCCCTCTTTCTGAGAGCAATGCAATTTACAGGAAAAGATCATTACACACAATGCAAACCAAAGCACAGCAAATAAAGGTTGTCTGGCACTGTCTTCCCACTCTGGGTGTGGAAGCTGGGAACAGAGGGAGATGCTCCAGTCTGAACAGTAACAGCCCCACGTGAAGGGATGTGGGGGTTCTGCACCACACACTGCGATCCCAAGGCACACAAGGCACTCCTCTGCCAGCAGAGCTGGGCTGCTTCTGGCCACGTGTTTTCAGCGGCTACTTTCACCTTGCCTGTCTAATCACGCGAACAAGTCACTGTGTTAATATGTGAGCAGTTTATTCTTGATGAGAAAACATTAACAGCCTTTTCATGCACGCCTTCCACTACAGACATTAAAAAAACCACAAACCAAACAGCCCCCAGACATCCTCTCCCACCTTCCCAGCAATACCTGGAAGTCCTGCGCAGGCCCTACACCACCTGGTGCTGAAACACTTCTGTGACAGGTTTGGGCTTCGTCTCCTCAGGCTGTTAGCACAGCGTCAGGATTATCTTCAGACACGCTACCAGGACCTACTCAGTAGACAGAGATTGTTAGTCGCAGTACTCCCAACACCTCCTCAGTTGTACTATAGAAACCTAATTTCTCACTTCCAATTTTCCTGAAAAGAGCTTCCAGTGACCTGCATCTCTCGCTGAGATACACAGTTTGAAGCTCCTCTTTCTTTCAGCGGCATAAATTGGGTATTGGTAACTATTTGGAATGAACCAACTGATGGGAAATGAGACTGGATGGAAACAGTATCACCTGAGGAGCCCAAGGAGCCCACCGAGCTCTCTGCCATGGGCATGTCCCACCAGAAGCTGTGACTTGGCTGCCGCTGCGCACGCCCTGTGAAGTCCTGTCATGGGGCAGAAGCCCAACCCGCACACACCCAACTACCTCCAGGCACTGAGCGGGGAAGCTGCACGCATCATTGATTCATTCTGGAGAAGGCTTTCCCATCACTCAACTCTACCAGGCATCTCTGATGAACTGATCACAGAAAGCTCTCCAGCAGCTTATCCCTACCCCTCAGTCTTCACGAGTGCCTCCATTTGGGGAAACCCTTCAAAGAACCATGAACTACCCTGGTTTTCACATATCCAGTTCACGTTCAGCCAGCAAAATTCGCATCGTGGCCACATCCATTCTCCCGCAGATGCCCAGGTCAGTGCTGGGGCTGCTCCATGCCCTTCCAGCCCCAGGCAGCCTCACCAGTGTGCAGTGTGGGTCCTGGTGGCAGCACATGGCAGCACGTGCCTTGCCGCTGCGCTGCCAGCATCTTTCACAACCCTCTCTGGAGAAGGCAACGCAGAGGATGGGATAACATCTCTCCAAACATACAACTGTTTTCAATAAATCATTGTATCTGCTTTAACAGACCCGATCACAATTGATTACTATCCTAACTAAAGAAACCGTCACGGCACTTACGAAAATACACTGCTATACAAGACAAGTCTTCCCAAACTGCAAGCTGAGCCTCTGCATCTTCTCTGTAAAAGTTCAAACCGACAGCCTGACCCAACTTTCTCAGCTGCTGCCCAGCGGCTCTCACCCCGGCCCAGCCCCTGCAGAGCCTGTGTCCCTGTGGCCCCAGTTACAGGGACACGAGTGGCTGTCTGCAGTGACTGGGGCACGAGGGACACCCCTGGCTTTCCCCCAGCCTGGCCCCAGGTCAGGGTCAAGTCACCTCCTGCATATACAAGAGTCTTGGGGCAATAAGTAGAAGGAGCTGAGGATGATCAATTGTGCAACAAAAGGAAGGAAGCATTTTAATGCACTTGAACAAAAAAGGAACTTGAAAAACCATCCATGTATCTGTTTAAATTTACATTAGGAGAAAGGTACAAGGCTGTCCCTTTGTTCACAAAAGGATATAGTCTCTTACTGTAAAGTCTTGGCAGACCAAACACTCCAGTCTAGAGGATAAGTTATATATATATAAGTTATCACTTCCCAATTATACACCAATTAATAATTCCCCACCCCAGGGAAAAATGAGCCCAATCATACATCATTCCTTACAGCAGCTAATTGGGCATGGAGCAGGCCAGTTCTGGCAGTAAATGGTAAATAATACGTACGGTACAGCAAATTCTGCATGTAGACAGACAAGTTAATTTACTTCCCATGAAAGAAAAAAGGACTTTTTAAGAAGTAAACCAGTTATTATCTCAACACTAAGATGCAAGATCACCTTCACACATACACCTACTGCAATGTCTGTCCACCACACAGAAAACATTAACAAGCACTCTATGTGTGTCTGTCCATGTGCATGTATACATATAAATACACACATTATACAGGGAATCTTACAATCCAAATAAAATTCTCTGTGAATGCATGGATACTGAAGTCTCAAAGCTTCCAAGAATAACTTCTATGTGTAAAGTTTTCTAAGAGGTTGCTATGAGGCCACCTCTGCACCAAAGACTGCTCAGTCACATGCTGTTTGTTCGCAAGTTTTAGGAAAATCAAATGCAATTCACTGGCAACATCCAGCTGCTTTTTGATATAAAATGAAGCCACTCACTACTGGAAAGTTAGGGAGTGGAACCAGCTGCAGAGGGTTTTTTTTTTTTTTCTTTTGTTTGGTTGTGTTTTGGGTGTTTTTTTTTTAAACCAAACCAAACCAAACCATTAAGCCGCTCTTCGGGGCCTTTGAATCCGAAACATGAAAGCAATTGCTCTCAGCTTTCCTCCTTGGCCACAGGCAATGAGCCCCACACATATCCATGCAATTCTGGATGAACCTGTGCGTGCCTCTCCCTGCAGCACAACTGCTCCTGAGCTACAGCCATTCACTCACAGCTCCACAGAAGATACTCAAACTTCAGAGTTTGAAAACTGAACACGCTTGCTCTCCATAGAATCACACTACTTTCTTTTTTCTCAGGGCAGCTAGAGAAATTATGCAAATCACCTTGACAAAACACCAGTGATACTCCATGTTCATGTTGAGGTGTGATGATCTACCTGCGCTCTACTTTTTCTGCGCTTCTAATAACATGCTTAGATACCGGACCCTTTTCTACTCTCCCCTACAAACAGAAGAGAGAAAGAAATCCGTTACGTGTTTTCCTGGCCAACGCCGAAGGAACTCGTCAACCCACAGTGGGATGCAGCCAGATCCAAAACTGGGCTCTTTGTACTTGAAAAGGAAAGTCTTTAGCCAACTGGAAGTGACTCATGATGGAAACTTTATGATATTTCTTTTCCAACGGATTAATCGAAGGAGAAGTTTAACTTGAAGTTTCATTCCGGTATCTATTGGCAATGGGTACTCAGTGATAACTGATACGCTCGCAATTTAGGGGTAAAAGCTTTTCTCCTTCATGCAAATGGCATCGCACATTTGGTACTGATAATTCAGAGGGACTTGGCCTGAATTCCAAATTATCTAAGGATCAAAACTCATGATACTGATTACTTTTCAAATCTCATGTTTTCTGAGATAAACTGGAGTTCACGGTCCCTTGTATTCCCTTGTATGTTTGAACACTTATAAAAGAGCTGGTTCATGTTTCAAAGGGCCTGATTTTCTAATCACAAGGACTAGAATTTTCGCCTTTGAATTTTAATCATTGAAAATTCTCATGTAATCCACAGCCTCCAACTGCTGAGGAACCCTTACAGATGTCACCATACCAAATACCTTTGCAAGAGCTCCGTGACATGCTGTTGATTGGTGCACGGTTGGCGAGGGCCGCGTGCACAGTGGCCACCTCATGGAAGGGCCCCTTCAGAGTCCTGATCGGCACCAAGGAACCAACTTCCAAATGCACACAGGCAGCCTGCAAATGGGTGAGCCCCCTGTTCCCAAAAGCATCTATTTCTCTGACACTGAGCCACGAAATATAACAGTCCAAAACCACGGTTGAGCAATCAGTGAGGAGCGTGCTGCGGTGCTGCTGACATCGGGACCGTGGACCCAGTGCGCAACGTCCCTGTAGACAACGAGCTGCAGACTAACCAGCTGAATATCACACTCCCAGATCCCCCTTGGTGGAAAGGGTGGGCTGTGTCAGTCAGAAGGTTCCCATGCACAGCCCCCCTCCATGGCAGCAATACAACCCATGCTTCTAAGAAGTGGAAATCCCAACCCCAAACCATCTTCCACGTTGCTCTGCAGGGCAGGCAGGAGGCAGCCCCACTCCTGCGCATCAGGAGGGCTGGTTGCTTCCTTCTTGCTCTCCCACGCTCAAGCAGCCCTCGATAAAGAGCAGGGGTTCTCGCAGTCAGACCTCTCTGGTGTCAGCAGGGACATCCGGCTGTGCAACGGGGGATGTCACACGCTGACTCACAGCAGCTTTGGTGGCAGAGCACCCAAACAAGTACATAAACCAACACACAGTTACATCTCCCAGAAAAAGAAAATAATTTGTCAACAGTGAAAGGAAGTTTTGCCTAACTTTGCCTTTGGCCAAAAAGACAAATACATACACAGCAGGACTTGGATATTCTTTTTTTTGACCAGCATACATGACCCTCCCTTTCCAAATGTGAGCTATGGGAAGGAAAAAAATAATTTCTAGAGCCGTATTTGGAAGCACTGAACCATCCAATGACTCGGAAAGCAGCAGGTGCAGAAGCTGTCAGCCTGGCATTCTCCCCATCATCGCACCAGCTCACACCCAGCTGAGCCGCTCTGCAATTCCAGTCAGGGGTGTGTGTGGGGGGATCTCTGCCACCTCTGGCAAAGCAGAAATTATAAATCACGTTCATACAGAGCCAAGTTAGGGGAAAAAAAAAGTCCCGCAGGATTAATTTACCAAAATATACAAGAAAATAATTTAAAAGTATTAGAGATAATCCTCATGGAGACTGATGCAATACTAAATGGAAATAAACACACATTTTCCTTCCACTGAATGAAATCAACACAGAACCCTCACACATAAAACAAAACCACAGAGTCTGCATTGGAAAGACAGCTTACAACTCCCAAGCTTGAACTCAAACCAATATTTTTTTATTAAAGTATGAATGCATTTATGCTAGAGAATAGTTTACATACATGATAAAGCAACAAGCATATTTTCAAGAGGCACAGGCGCTCCTCAGTCCGTCTCACATGCAGTCTTCCCCCCAGTCGCTCCCAGTGCCGCTCTCCTCACACACCAACCCCAGAGGCATGAACAGGGACCCGGAGTCATCTGCTCCTGGCTACTGCGCTTTTAAGGCTTGGGCAAGGTGCCCCCATGCCCCTGACATCACCAACGTCACAAGCAAAGTCCTGTACAGGAGCAGCATTACTTGCAAACCGCTGATCTGCTCTCGGGATTAAGAAAGATCAAGTGAAACACTTTTTTCCTTTTATTTGAGTTTTATTAAACATCTGCATTTAAGAAAAGCATGCCTCTGCATATCTGTGAATGAGGAAAGATACGGGAATCTGAACATGAGCTTCTCAACCAGAACAGATGCTCAAACCTGTCTCCTGAGGGACCGTTCCTTTGATCTTTACCATAATGCAGCCCTGGATGTTCAATGAGGCACCACCAGTTCCGTCCCACAGGGCCACCCAACCAGCAACTGGGACATCCATTGGTCACACGGAGCAGAAGCTACCACACTCCTATCACTTCAGACCTGAGGTTGATGAGAAGTCACAGTTTGAACGCTGACAGACCCGGGTGTCCCTCAGTTCCTACTGGTGGGCGGCCGCCTGCATAGCGCAGTGGGGTTGGGAAACATGTCGGCAGCGGTGCCGGCTCGCTCGGCCTTTGGCCATCGCGGAGCTACTTTGGCCCACCCCTTTTTGGTATCCTGCAGTATCTGGTCTGAAACTGCAACTACTGGTGTCAGGTGAAAGACGTGGCAGAAGCTATATTAAGAAAATAGGTACAATGAATAAGATAATGGATAGCATATTATATAATGTGTACATACAAGCATCTTCTTTCGTTTTTTATCTGTGAAGTGTGAATTAACCGCAGAATGCCAGGCCATTAGTCTAAAAGGCTAACTATGGCTGTCTTAGCCTACATACAGTCAAAGGATTTTTGAGGTGCATCACGGAGAAAGATTCGTCGGGAACGATCAGGGCTTTCCCAGTATACTTGCTCTTGCGCATCAGCCCCCAGCTAGGAATGTCAGAGGAGCAACTAAAAAAAATTGCCTGACCAGTCTTGTAAGACAAGCAGGACTGGGTCTACTTCATGGTATGCACCTGAACTACGGAGATGAGAAACGGACAGTGATGGGTGGGTGGGAGAGATGGGGTGGGAGGTTTTTTTCTCACTTTTACAGCAGCAGCAGATTTCAATGTAATGCCGTTACTTTAATGATGCGTATCTGTAGGTACTGAATTGCTCTTTTGATTTAAAAAGCTGGTCAGACAAGTGTTTGTCAGTCCTTTCATTCCCTGCTTTCAATTGTTGCTTATTCATCTATCGTCTCTCATTCCCCAGCCCATTTCTGCCTCTGCTGAGCCGTGAATGAGTTCAGTCAGCCATCGTCAGATTCAAATTCATGAGACACTTCCTCTGATGAGCTGTTCCTGTGGATCCGGCCATCGCTTTTCATGCTATGAAAAGTCTTCTTAAAGGCCTCCATCATGGCATGGGCCAGCTTCTTGGCCTCCAGCTTGCTCTCACACGCTACAGCATGGCAGTCCATCTGATAGGACAAGTCATCGTTGATCTCCCGATAGACCCAAGCAAAGATGTTTGGGCTGATGTTGTGGTCAGCAGTGCAGTAGGCTATGCGTGCTACCTGAAAGGTATCCATGTGGACCGTTGCCTCGCCTTTGAGGTCCAGGTGATGCAGCCAGACTTGGAAAGGGCGAATTTCCAGAAGGGCGTTAGCTGGGTAAATAGCCTCCCTGGCGAGTGTGTGCTTCTTCCATAACTCAATAACCGGTTTCTCTGTGCAGCCTGACAAAAACTGCATCCCTGTTGTGGAAACCTTACCCAGATACGTAACCTGCAAAGAAGACCAAAGACAGGTGAAACACAGAGAGCAGCCTGCTGTTGCTTTCTGCCATCCCAAAGAACTTTCCTTTATCTGGAAAATAAAAGCATCCCTCCACCTCCTCAACTCCCCAGTTTCCCCATCATCTTCAGTAAAACAGTTTTCAACCTGTATTCCAGGTAATTGCTTTTTTAGATGATGACTTTACCATTCAAACCTAGATGTTAAAAATGATCAGTCTCTGAGCTTGAAGGGATTTCGCGCTCTTCAGCTCCGCTGGAAAGCCCAGCTTGAGAGCCCACGACCGACCGCACCTCTAAGCTCCTGCTCCCAGGTCTAAGTGCCAGTGGAGCAGGCCCCAGGTAGATGTGATGCCAACCATGTTTTATTCTTCCTGCTTTACTCATATGACTTATTTGTACCACCTTTCAAATGTTAATATTAGGGAAATGGAAACATGCTCAGTTTGATAATGCAAGGCTGTGGGGGGTCAGAAAAGTACGGTCACGGCAGAGGATTTTAAACTGAATGCATTTTCCAAAAATGATCCTGTTTTTCCACCACTTCTGCTGGATCTACTTAATTATTAACCCAGGAATAGCTCAAAGCTGTTCCAAACTCTTCTTTGAGCAGAGCCGAGACATTTATTACATGAATTTAAGAAAACACGCTTTTTAAAAAGATCTACACTAAGGTAGATTTCTTACTAATCACATCATCTCTGTGCTTTTCTCTCTAGCTTTTTTGAGTAAATATCCTGCTGTCCAATCTGCACCGGAAAGCAAGGTGGTTTTAGTGCCCTTACTGTATTTTGTTCACCAAAAATCAAATTCACTGGAAGGTCCGTATCAAAATTCTCTATTAAGCCTGTGCAGAAACATTCCCCTAAATCTGTGCAGCTGCTGAAGAGGCTTTTTTTCCACTTACTTACTTACTAATGGAAGATTATCTGGGGAAAGGGATTTTCTCTAGAAAAGACAGATCAATGCCACATAAATACAATTATGCGGATTACTCTATTTATGGCAGTTGTCAGAATGGTGCATTTAAGAACAACTCTAGGAAAGCAAAATTGCTTCTAATAGTTGCAGCAATAACAGCTTGAGACAGAATCTTGTGCCTCTTGCTTGATGTCTTACAACCTCCTGTGTGTTTTACTCAAGGCATTTGGAGGAAAAAAAGTAATCACGTGCACTTTCCAAACTAATTTCTTCAAAACTCTGTATTAAACACACAGTATCAGATATTTTTATTTTGTATATACTTTAAGAAATGCAAAGAAAAAATATGGGATTTCCGCATTAAAACACGTTAAAAAAAATCATACCCACAAGGAATACAGATTTGTATTCCATGCAAACAGAATTTTCTACAAGAAAAATGTTTTGCTGCAAGCTGCATAGGTTTTGTTCAACTCAGAGACCTAAATTAAGCCACAATAAAGTAAAAAGCCTACCAAACATTACTGGAAGTCTGTGTGGCTTAATCACGCCTGCTAAAAAAGCAATTTCATAGTAGTGACATTTCAAAATGGGAAGTCTTATTCTTTGCCTATAAATATTCATGCTTTGCCCTGGGAATATGTTAAATCTTACAAAACCTTCTATTTTTTAGAACAATGGTAAACACAACCGCTAGAAGAGTTAGCAAGGCAAGACCTACCAGTGTTTTGCTTTATTTTATTAGCGATGAGAGTTGAGCTCCCTAAAGTACCGCAGAATAACTTAAAAGAAAACCTCAGAGCTCACAGAGCCAACTGAACACGTACAAACGGTACATACAAGAACAAAGCAGAATGTGTCTGCAACATATGCGGGTGGAGGGGGGGCGGCGCTGTGTGTTTCAACGTGTATCCACAGCCACACTGCTTGGGAAAGAGCAAGATCAGTGTGCAGATTGGCACATTTGATGGATTCTCCGAAGGTTTGCTCTGCACCATTCTGTATTCACAAGCCAGCCAACAAAGGACTAACACACACTGCACGTTAATGGAGCACTTGGGGCGACAGTCAAAGCCCATGGCAGCAGTAGAAGTCCTTCACTGGCTTCAAAGAGATTTGCACAAAGCCTTTAAACCCCGAGGAACAGAGAATTAGCCCCTTGCTCACATGCTTTGTCGCTGCCCAAACCCAGCTTTGCATCCCTGGCCGCAGCATCTCTCGATGCTGCCACCACTGCAACGCTCTATCCCCCCAGCCACTGTCTGGAGAAGACCAGTCTCACTTGGAGCACACAGAAATCAGCCCCTCTCGTTAGAGCACAATGGCAGAGGCAGGGAACAGGTTAATGACGGGCTCGGCTGCCAGTGGAAGCTGCCTAGAGCAGGGAACTACCCTGCCTCGGTGTGTGGAGCAGGGAGTGGCTCCAGCCCGCTCAGGAAGTGTTATCACCAGTCTGTTATCACCCAGATGCAACACCACCAGCGACTCCAGGTGATTCTCAGGACACCTCTGGCATCTGGAGCAACAACAAGGCAGGTTGTTCACTCTGGAGTGGACAGTGGGTTTACTGTTCTCTCTATTTCTTCTTCCCTGCCACTAACTGCAATCCCATGTTGGCCATCAAGCCGTGCATGGTCGGCTCAGGTGTGAAGTTAGAAAAATAGAATGTTATTTCCTTACAAATAAAGTATTTGTATGTTACGAAGCAAAGCGGTGAATTACTCTGAAAGCAGCCAAGGCAAAAGCAACTACTGAGGATGGGATGATGGCTTGTTGACCAAAATGGGATGCAACAGTCTGATTTACTGTCCCAGTTCTGTCACAGTACAGCCGTGCAGGAACCTTTGGAAAGGTGCTTCCTTTAACACCTCTTTGCATCTCCATTACACAGATTTCATCTTCCCTTGAGGACACATTCATAAATATTTTTAAGGTGTTTAGACATTACAAGAAGTTCACAGCAGAGAGAATAAACAAAACCTCCAGTTTAGAGCCTCTCCTGTACTGTGTCTTACACAGAAACATCAAAACCTACTGATGTTGTTATTTTCTGTTTCTTTTTAAACAAACGATCATTATTCCCCTTGTTGAGACAGAAGCGTTTCACAAGAGTAGCATTAGCAAAGCTCCCAGTGAAGACAGACGTCTGGCATTTCGTCACTTCACAGTCCTGCGCTAAATGCAGAGCAGGGATACAGGGGTTGGTGAGATACCCCAAATATTTGACACAAGAAAGACAGCATCCTGTTCAGAACAGTTTTCTTCATGACTAATTATCATCTGTATGTCACCCATTACACAGTAATCCATCTGGAGATGGCCAGTTTAGTAACTTAGACATTAACTTTGGCATAATTGCAGGGATGGCACCAGTATGAACTAGAACCAGCAGAAGATGGATTTACAGGGCACTTCTCCTTGAGCTCTTGGTTACAAGGTTATTGCACAAGTAACACTCCCTGCTTTCTGGCTCCTACCTCATCATGTCTCACAGCTCACCCAAACTATTTAAACACTCAGAAAGCACTGACCATACACACGTAACAAGGGGACTGATTAGTGACAGCCCAGCATGTCCTGTAGCAAGTTCCAGCCTGTACGCAGTGGAGCCAGCACCCGTGACAACTACAGTCCCCCCGTAACAGCCACAGCAACCTGACACGGAGGGACAACGTGCAGTGCCACTGTCCCCCTGTAACAGCCACAGCAACCTGACACGTAGGGACAACACGCTGTGCCACCGTCCCCCTGTAACAGCTACAGCAACCTGACATGCAGAGACAACGTGCTGTGCCACTGTCCTCCCCTAACAGCTACAGCCACCTGACACGTAGACACCATGTGCTGTGCCACCATCCCCCCATAACAGCCACAGCCACCTGACACATAGGGACAACACGCTGTGCCACCGTCCCCCCATAACAGCCACAGCCACCTGGCACGCAGGGGTGTCTCCTGGCAAAGGATATGAAGATTAATCCATGTCATCTTTCCTGCACTGTCCTGGAGGCACAAACACATCTCAGCATTTTGACACCGTTGCTTCCAATTTCTTCAGTCAGCTAACATATAATTAAAATATCTTTTAATAACTAGGCTCAAGAGCTCACCAACTTGAAAGGACCCACATGGCAGCTGCCTTAGGAATTTTCACATTTAGCACAGCACAGTTTGTCAGAAGAAATAAGGGGGTTTTACTTTCCATACTCAATTAATTTCTTTATCCTTGACCTCACATTGTTTAGTTGCAGCTGACAGGAGGTGAAGAACAAACAGCTCAGCTCCTGCACGTGTTGATCAGACTTCAGATCTGCCTCCACTATGGACTGTAATTCTATACTGCTCACGAGGCTCAGTTGGGTACCTCAAGGTAGTCAGCCCAATTTCTTGTTCTCCCTGTTTCCTATCCCTGGTCTACAGGCTATAATTGCTCCAAGAAAGCAGATCCAAGTTGTAAAGATCCGTAATTACCACATTACACAGGGCAGATGCTCTCCTGGCACAGGAGTCTGGCACAGAAACACATACGCACACAGGACTCTGGGCTGTCTCACTCCTCAAGACCATGATCAAAGGACCATATGGAAAATTAACTACTTAGTTATTTCTTTAATATAAGTATTTATTCCACACCAGATGAGGGTCTTTCTCAACCAAATTAACACAGAAAATTAACAAAATGAAAACAAATTGATCACTGAACTTGAGCCAGCAGGTATTTACTCTGCCTGTCTGCAGTCACCAGAGGACGCTCAAGACGATCTTGAATTTTATGCAAATCTCAGTAATCGGTGATGCTCTCTTTTGTCAATCTGTGCTTTAAAATAAACATTCTTTTAGTCTCAGACCTGGTCTAGGTGCAACTGATTATTCTTGATCTGAGACAGTAAGATATTCCTCCCTTAAAAGTGAGGCAAGCAGAGGTAATGAGACATTTTCTTGATGAAATCAGAAGAATTTCTCCTGTGGCAGCTTCAAGGTATGTGCTAATGAAGAAACAATCCGAAGGGTCTGTGTCAGAACCCATAGGTAGAGATAGATCCTCCAGCCAGCAACTAAACCGTCACCTTGTCCCAGCCAAGCAAGAAGCACCAGCCTAAAGATTGGTAAACTCCAAAAAATATTTAAGAGGAAAACAGAAGAGACTTGAAGAAAGGAGGAGCCAAAAGCAGGTTTGGGAGGACACACACATGTGTCGTTATGGACTGCCTTGGGCACACAGATAAATGTGCAGCCCCTCTCTGGGATGGCCATAAAAAAGCACGGACAGGACAAGAGTGACCAAGCGTCACCCAGCCTCTATGCATGAGGCCAGAACAAAGCAAACCCCATCTCCACATCATTACCAGGTCTGGAAAACCCTACGAGAAGCCGGTTCTCAGAAAACCTGTACTGGGTCCTCCCTGTGCTCCAGCAGCCACCCATGCCACCAGGCACTGGGCTTGGTGACATCCAAAGCTGTCTCCTCCCTGTGCTCTGCAGCCAGCCATGCCACCAGGCACCGGGCTTGGTGACATCCAAAGCTGTTTGGATACAGCCCCATATCCTCCACTGCCTCCAGAAGGCACTGGAAGATTGCATTAAATATGGTACTGGTGGATCCCAAACATCACCTTTTTCAGTTCAGAGACATAAATAAAAACATACATATGAAAGAGTAGGGCTAACAGAGCATGTTTCCCCATGGCCACTGCAGCCTGGAATAGCTTCTCTTTGTGTTTCCCCTCCCACGGTGCCTGGCGGGGAGCTTCGTGACAGCGGCAGCAACACAAAGCCTGCGGCGTGTCCTCAATGGGTGGCTGGGGGGCTCACTCGAGGGTCACACAGCTCTGAGCACTGAAGCTGGGCCACAGCAGAGCTGGGATACGAGGAGGACAGGCCAGTAGCAGGCTGCCCGGCCCAGCTCCATGCCAGCTGGGTTGCCTGTCTCGCCACTCCATCCTCACCCCTCGGGTGCAGAGACTCTGCCTCTGGCCGGCAGCTCGCGGGTTTAGAGCCAAAAGCTGCTTTTTGGCTCTGGAGGAAAACCAAAAATATCCCAAACATTCCATTGGATCACTAAGCAAATACCACGAACTGCATTCAAGTAACATTTGCTTAAGTAAGACCCACCAAAGTCTGTCAGTTAAGGAAAAAGGCTGCACAGTTTCCCCCGCCTGTCTCTGCTTCGTCCCCCACGCTGCCCGCCACCCAGCCACAGCCTCCACAGCACAAACACGAGGGGCTTTGTGGGACCCACCGGGCTCCTCAGCACACAGAAATACTCAGTAAGTGCAGTAACGTGGCTCACAGAACTATGTGAAGAACTGTTTTATTTGGGAAGACAAAATTCAGAAGGTGAACAGACTGAGCTGGGCAACTGTTTAATGGAAAATAACCATCAACTCTGATGGCTGCCCTCCAGTTTAGGAGGGAGGGAAAAACAGATTAGCAGTTAATGTCTGATTTATTCCGAGGAATCAAAGAGCAGCTCCAGAAAAAGTCGGAAGTGTCAGCACCTCTTCAGCAGTTAAGTCAACAGCCAGCATCTGTCTCCCTTAGTGGGAACAAAGCTGGACCTAAGTCTTAAGACAATGGTAAAATCTCCCCCTTGAAAAAAAAAACCAAAAAACAAGCCCAGCAAGAAATACATTCAACTCTTCACATCTTAGAGCTCCTTTGGAAAACAACCGCTGGGCAGCAGCTGCTGCCTCTCTCCCTCCCTCTGTCTGTCCGTCCATCTGTCCCCACAGCCAAGCTTGCAGGTGCTTGTATTTCCATGGGTGTTGGAGCTGTGGCCGTGCAGCAGACCCTGCGCTATCTCTGCCTAATCGGCAGCATGGCCAACCCAGTCCAACCAGAACCTTGGCAAGAGCCAGCTCTGCTCCCCGCAGCCTCCCACCAGCAGCAGGACAGCCTCTTGCATTTGATTTTCCACTGGACAGGAAGCTCTTGTGGTTTGGCTTGTGGGGACGAGTCTGAAACAAAATCAAGTGGAACTGGCAAACTGCAGCTAGCTTGCAGCCGGAGACGCTTGGGTTCTGGTGTGAGCGCAAGATTTACACTGCACTATTTAAAACTCAAGAAATCAATTTAATTCTAGCAGCAATTTAGAAATGTTGTAGAGAGATACATAACTGAATGAACAAATACATCAATCATACACAGCCTTGGCAGGGCTGCTGGACACCCTACGGGATGAGTTGATGATTAGTTTTATTCCTAAATATTTTCATTATGTTGTTATTTAGATCCCTTTCCCCCTTTGTCTCCCTGCATTGCCTCACATAACTTCCTTTCTCTGTGTCCAGTTACCACCGAGTTGACATGAATTTCTGTCTGAGCCAGTCCATTTCCCACTGCCCTTCAGGAGTCTTCCCAAGGCGAGGAGATGTGGAGGCAGTCAGGGAAGTGAGAAGCAAAACAACCCACACTGCAGTCACTAGTTGCAATTACTTGGAGCTTCCTTCACACAAAAACTTCTCTGCCACCCTCAAGCCTTTCCTTGGGGAATGTTCTTTTGGCCAGGAGAAAGTGGCATAAGCACATGCAATATGATCTACCCCCAAACAGACACCCACTTTCACGTTTATGTTCAAATTACACACAAACTTTTTTCCCTTCACTTTCTTTATTTACATGAAGTTGAGACTGAGCACAGAAATCTGATTAAGCACCTCATCATGTTTCAGAGAGCTGTTTGGTCCTCCCAGCTGCTGTCTCGCAGCAGAGGGAAGGAGCCCGTGGGCAGAGGGGGGAGCAGGCTGTTTGCTTTTACTTTATTCCCCTTCCTTCCCACCCTGCAGGAAGCTCCCTTTGTCACCAGCCCTACAAATGCTTCTCCCACCGTACTCAGTGGCAAGGATGCAAAGGAGTATGGAACTTGGGCCACCCTGTCACCAAGGTGTCTGCATTTCACATACTCTCTGGGGCTTTGGACACTGAAGTATTCCCAGAAAGCCATGAAGAGTGTAACATCTCCTATTGCTCAGAGATCCCTTCCCTGAGCATTCCCCACCAGATCCTTGCATTTCCCCTCTAGTTCCTCCTTTCAAAAGGAGATGCCAAGCAATGAAACCGAAAAAAGCCCGTGTCACTAAGACAGCCAGGTCTGGAGACCAAAAATCCCAACACTTGCTTCCTGGCACATTCTGACAACACCTGAAATGAAGAGCAGAGGGGAAGGGAGTCAGCTGCTTCAAGGACCACTGAGACAACTGCAAATTGGGCTTGTATATCAAGAGAAGTGTCGGGCCTGCATTGCAGGAGGAACAGAAGAAAACAGTTCTTCCTACCGCTGAGTGCTGCAAGACCAGAAGCACTCAGAAAAGAAAGAAAAAGTTATGAAAGAAACCACAGGCACAAGGGACTCCCAGAAAGCACTTACTCCTTGCTCCTTACTTACAGCAGCACTTACTCCTCGCTCCTTACTTACAGCAGCACTTACTCCTCCTGGGGCCCCCCCACAACCCTGGAAATGAAACACATTCCCTGAGGAGAACAGGGCAACACAGAAATATCACCCCTCATATCAACGCACCCCCACAGCCTCATCCTCCTAAGGCATGTGGCCATTAGCTTTGCGGCTCATTCACTCATTGCCAAGTGAAATGAGTTCCATGACTTTGCAAAACCCTTAGAGATTCTTCCAGATCTCACCAGTTTTAGCATCTCCAGTGAAAGTCATATTCGAAGGCTGGAGAAGTTCTGCAGGACCTACATGGGGATGGAGTTCACACTGCAGCAGTGAGAAACAGCCCTCGCAAAATTCAACTGAATAAAAACCGCTAAATACATTGTTAAGAAGAAAACAGAGTTAAGCAACTCTTTTTATTGCTAAATGAGCTCTGAGATAAATAGTCCTGATTTATCGTTTCTGTTTGTTCATGTCACCAAATTCTGGATCAGGGCCATGGCAACACAAGCCCTGCACAGACAGAAAGACAGAGTCACTGCTGCTGAGGTTTATGACACCATATTACAATTTAACCAGGAATTCCCCACTCAACAATGCAACAGTATGTTAGCAGACTAAACAGAAGATTTTAGAAGAGTAGATTTGCCCCACTGAGTACAATGATGGAAGACAATGGTGCCCCATGGTTCTCAATTCATTTCTAAAGCCATGACTCACAGTGCCCCTCCAAGGTCCTGTTCTCACAATGCACTTTGCCTGTGCCTTCAGCACAGCCACCTTCCATTTGGACAGCGTCTTCCCAACCAGTGCGGGAAGATCCGAGAGCAGTCCTTAGCCCCTCCAAGCATCCAGCAACCAGGGGGGTCGTGGAGGCCACCTGGCCTCCAGAGAGGTTCATCGCTTGGGAGTTCCTCCAGGCAGTGAGAGGTCTTCCACAGTGATGCAGAGGCAGCCTCCCTCCTTTTCCAGCTAATTCCATCACAGCATCACCTCTGCACCTCTCAGAAAAAAATCTTCATTGCCTCCAACCTGCTCTCTTGGCCTCTATTTCAGCTCCAAGGTGATGAGCCCACACAGCAGCCACAAAGCACAGTCCTCAACCACCTGGAGACACATGAGACGTGGGGACTTCTGTGGTGCTAACTTCAGCCAAGGTGAGAGGAAGGGACAAGCCTTGGGTTTGGAGAGCCTGACAGATGGCACTCCAAAGAGCATCACAGTCTGGAGGAAAGGAGGGAAGGGGGACAGGTCCTCTCCTCTCCTCTCCTCTCCTCTCCTCTCCTCTCCTCTCCTCTC